>ML798972.1:130616-189267 GCA_009831015.1 Picea engelmannii
CCAAGTGTCCTCTCTAGGTGTTACAGATCCTGAGAGGGATGAGATCAACACATGGTCTTTGATCTCCTCTCTTATCATCTTTGCGGGTGGCTCTTCATCTTCGACTACATGGGCATGGAGCCTCTTTTGTTTTCTCTTGTATTTATCTCGTCTGGCTAGACAAAACTTCGCAATGTGTCCCATCTTGTCACAATGATAGCATTGTACAGATGAGTAGTCTCTTTCCTTTCATTGTCCTTTCTTCTGAAATCTCCTTGGATGAGATTCTTTATGATTGAATTTATTTGATTGTTGAGGCTCTTTATGAGTCTCCTTTTGGAAGTAGGGTTTCTTCCTTCCTCCTTTGGTGTGAGTAGATAGGGCTTGATCATCATCCTTAGCTAGTAATGCTTCTCGATTCGCTACTCTTGTTTTTTCTTGGATGCATTCTTCCCATAGACCACCAAACTTCAGTTTCTCCTTTCTGGCACATATCATCTGGATGAAGGCATCCCAAGGTCTTGTGAGACCATTTAGGGTCGTCATTATGAGTTCGTCTTTGTCTATGGTATCTCCAATAGCTTCTAGCTATTCTTTGAATTCTGAAATTCTGGAGAAATATTCTTGAATCATTTCTCCTTTCTGCATCCTTGTATTCTTCAGTTGAGTTCTAAGATTCATCTTCCGGTTTATGTTCTTTCCTTCATATAGTTTGGTCAAGGCATCAGGCATTTATTTTGGGGTCTTCTTAGATGACACATAAGGAATCATATGGTCTTTGATTGAATCTGCAATGATTCTTTTGGCCCTTATTGTGTCATTTTGATGCTTTGCCTTCTCTGCAGCATCGCCGGGTTTCGGTAATTCTTCTTTGACGAATATTGCTAGATCATTCTCTTCAAGAATGAGGCCAATCCTATACTTCCAGGAACGGAAGTTTTCCACTCCTTCTAACTTGTCAAAAAGCTTAATGCTCACAGACATCTTTACCTGGAGCTAGGAAAATGATCGAAAAATGAAAGTGCTCAAAATAAAAAACTGAACTTACCAAGAGATGCGCTTGGCTGAGGCGAGATGCCTGGTGTGTTTGGATCTGATAAAATACAACTTTTTCTACTTCAAATATGATCTGCGGATTTCTGGACTATTGCTTCTGGTACCTCTGGTACTTCTGGTACTTCTGGTACTGGTTTTCTGGTACTTCTGGTACTTTGTGAAACTAGGGTTTCACTTTCCGGGAGATCCAGCCACTGAAAAGGTGCGTTGATGATGCCAAATTGATCCTTAGGGGAGGGTGCAACTTTCTAGATAGTTTTAGGGCTGAAAAGCTTCACTTTTGAAAAACCCTAATTTGCAAGTACTGCAACAGTGACATTTTTCTCTTGCGAAAGATGCTTCCTTCATCTTGGCTCTGATACCATGTTAATGTTTAAGCCATTATTATAGATGTTTTCATTTCATTAGATAACAATAGCATAATCCAAGATCACTAAGAAATACACAATCACAAGAGACACAACATTTATCCTGGGAAACCCTCTAGGGGAAGCAAACCCAACAAAACTTCCTTAATAATATAGATAGCCAATACAATGCCAAGAGATCTCTTATGCTAATACAGAAAGTCCTCTCCTAGATATGCACCACTCTCTCTCTCCTTTGCTCGTAACAGATCAGAACTTGTCTCTCAAACTGAGCAAGTGAGTTATGTCTAAGTGAGGTGCTAGCCTCCTTTATTTATACAAGTATGGAACGTGTGGAGTGTCTCTTCACTAGCAGGGCCGACTTCTCAAATTGGGTGGGTAAACCCACCTTTATTATATTTTTGGGTCTCTTTAATAACTGTTGGGGCTGACTTCTTATTTTGCCTATTACAATTGTCTTTTGACCAATCTGCAAAAGGGGATTTGGTCCTATTACAATAACCGACATGATCAATCCTCAATGGGGATTGATCCTATGAATAATATATCAATAATAATAAGAATACTCTTTGAAGTTACATTATTTCAACATAAATAACCTAGAAGTCTATGGAGATGCATAACTTATTGTGAAGCAAGTAAATCAACAGTACTAGGCCAAGCACCCGAGACTAAGGTCCTACAGAAATTGCACCTAGGATCTAATGGAAAATTTATTTTCATGAGTAAAGGTTCATTTCATCCCACGAGCAGAAAACCAACAAGCCAATTCACTGGCCAAAGCAGCTTCGACTTTCGCACCCTCTACCGCTTTCAAATTAAAATACCACATAGAGGTGAGGCACAAACCATCCATACCAAACAACATACAACACTGGCAGGTATTCGAAGACGATGAACAGATCAGAAAGTTCCTGGAAATGGTGGATGATTTCTCCAAAACTCACATTGACCAGGAAAACCAAAATGACCATACCTGGATTATGCAGGAAGGGGAGGAGCCTCAGGAGTTCCGAGAAAAAAATGCAAATCATCGCATGCTAGTGTTAAAAAGTAATCAGATCCCTAAGGGCCTGATACCTCTGGAAAGGTTGTTTGATCAAAACGACATGCCTCTAAGGTCTACCTTGAAGCCCCAACTGGAGGAGGTCGAAGACTGTGACGTGGGCACCGCTAAAGAACCTAGGATAGTGAAACTATCAAAGTACTTTCCTCCTGAAATAAAAAGAAAGTATACAGACTTACTCAGAAAGTATAAGGATGTTTTTGCATGGTCTTATGATGAGCTCAGAACCTATGACAGCTCTGTGATCGAGCACAAGATACCTTTGAAACCTGGTGTTAAACCCTTCAGACAACAGCTCAGACAAATCAACCCCATTTTACTACCTGTGGTAAAAAAAGAAGTGAAAAAGATTTTAGACGCCAAAATAATTGTACCTCTCAGGTACTCTTACTGGGTGGCGAACCTAGTCCTAGTTAGGAAGAAGAGTGGGGAGATCAGACTGTGTGTAGACTTTAGAAATCTAAATAAGTCCTCTCTCAAAGACAATTATCCTCTACCCAAAATGGATCACATTTTGGAAAAGGTAGTTGGGGCAAATAGGATGTCGATGATCGATGGGTTTTCCGGTTACAATCAAATTGTTGTCAACAAGCATGATAAAGAAAAAACAACTTTTACCACCCCTTGGGGCACATTTATGTATGAAAAAATGCGTTTTGGTCTGATGAATGCAGGTGCTACCTTCCAGCGCACTATGGATATCGCTTTCGTCGGTGAGAGAGATAAATTCGTGGTTATATACCTTAACGATCTAACTGTTTTTTCTAAATCCGATGAAGACCATTTGATACATCTGAAGAAAACGTTCAAAAAATGTCAAAAATTTGGTTTGTCCTTAAATTCCAAGAAGTCTCACTTTGCGATGCAAGAAGGTAAAATCTTAGGCCACATTGTGTCTCAAGATGGAATTAAAATCGACCTCAAAAGGGTAGAAGCTATAGACACCATAAATATTCCTAGAAATGTAAAAGAAATTCAGTCATTTTTAGGAAAAATAATTTTTTTGAGAAGATTTATCCCAAACTTTGTTGAAATCGTGAAATTGATCACAGATATGCTAAAGAAGAACAGCGAAGTGAAATGGACGGTGGAAGCTAAAGCGTCGTTTGCATGCATCAAGAAAGTCATCAGTGAAGCACCCGTATTGGCAAGCCCTGATTATCTAAAATATTTCATGATTTTCTCATTCACCTCCGAACACACAATGGTGGTAGTACTCCTCCAGAAGAATGAAGAAGGTTTCGAACAACCAATAGCTTTTTTTAGTAAAAGTCTTAGAGACGCTGAATTGAGATATGATATAATGGAAACGCAAGCGTATGCTATGGTGAAGGTGTTGAAGGCTTTTAGAACCTACATGCTACACTCCAAGGTAATTGCATACGTTCCCACTAGTTCTGTAAAAGATATATTGGTTCAGCCTGACAGCGATGGGAAGAGGGGTCGGTGGCTTGCTAAAATTCAAGAATTCGATATAGAGGTGAAACCGACAAAACTAGTAAAAGGACAGGGTTTGGCTAAGCACTTAGCTGAATCAAATTTTAGAGCACTCAGAATGAATAACCTGCATGGATATGAAGGATGTGAGGATGTAAACGAGCTCGATGACCAAATAGTTACAACCAAAATCGAAGAGAAGTTTGCCTTATCGGATTGGTATAAAGAAATAGTGTCCTACCTACTGACCCTGAAATGCCCTAGCGATCTGTCTCTAGCTAAAGCCAGGACACTGAAGCTGCATGCAGTGAAGTACTGTATATTCGAAATCCAATTGTGCTGGAAGGACCCATTAGGTTCCCTACTGGTTTGTTTAGTATAATCAGAAACAAAGGGGGTCATAAATGAATTTCACGAAGGAGTATGCGGAGGGCATCACGCCTGGAGGGAAATAGCTTATAAATCCTGAGGGCAGGATATTATTGTCCTAAACTATTCTCAGATGTCAACGCCAAATTCAGAACTTGTAAACCTTGCCAGTTGTTTGCGGGCAAACAGAAGCTTCCAGCGCTACCTCTGGTTCTTGTTAAAACCGAAGCCCCTTTTCAACAATGGGGATTTGATTTTATAGGCGAAATCAACCCACATTCCAACGCTCAACATAGATGGATCCTAACTGCTACAGATTACTTCACCAAATGGGTGGAGGCCATTCTGACTAGAAAGGCGACTGATTCAGTGGTAATAGATTTCCTGGAAGATAACATACTGTCCAGATTCGGCTGTCCCCGAAAGATAGTCACGGACAATGCCCAGGCATTCAAGTCTATGGCAATGGTTAGTTTTTTCCAAAAATATAACATCGTATTGGGCCACTCCACCGCATATTACCCTCAAGGAAATGGGTTAGCTGAATCATCAAATAAAATTTTAATTACCATAATTAAGAGAGTGTTGAGCAGAAACAAAAAAATCTTAGCATGTGCATCTCAAGTACGCTTTGTGGGCAAATCGGATAGGTACGAATAAATCTATTGGTACTTCTCCTTTCCAAATGGTATACGGGAATGATGTGGTATTTCCTATAAATCTAGTGCTTCCTGTAATGAAGATCTGGCAAGATGAGAAAGAAGAGCCAAACCATGTCACAAGGAGAATAAATCAGTTGATTGAAGTCCACCATCACAGGGCCAAGGTGGACGAAAGTATGCAGAAATATCAGGACAACATGAAAGCGTTGTTCGATCATAAAGCCAAAGACAGGGAATTCCTCCCTAGCGATTTGGTTTTAAAATGGGATGCTAGGAGGGAAGACTCTGCAAAACATGGCAAATTTGACCATATCTGGTATGGACCATTCAAAGTCACAACTTTTGAAGGGAAGAATTTATTTCTATTAGAAAATCTATAAGGTAAAATCCTCAACACCCCTGTCAACGTGCTTTATTTGAAGCACTACATGCATTGAGTGTTTTTATGAATTTCCACTGTATATACCAGTTTGTTTTTGTTTTTTTTTGTTTTTATAGCTTTTCGATAAGTTTTACTTTCATCACAAATAAAACAAGTTAGTGATTTTCTAGAAGTAGGGATACGAAAGTTTTCAATACGTTGAATTCCATAAATATTGAAGCCCTGATACTCTTCATGTTGTTTGCCTACAGGATTACAGCTTATAGCCCAAACAAGTAAAGGGAGAAAACGGAAGGTCACATATCGGGAAATTGACTCCCCCGAAACAGGTGATAAAAGATAATTTGTTAAGAAGGAAATAAAATGGTAAGGCAAAGGTATAAATGTCTGAACCGTCTGTGTTTCAAACGAATAACACTTAAGCACAACAATGGTCTCATGAATAGGATATGTTCACCTGACGTGTCATTAAAGAAACAACTTTTTACTGGATATTCTAAAAAGCTCACCTGGATAAATTAAAAATAATTAAATTAAAAAGGGAAGTAAAGCATCTCCAAGGAAAAAGTTCTAAGAGTCATGATTGTGTTATATCACCCGAGCTTTTGAAATTTCAAAACCTTCTCTATCATCTCCTCACTGTCCTTGGCTCTCTCTCCTTCAAACCCAGAAACCTTCCCTTGGCCTCCACAGAGGAAGAGGAGGTTACGTTTTAACTCTGGAAGCTGGCAAACAAATATTAGAAAATATGCCGACCTTCACAACTCCTCGGCCTCCTACCGAGAAAAGTTATGCGTAGGTTTTTCCTAACTCTCTTAGGTTTTTTAACGAGATTCAAAGGATTAAGTCTTGCTCAAAGGAGGATCCCTGGAAATAAATTCTCCCGTAATTTTCTGCAGACTAAGATGTTTTGAAAGTCAAGAAGAATTTGGTCCAGAGAAATCAAAGTGAGTAGACAGGCCTCTGTTGGAAATATTACACAGATATCACCCCTAGTATGCTTTATACTAATTGATTGCACCCACTTCATTTAAAAAATAAAAATAAAATACGCAACAGATGGTGAAAGGAAATTCAAATTGATTGCCCCCATCTAGTCTGCAGAGATGATGAAAGGAAATTCATAAAATGATTGCTCTCATCTCAGCATTTAAATGAAAAATTACTTTGAAGTGGTGAAAGGAAATACAATAAGGGGAACCAGATAACTTCACTGGGGTACTGAACATGCTCGCTGGCAGTGAAGCAATATCTAAGATATCTGGAAGGTTGTCATACATGAATTACACTGTACTATGGTAATCAAATTCTTTTGAAACTGGATCTACATCCCAAGATCATGCAAAACTCCCTGATTAAGAACATGAAATTTACTTCGTTTTGATGCAAGCCAAAACCCACAGGACCCGTTGAATTTCCTAAGATTGTTTTAATCATCTTAAGCAGACCTGAATTCAGTATCGGGAAAGGGAAAGTTACCGAATGGGTTGCAGCTAAGTTTAGAAAGCGATTGAGTTTTGAAAGCTTTCCGAAAATAAAGACGAAACCTCAAATTTCCCTCTGTACCCTTTTTCTAAGCTAGTTTTCGCAGAAGAAAACTAGCAACTCCATTTACCCAATAAAGGCACTTGGTCTACTGTTGTTCTCATCATGCAAGGAGACGAGATCCCTAATTGGAGCCTATGGAAACTCCAAAAAAATCACCTAAGGTAGCCACCGAGAGCTCAGGACAAGGTTTGGATATTGTTTCTGATACTTCGCCTCGAAGTATCAATACTATCAAAACATGGATGCACATTTTGAATGTTCTGCAACTCGAGGTGATAAATTGCCCAGATGATTCCTGCGATAACGAGGATGATGACATGTCCACCAAATACAAAATCGTTGCTCAAGCAAAGATGCACAAAATAACAACAAGGCCATGGCTTCTACCCTATTATGATATGGTCAGATGGGCACTGGACCATGTAGACATCCTAGCTAGAACAATTTTCAACGAACAAAGGGAAGCAGTTGGGTCTTTCAGACCAGAGCACTTATAGGAAATGTATAAATTTCCACCCACACCAAACCGTACTTATAATGCCGAATTCCTATAGGGGTTCAAAAGGAAGGAATGTGAGAAGTACGGAAGAAATTTATCCGATCTGATCAAAGAGTGGGTTTCGCACCCCGTGAAATTCAGGGCCGATTCTCATGGAATTTACTCAATCTCCTCTTTAGAGCCACAATTCAAGTATGTAGCGATGATGGCCTGTAGGCTGTACGGGAAGGAATACACTACTCACTTTTTCTTCCCATGGGTACCACTCATTCATACAATTGTTGAAGGTTTTTCTTTCGACTGGGCCAAATTGATGTCGGACAGTCTCACCAGTCGAATTACTGAGTATCGAGTGCAGAAAGTTAGCGGGAGAGCATATTCATTATTTATGTCTGTCTACATCATGGATGCTATTTTCTTCATGACACCCTTCCCATTGATGAGCTGGAGATGGACTCCATCTAAGGCTAAGCCTATCCATGTCTACCACTCGAAACTTTGGGAGGATAAGGCCAAAGATTTCATCTACAAGATTTTTAACTGGGTAATGGTACCGATGCATGTCTCTATATTCGACCATCTGCCTCCCCGGATTTCAGATAAAATCATAGCCAACCTGAGTAATGTAGAAGATTGGTATATAGAAGCAGATTTTTCATACATTAGGGTTTTCGGCACCTCTGTTCCCCCCCATGCTTTGTCATTATTCCTGCCGGATAAGCTAATATTCCGCGAGACTGCCAGGAAATCTGTGCTTGGTGGGATAAGCAAAGATATCAAAGGACTATCGAAGAAGGTATGGAAACCCTTCCCCATTCATATTGGTTCATACTCTTTATTATATTTTGGCCACGCCAAAGCCGAGGCCACAACCTTGGAGGAAATGAAG
Source organism: Picea engelmannii (assembly GCA_009831015.1). Lineage (NCBI taxonomy): Eukaryota > Viridiplantae > Streptophyta > Pinopsida > Pinales > Pinaceae > Picea > Picea engelmannii. Next base: position 138,872 of record ML798972.1, read on the forward strand.
TTGGTGAACATTGAGTTCAAAAAGTACGATCCTAATAAGGTTGTGAGTAATCACTTGGAGTATTGTGGCCTGAAGAGATACAAACATGAGTATTCACCTCATGATGAAATCTTTCGAGGTGCGAGGTCCTACTCTGAATTCTTGAGTCGGATTCAGGCCTTGCCACCTGGAGATATGGTCGATTTCCTCAAATTCGAGGAGCATCAAAAGAGTTGCCTCCCCCTAATCTTATAGGGAAAAACCCCAAAGCTTCCAGACACATAGCAGGAGGAAGCCAAAGGCTCAAAGAACTCAAGTCCTGGCAAGGAGAAAAATCAGGAAGGGATAGAGGAAGGGGAGACCTCGGAACAGGGAGCCGAAATCCCCGATCAAGGAGAGAAAACCCCAGAGGAAGTTGCGTTGGGCGAGCAGGTACTAAGTCAAGCAGAGATACCCTCGCAAAAGGTAGGCGACACCCCACCGATCACATCAAGCGAGCCGGCCACATATGCTACCCCTAAACAATCATCCAAGTAAATCGACAGTCTGATTGCGATTATCACACCCTTACAGTTCACAAAGGGGAACCTCGATGTAGAATGGATTTTCAATGAAGAACTGACGCCCATTTCTGTAGAAGAGTTGCCTCCTAATGAATTTTTCTTTGATAAGAAAATGAAGGCTGTGGTGAAGCAAGAATTATATCAAAGAGAGGGCATAGTGGCTAAAAACTTTAAAATAATGACAGATCGAAAGGCCATGAAAGAGGAAAAATTCGCCGAGGAGATAGCAGGAACATTAGGAGCTTATGCTACGGAAAATCAGTACTCAGTTGGAACTCTGAAGGCACAATTAAAATGGAATAACCTCTTGATCAGTAAGTTGGAGGCTAGGGTAGTTATGGCAGAAGTGAATGCCCAGGATCAGGCGAACAAAGGTCTCGAAGAGGCCAGAGCAGCTGACCAACGGGAAATCAAACAGCTTAGAGCCGAGCTCAAGAAAATGCATCAGTCGACCCAGATAAACCAAGCGCAGGTAAGTCAGCAAGAGGAGTTAATACAACAGTTGCAGTCAAAATTGAATTCTGCCAAGAACCAGGTCATAGATATAAACATATTCCAATCCCAAGCCACCGAGATCCAACAGAAGGTGGAAATATCTTAGCAGGAATTGCTTGCCAAAGTGGAAATCATCCAAAGTCACTTTCAGACGATTGATCAAGCGCTAAAGAATATATATTTGAGAGAAAGAGAAATTGCTTTCCAGGAGGCTGTTGTAGCAAGAGCAAAGGAAGGGATGGTCGGTAGTGCCAGGTTATTCATCCCAGAGAAAACCAGGGGAAATATCTTATTGAAGGCGTGGGAGAATAACATATCAGAGAGAAGATAAAGAGCTAAAGAGATGAAGAATTCTTGTGAAGAGACATTCGTCTTGATAAATAAAAATTTGTTGAACCTTGATAAGGAAGATAGCACCAGGACATTGAGAAAAATTAACATAGCCAAACACCTGTTAGATATGAAGGAGAATGTTGAAAAGGAACAAGATGAAATATCCCAACTAAGTCAGGTTGAATTTGCCGAAGTGTACAGATGGTTAATAAAACCAAGTTTACAATTATGGTCGATCATCACGGAAGACCGACAAGTTGGAAGACGATTGCCACAACTGGCGAAGAATTGTTACACTTTTGAGGCAAACAACCAAGCAGAGCCCTCCAAGTTGATAACCCAGTTGATTGAAAGGTGTGTCAGTTGCGTTGAGCAGGGGAAAGGGCAGGATTCTAGTGTTAAATGATGACAGGCGTTATTCCATTCTATTTCTGGGTACAAAGGAACAAACAAAGGAAGGCACTAGAACGAATAACAAGTGGAAGTTAGGCATAGACAACTTAGAAATCAACCATAGTTTCTCTTCCAATTGTTTGCTCGTTTCCATATATTTACCCTCTTCTGGATGCCTAGACTCTATACTTTGTAGCCTTAAGTACAGACTCTGGAACAACAGGGATGACCCTTTAGCTACGAACCTTGCTTTATATTTTTTCATGCTTCCACCTGTTGCATTTTTTGTCTTATAGACCCATTTTGAAGTTACTACTGATTTTTCTTTAGGTCTAGGCATAATTTCCCATACATCATTTTTCATAATGGACTGGAGTTCTTCTGTCATGTCTTATTTCCATTGTTTCTTCTTATTTGCCTCTTCAAATGTGGTGGGTTCTTCATTTAGAATCTTTGTCATACATGTTGCATAGTTGGAGAATCTCTTGGGATTTTTTCTTTTTCTGAAGGTGCCACTTGGAGCTTTGAGTCTTTCTACTTCTTGTATGGTAGCTTCAAACCAACCTGGACGTTTCTTGGTTTTGGGTACAGTGTTTGATTCAATAGTTTCACATGGTTGCATCGGATGATCAAGTTGTTTTGTTTCTTCATTCTGACTTTCTGGAATACATGTACTTTCTTCATTAGGCTCTTCATACTCTTCTTCTTCTATAGTTTCTTCTACAGATTTATTGAAAGCCATCTTTTCTTTGAAGGTTACGTCTCTGCTCACTTCAACCTTATGTTGTTCTGGGATATAGATTTTGTAGGCCTTGGATGATTCATTGTATCCCGTGAATATGCCCTTCTTTCCCGAGGGTTCTAATTTCTTCCTTTTATCCTTGGGGATGTGAAAGTAACCAAGGCATCCAAAGATTCTTAAGTGTTCCACATTAGGTTTCTTTCATGAGAAGGCTTCTTCTGGAGTCATATCCTTCAATATGCGGTGAGGGATTTTGTTCTGAACATATATTGTTGGCATGACTGCTTCTCCCCACATATACATAGATAAACCTTGATCGTTCAATAGTACCTTCACAGTTTCTTCAATAGATCTGTTCTTCCTTTCTTCTACCCCATTTTGTTGAGGATTATGAGGAACAGTTATCTCCCTCCTAACCCCTGCCGATTTGAAAAAGGAAATAAAATCCTTGGATGTATATTCTCCTCCATTATTTGTTCTCAAGGTCTTGATTTTCTTGTTTGTGAGGTTCTCTATACCTACTTTGAATTCTTGAAACTTGTTGAAAACTCCGTCCTTTGTCTTCAAGAGATATAACCAAGTCTTTCTTGAGTAATCATCTATGAAGGTTACATAGTAAAGAGAACCTCATAGAGATTTGACTAGCATCAGCCCACAAACATCTGAATGCATTAGATCTAGGATTTCCTTAGATCTATTATTGCTGCTTGAGAATGGTTTCTTAACATTCTTACCAAGAGCACATCCTTTCCAAATTCCTTCATGTGTAGACTGTAGTTATGGTATTCCTTCAACCATATTTTTGAGGAAGGGTAATGCTTGATAGTTGATAAGATCATACCTTCTATGCCAAAGTTCATTGGGATTTACTTCATCATGTACAAGGGCTTCATCATTTTTTTTAGTAGTTTGTATAGTCTTGCTTCATGGGTTCCAATAACTCTAGCATTCTCTATGTTGGAGTCTCTAGGCCAAGATAATACTTTTCCATCTACAAAGGCTATTATGTTTCCTTTGTCTTCTAGGAAAGATATGGATACAATATTCTTTTCTAAACCAGGTACATATAAGACATTTCTCAAATCAACATTGTTACATGTTTTCAATTTGACAGAGGCTTGACCAATTCCTTCGACTAGGTAAGTGTTTTTGTCTCCAAGTTCTACCTTGTACGGTGTCTTCTTTTCATTTAGATTGGAGAGTCTGGCTTGGTCTCCTATCATATTCCTAGAAGCTCCATTGTCAATTATCCACATGTCATGTTCAAGAGTTCCTGTGAGCGCTGAGTAGTGTAGATGATTCGTCTTTTCATTCATGATTTCTGTTGACTGATAATTGGTCAAGATTTGAATCAAAATATCAATATTGATGTTTTTTCCTTCTAAGAGTGCCAAGAGGTGCATTGGACTAAGTCGCACTAGAACATCTTCTCCTTAAGTAAGGTATTCCATCATAAGTTGCTAGACAAGGGTTTTAGGGTTTCTGCAACTGCACCTGCTAGTAACCCTAGCGGAAGTGATTTAGTAACTGCACTTGCTAGAAACCCTAACGACAGTTCTTCAACGAGCTTGATAACTTTATGGCTTAGATTCCTTCCAGTGGTTAGACTGAACGAAGGAGGCATGGGCCCATAACCTATTAGTAAAGTGGGTGTGCTCGTTTAACCATAGACAATATAGCAATATTGTCACCCAACCATAGTCACTAATGCCAACCCCGAGCACCTTGACCTTGACAGAGAGAAGAATTCTGGAAACAAAGCAATAGCCAACCAAGGCTAAGCAAATATAACCAAAATTGATTAGAGAGTCCAACCCAGAAAAATTGAAAATGCAAATTGCAGGACTGCGGCAGCAGTTGCTCCCCAGACTTGCGCACAACTGGACTTCGGCAGTGCGCACAAGTGGATTTCTGTAATTCTGAGAGATCTAGCTCAAATGAAGACTGGCGTCCTATATTTAAACTACTTCTGCTAGGCTGTCTAGGCCGACTTCTCTTTCTGGGTGCCAAACACTTAGTATATAATATTTGTTTTAGCTGACTTCTCTTCTAGGGTTATATCCAAGTCTTTTCTTACTTCCATAATATTTTAATCTCGTCAAAGGTCACAAATGGAGGTTAATACCTCCAGCAACTACCATAATATCAACAATTATCAACTTCTAATTCTTCTATTTGGAAATCCAAACCTAAAGAAACAATCTTGTATTCAATAGGCATCACGATTTTTGTCTATAAATTAATTGGAAATGGGTTTCACTTGTACTATTATCTGTAGTGGTTATATTAACTCATAAATCAAAAGTTAATTGGATATGTCATTTGTGTGGATTTTTATTGATAATTTTCATAATTATTTTGACCATATTTTTATCTGTAGATTCAACTAATAATCCATTACCTTGAGGATAATAGGTAAAATGAATAATCTATTGTAGTAAAAAATGAAAGCATGTCCTGTAGGCGATGAGGGATTAATGGGGCTAACAAAATAAAAAATCTATTTCATAAGACCAATGAGTAGGACAAAAGGAAATGGAAAAGAGGAAATTGAGTGTTGGTGTTCTTTGCAAACTCTAACAAACTAGTAAAAATATCTAACAAGTGTACCCCAATAAACCAATATGTAAGATTTTATGTGTAATGGCATTGGCAACAAAATCCCTACCACAATTAAAAAAATTCCAAATACTGGAATGAATGGATTTTAGAATTTTTTGAAAGCTTCTTAACTAACACAACATAAAAATATGCCATCAACTTTTTTCTAAACATATAGTTAATTATGACATATTTCAAAACTTCTAAGTGTAATCTTTATTATTTGTTTAATTTTAAAACAAAAAGAGATTGAACATTTTGTAGATGGCATTTAATATTTTCATACCATGGATCATTGGCAATATCTAGGTCAATCTCTTCATCTATAAGAAATAAAGTAGACAAAGACCTGTAATTATTGAATTCAGAATTACATTGTGCATTTTAAGTAAGGTGAGGAGTCAGATCTTTACCTTTTATAGTTTTAGAGATAGAAATTTCAAGATCATCTTCATGAATTTTGGCAAGTCAATTTTCCAACTTATCAAAAATATAAGTTTGAGATAACAAACATTTAACAAGAAGTAGGGAATCTTTTACCATTGTTTCCCAAGAACATAGTGATGAAACTTGTCAAGAGCCCTTACTAGAGAGACCATGTTTCTATAAGAAAGTATAGTTGCATTCATGATCATCGAGACTTTGGCTCATATATGCTACAGGTTTCTCATGACCTTCCAAAACATTATGCAAAAGAGTAGTTGAGATGGGATACTTGGTAGCATTGGTATAAACACAAAAATCTTTTGTAAAATCAAGCTTAGTGAGAACATGAACTAAACAAATGACATCTTTTATATATTTATAGGCATCTCCAATTTCTTCAGTCTAATGAAATTCGTTTTCTGTCTTCAATATATTATGAATAGGCTTGACAATTTGTGCAAAATCATGGGCAAATCTATGAACAATATTACGTTTTTCAATAAAAAATGGATCTCTTTTTTAGATGTGAGAAGGGTAGTCTGTGTATCATTAAAACATGATCAAGGTAAATGTTAATACCAATGTTAGAAACAATATGATTAAGCATCTTCCCAAACTTAAAACTATTAGACTTGTATTATCCACTACTATTGAATCTCAATGCCTTTGAAAATTTTCAATTGTGCATTCCAACAAGAGCTTTGTTCTCTTTGAAGTTTCAAAAAATTCATATTTCTTCTCCAAGAAGTAAATCCACACCTTCGTGCAATCATCTAATTAGAGGAAATTTGAGGCACATATCTTATAACAAAATATGTTATTGTTGACTTGGAAAATGCCACTTGGTGAAAATCTTGGGGAAATCACCTTGGGATATGAAAAATATCACTAGAATATTTTATACTATCAATACTTCCACTTATTAAAATAATAAAATTCCACACTAATTAAGCTCATAGTGAGGTCACTTTGGAATACAAAAAGTATTTTTTTATTGTTAATGAATTGAAGAGAGAAAATAATAACAATGATAGATAATTATAATGAAATAATTTTTTATTGGATGTTTTAAAATATTTATTCTTAATTTTTTTATATGTTAGGTGAATTTTAAATTTATTTTTAAATAAAAAAGTGTATCATATTTGTTAAAATATTTTTATCATGAAAGAATTTTTCTCATAATTATTTTAATTGGATGTTTTAAAATATTTTTTTATTAATTTTTTTATATGTTGTGTATTTTAATTTTATTTGTAAATATAAAAGTGTATATATTTGTCAAAATATTGTTTTTTCTTTTGAAAATATGGAACAATCATGAATGATCATAAAAGGTTTATAAAACAAAGTTGTAGATCTCTTTGGGATTTTTCCAATGCTTCCAATAACACCCAAAAGGGGGCATAGTAAAACGTTACAACAAAATTACAAAAAATTACATTTATTGTCAAAAGTCCTTTCTATAAAAAAAATTATAAAACCAAAAAGAATCTATGTAGAAATAATAAAAAACCAACACCAAACTTGTAGAACTCTTCGAAGTATTTCCAATGGTTTAAAGAGTGCTCAAAACAAAGATCACAATGAAAATTTATGACAAGCTTTCCAAAAATTTCCTACATACAATACATTTAGAGGATGATATTTTTAAATTATAAATAATATCATATAAACTTTATAAAAAAATTAATACTACATCATTTATTATATGTTCATCATATGTGGTATCTATTATTATTGTGCATTGTATGCACGAATATAAACTTCTTGTTATTATTTTGAACCCTTACCTCTTAACTCTACATTAAACTAGCTTACATGGCAAACATCATCAATGGAGAAATATGTATTGACCTTCACTAGATAACATCACTTTGTGTGATATGGCATATGCTCTTATTACTCTATATTTTCCTTGGGGGGGGGGGCAATTTATCCCCAAATTTTCTCTAATTGAAGGTCATAAAGTACAACTTCCCTCAAACAGAGGATCTATTCATGGATCTCCACAAGTCAATATGTACTAGCTCCAATACTAACTTTACATGCCACACCTTTCTAGTTGGTAATTTTTTCTTGCCAAGAATACAATCTTCACAAGGCTCATTAAGATTTTGTTTGTGGAAGTCCATGCACCCTGTTTAACTTATGCAATAAAGACAAATTAGAGAAGTTCAAATATTCATACCTCAAATGCCACACTTTGATTGAATTAACTATTGCTATCAATGCACCTTAATACCCAATCTTGGCATCCAATCAAAATAAACCATCTTCTTCATAACCTCATGCTATGAGTGCATACCCATTCAAAGTGTCTTTTATGAAACACACACCCTTTTCAAATTCAACTTTTAGTTCAATTTATTCAAATGATTAATAGCTAGAATATTATTCTTTAAACCTAGTGTACAAAACTTCTCTAATGTCATGTGATTCCCCTTTATGTAATAATTTGAGCACTTCACCTTCATGAACAATATTCAAAGTTTTTTGAACTCCAAAATTGATATCTCCTTGATCATATGGTTCAAACCAATCACACCTCCTTGTTATATGTCTAGTCACATTAGAGTCAATGTACCAAGCATCTTTGACAATCTTTGTCACAGCGAATGAAATGATCAATGTGCCCTAATTAGTATTCACGTTTGAGTTATTTTATGTTAGATTGGAAAAACGGTTCTTATTATGCTCCCACTTGCACTTGTAGTACTCTCGTGCATAATGTCCTTCTTTGTTATAGTAGTACATTTTTTCTCTAATATCTTTCAACACTTTTTAAATTTTCTTCACTGGGGTTTGGTTGCTCAAATTTCTTACCTCTTGTTTGTTTTCATAGTGATCACTTGATTAAAACTTATATTTTTTAAATTATTCAAGCGTTACTCCTCACGAAGTAGCATGTCTACTCTTTACAAGATTTTCTACCTTGTGACCTTGGGTCTATGTCACAACAAATCATAATCATATCTAAAATATTGAACCCACCCTCAAAAATAAAAATCAATAAAGAAATGATTACTTAGAAGAGAGAAAGAAGGATCCTACACCTTGTATCCTAAGGTTTGATGAAGATCCTTGCTCTTGACCGTTGACTTGCTCCAGGTCTTTATCTCTACCAGCCTACAAAACAAACCAAGTAGATATTGCAACAAGGTAGTTATCAAATTAAATTATAAAATGCAATATGTAAATCTAGATATGTAAAGAAAATTCAACATACAATAACTAGTTAAACATAATTATATATAGATTTGAGGGAAAGAGAACTATTTTATTAATCAACATGAAGAGGTGAGTTACAACCTGATCCTAATTGATGGCACTTCCTTGAAACCATTCGCCCAAGATCCTCCACTGAACTCTTCAAGCATCAACTCATCAATGGAATACTTCCTCACATGACCCAGAAGTGATAGGAACACACCCAACGATCATATAGGAGAGAGGAAGAGATACTGGAAAGTAAATTTCCAGACCAAGGGATACTACCCAGAGATTCAGGGAATAAGGAAGCTTGCAAATTGCCAGCATGTTCTTGCACCAAGGTTGTCCTCCCTCATCTACACCCCCATAGGTGCTTATATACCACCATAAAGAGGTTGAGATGGTTACATTATGTTATGTACGGGAAATTTGAGGTTTAGGACCGAACAAATCCATAAACCCTACCCAAAGATACAAAATATTTTTATTTTTCACAAAATTAGGGGTGTACACAATTTGCACACTAGAAAATAGTGTATGTACGCGAGTTTCACATGGATGAATAACGTATGTACACACATTGCACATGGATGAATATCATATGTACACGAGTTTCACATGAATGAATAGCGTACATCAACAAATATACTATTTTTTAAGTTGATTTTGATGAAGGAGAGTGGGATTAAGGTTTGCAAGTTGACAAATGGACTAGTCCATCTCACAAATGCAATCTGGGGTGGAAATTTGTGCTATAACACTAGTGACATTGTCCCTATATTATCTAAGACATGTAAACTTGTCACAATAGGTTTAAACGCTTCAGTCAACCCATTGATTGTACAAAGTAACCAAATCCTTTGGATCCACTATTTCACCAACTGTGGCTAGATGATTATGCACACCCTGTGTGCAGGTCACATAATAAATAACATTCACCTTGTCACCAAGTTTCAAATCATACCATTGGTACACAAGTAGAGCATTTTCAATTTGTTCAAGGTCTCATCCAACTTATGCAACGTGCTCCATATAGCATGTGAACCCTTTAGGCTCCTAATGTGAGGAATGATATGATTCACTAAAACAAATTTTATGATATAATTTGCATCGTCATCACATGCCTCAAACTTGATCAATTCAACAACATTAGTGGGAACAACTTCTTACCTTGTTTGTTTTCAATGACTTTTGTTTCATAAACACATTTTGTATACAAAACATTCAAAAAGAGCAATGTTTACCATCCAACTTGATGTCTAAGGTGTGCTTGAAGATACCAACACCATTCTCTTCCTCACTTAACAATGTCCATACAATCACAAGAAATTCCCTCAAAATCAGACTCATCTCTAAATCACATTCAAGACACATTAAATATCAACTACAAATTCTTCATAATTGAACATGTCCCTAAGACCATGTTGGAAAGGAGGGAACACTAACTATATGGTTGTGTACAAGATGTAAGCCTGCACAACTTCACTCCTTTCTTAGGAAAAGGATTACCATGATACACACTTTGATAAATGCACCTAATCTTTATCTTTTATCAACTATGATACCAATGTATTTTCGGATTGCATACCTTTTTTCTACAATGTACAAATGTAACTGTGAATGTTCCAAACACAACACAAAAATATTCCTTTTGCAAAAGATGCAAATTCCTTCAATGCTCAATACTAAGATACAAACAACACCCTTGAGAATGTTTAAAAAGTCATTGCAACTAGGTTAATAGATCTCCCATATGCTAACACAATTTAAAATGAACTTAAAAGAAATGGTTATACAAATGTACCATTCATAATACTAGAAATAACTCATAAGATAAGATAGATAAGATGATTTATTAATGTCCACAAATGACCAAAAAATAGGTCAATGGGACTATATATTACAATTAGTGGCCACTAAGTATTGGGGGTATCTATAACATTCCTAGAGATAAAACATTATCAAAAGAGTTATCAAATACATTTAAATAAAGAGAAATGAAAGAGACAGGAAATCCCTATAATGTAGCAAGAGCTAGGCATACCCTAGCTCCACATCAACATCATAAATAGAAATAAAAGTAAACGAAGAGTAGGGAGAAGAGGCCTCCTTTTCCTCATCAATCAATGTAAAATGACCAATGCAAACCTTAACAATGTCATCCAAAGAGTGCCTTAAGTTGAGGACCCTAGCTTTACAATCCTTGAAGGAGTTGTAGAGCAAGAAGAGAAAAGAAAACAATGATAAGCTATGTATTTCTTAACATTTGATCCCAAGGGGAAAAAAATCACGATGGTCAAGTTGCTCACATTGACTATGGAGGCCATACACCATAGTGAGTGGTTCCAACTCTAAGTTATTGTAAAAGTGGCACGTCTTCCAGTCATGCAAGAGGAATTTTGTTGTCTAATAGACCTCCATCCAACTCACAAATTGGGGAGTCATCCTCACATTTAGTACCCCCACCAATAGATATAGGTGGAAAGGAGGATGTAGTGAACCTAAAGAAATTGGAGAATGTGCAAAAAATCCAGCTCCCATTAACTAAAATACTACAACATGCATAATGGTGTTGCGCCAAGTACAATAATTCCTCTTGGGAATTAATCTCAATTTCTTTACTTATAGTGTTAAGGTCACCACATAATAGATCTCCTTCAGTAGGTAGATTGTTAATACATCAATATGATAGGCTCCAAAAACCTAGAACTTGTTGAAATAATGTAACTGCAAAGTGTATTCTAATTATTATTGTTATATTATTCATTAGATCAATCCCCTATTGTGGATTGATCATGTTGGCTATTGTAAAATACCAAATCCCCTTTTGCGGATTGGTCAAAACATAATTGTAATAGGCATAATAAGAAGTCAGCCATATTAAAGAGGCCCCATAATATATTAAAGGTGTTTATAACCACCCAGAAGAAGAAGTCGGCCCTGCCAGTGAAGAGACACATCCACACGTGCCAAATTTGTATAAATAAGGAGGCTAGCGCCTCATTTAGACACACCCTCACTTGTTCATTTGAGGAGCAAGTTTCAGAGCTGCAGTTGGAGAAGAGAGAGAGAGAGAGAGGCGCATTCTTGGGAGAGGAATTTATGTATTTGTTTGAGTTATCTCTTTGCATTACATTGGCTATCTATAATAAGGAAGTTTTGCTAGGTTTTCTCCCCCATGAGGGTTTCCCAGGATAAATGATCTGTCTCTTGTGATTGTGTATTTCTCAGTGATCCTATATTATGCTATTGTTATATAGTGAATTGCAAAGAACTCTAATAATATATTAAACCTTAACATGGTATCAGAGCTAAGCTGAAGAGAGCATCTTTCACAAGAGAAAGTGAAAAACGTCATAGTTGTCGTACATGCAAATTAGAGATTTTTTTTGATGAAGTATTTCAGCCCCAAAACCATCTAGAAAAGTGCGCCCTTCCTCAAGGATCCCTTTGGCATCCTTAGCGCAAATTTTCAATGGCTAGATCTCCCGGAAAGTGAAACCCTAGTTTCATAAAGTACCAGAAGTACCAGAATACCAGAGTACCAAAAGTACCAGAAGTACCAGAGTACCAGAGGTACTAGAAAACCAAAAGCACCAGTCCAGAAATCCACTAATCAATTTTGAAGGGGTAAAGTTGGATTTTCATAAATCTGACTGCACTAGCTTACTCGCCTCAACTCAGTGCATCTATCCCCTAGATCGGAATTTCAAAATTCAAAGTTTGAAAAATTAGGGTTTCCTCATAAAACCCTAAGTTGCAGTTGCAGTCTCGGAACCAGTTGCAGTATCAATTGCAATTGCAGTTGCATCCCTAGTACCAGTTGCAGTCACCCTTGAAGTTCTTAAGAGTTGGTGATCATTACCACTGCTACCAGATGGTGCCTCTACTTGCAAGTGTCGTCAGAGGTATGTACTCACAATTAAGATTTAAAGAGTATCTGTAGGAGAAGGGATCTCTTTCCATAGATCCAGAAGGATCTCAAGATCCAACACATTCAGAGGAATAATGCAACCCATGTGTGATTATTCTGATATGCATCTATTTGTTATGACATTATTTTGATCAGTGTTGCATGCTGTAGCTATGACTATTATTCTAACCTTTGATCAAAATCTGAGTCAAGGTATTAGATGGATTAAAAGTTGATATCATAGAGTTTATCCTCTAACCCAACCTTCTGCCAAGATAGCATATTGTCTTAGTACATAAGGCAGGTTGAAGAAAGCACTCGTCATCTTGAGTGAAGGAGACTTGGAAGAAAAGAAAGCACACTCATTCTTGAGGACAAGGCTCCAGGCTCCAGGTTTGATTAATCAAGTTGATAAGATTCAAAGGTACACATGACAAGTTGATGACTACCCCTTTACAAGTAACCACTATAGTTGAGATAACAGTCTTTGTAAAGTATTATACTTGATAGCATGTGAGCATATAGAGGTAAATACTTAATGTAATCATTTTCCTAATATAACTAACACCTCCTCTAGGAGAAACCAGGTTTCCATGGAGGAATGATCGATCACAACACTATAAGAGTGTTGACCTCATTTCGTAGTGTATCTCTTACTTTTGATCGTTACTTCAGACAATCCACGAGTGATAGCTCTAAAAACAATATTGTGATGATTATTCGTGTTATTGCTTTATCTATTATTACAAAAGGATATTATTCTTTCTTGTTGTTTTGTTGACCTTGTTTCAGATCACAGGTGATAACCCTGAGAAATCTATAGTGAAGGTTGAAGAAGGAAACATATTATATGAGACATGAAGCAGACTATGTACATGACCATATACACTCATGCACCAAAGAAGATGAAGAAGAAGCTATCTCTTGAGATTCAGAATATCTCATATGAAGATCGATTGAAAGGAGCAGAAGGCTCCAAAGATGACCGAACATTAGAACGGGAAGCAAATCTCGTTTGAAGCCTGACTTTGTCTTCCATATTTAGACTTGGTATGCAACACCAAGTATACCATGTAAGAGATGATGAAGTCCTTGTAGACTCAGAAGAAATCGAGAGTAAGCCTGATCTCAGAAAGGATCAGATGAAGAGACAACTTCCAGGACTGGAAGACAAATGTCATGAGAAGACTAGATCGTAACTTCAGAGACTCCTAGGAGATATGAAATCTCCAGGATGATTCGCTTGTTTCAGTGACAAAGAAGGAATTCAGTCAGAAAGACTAGGATATAAATTCTTCCGTGAGAAAAGAAATCAGTATTGACTTCCAATATTGATCTATACAGATCAAACGTGTTGCAGATGTGAAAAGCTTGATGTATGTCCAGAGGATTCTCCCAGCAAAAGGGGAGAAGACTATGACGAGAAACTTATTGAAGAAACAGTTCCAGTACTTATGAAGACAACCAGAACAACCATGATTCATATATAGTATGAGATGCAGGGGGAGAAATCCCCATATTTAAAATTTGAGTGGCAGTTGGTGCAGTACATCAATTGGGTCATGAAGACATGACTATGATAGAATTACCCCCATGAAAGAAGAAGAGCTATCCTCAGTATGAGTTATTGAGCCACTCTCAGTTTCAGATGAAACTGTTGCCATGATAAAATAAGAGGATCGACTCTCAGATTTTAGCATCCACAGTGAGAATGAAGTAGTCATTCTCAGCCTCAGAGCAACTGCAGGTACAAAATCCCATATTCCAAAAGGAACAGTTGCAGAGAGAGTAGAGGACATACTCCTAGACAGTAAGAGAGATAGTGCCTTGCAGAAAGCACATAAAGCTAGCCCATGATTGTGCGGATTGAGTTGCAGCTGATCAAGTGTACCATATTGGTACAATGTAATAAGAAAAATTGATTTGAAGATTGAAGATAAAAAGACTCATGTTGAAGAAGGATCTATATGTGTTGAAGTAAGCTCCTAGAGCTTGATATTGCAGAGGATAGACAGTTTTCTGACGAGCTTGGGCTTTACCAAGAGTAAAGTAGATCATAACCTCTACTTCAAGGTTATGAATGATGAGTCGGTGATATTGCTATTGTATGTGGATGACTAGAGAAGAAAATCTCATCATCGAATGTAAGAAGAAGCTCGCTTCAAAATTTGAGATGAAAGACCTTGGCCTAATGCATTGTTTCTTAGGTCTTGAGTTATGGCAAAGTCCAGAGAGAATCTTCCTTAACCAAGGGAAGTATGCAATCGAAATCTTGAAGAGATTCGACATGTTGGAGTGAAAGTCCATGAATACACCCATGGAAATGAAGCTGAAGCTATTGGTCGACACTTCGTCAAAATTGATGGATGTCACACTGTATAGACAGATCATTGGATCGTTGATGTACCTGACGAACACCGGACCAGATAATTGTTCTTCCGTGAACACCTTGATTCAGTTTCTGGTATAACCCAGACATGTTCACCCTAGTTGCTACAAAACATGTGACGAGGTACCTTAAGGGTACATTAGATTGTGGTCTCAGATATGATGGAGATCATGATTTCACACTGAGTGGGTACACTGATTCAGATTGGGCTGGAAGTGTCTCTGACAGGAAGAGCACTTTAGGATGTTGTTTCATTTTGGGATCAGCCATGATCTCATGGCAGAGTAGGAAGAAATCCAACATTGCTCTCAGTACAACAGAAACATAATACATTGTTGTGTGTTATGCCAGCTACGAAGCTATATGGCTTTGAAAATTGTTGACCTATCTATTCGACCTAGAGATGGAAGAAACCATGATCCTATGTGACAACCAGAGTTGCATAAATATGACAAAGAATCATGTATTTCATGACAAGTCAAAGCACATAGAGATATGATATCATTACATTCGTGATATGGTGCAGAGAGGAGCCATAAAGATCAAATATGTAGCATGGATGAACAGGTTGTCAATGTGTTGACCAATCCTTTATCTCATGTAAAGTTTGAGCACTTTCAAGATAAGCTTGGTATAATCTGAAAGGACCTCCCTCGAAAGGGGGAGTATTGTTGTGTTGAGATATGCCAGCCTAGTACTGTGATTCCATCTTAATTGTTGTGACATAAAGCCAGTCTAGTACTGTGTTGAAATATGTCAGCCTAGTACTGTGCTTCCAGCTTAATTGTTGTGATGTAAAGCCAGTCTAGTACTGTGTTGAGATATGCCAACCTAATATTGTGCTTCCAGCTTAATTGTTGTGACGTAAAGCCAGTCTAGTACTATGTTGAGATATGCCAGCCTAGTACTGTTCTTCCAGCTTAATTGATGTGACGTAAAGCCAGTCTAGTATTGTGTTGAGATATGCCAGCCTAGTATTGTGCTTCCAGCTTAATTGTTGTGACGTAAAGCCAGTCTAGTACTGTGTTGAGATATGCCAGCCTAGTACTGTGCTTCCAGCTTAATTGTTGTGACGTAAAGCCAGTCTAGTATTGTGCTTCCAGCTTTATTGTTGTGTTGTGATTCCAACTTAATTGTTGTGTTGTGATTCCAGCTTAATTGTTGTGGTGCTTCCAGCTTAATTGATGTGTGGTATGCCAACTTAATTGTTGTGATGATGTGTCAGCTTAATTGTTGTGACGATGTGTCAGCTTAATTGTTGTGATAATGTGCCATCTGAATTGTTGTGATGATGTGTCAGCCTCGTGCTATGATGATGTGTTGTCAACCTCGTGTTGTGCTGCCAGCCTCGTGCTGTGGTGATGTGTTTCCAGCCTTTGTAATGTGATATTACTGCTTTTGATGTTGTATCAGCCTTGTGATGTTATTGATGATGAATTAGTGTTATACTAATCCATGTCGATGCAGTTTATGACGATGATTCCACTTCATCTCCTGAGTCCTTACTGAAGATGATGATGATGATATTATTTCATCTTTAATGTTGAAGATGATGATGATGTTACCTTAGCCTCATACCGATGAGGATGATGATGCTACACCAGCTCCATGATGTGTTGATGATGAGAAAAACTTCCAATGATTTATAGATATGCCAGTCAGTGCTCCAAGATGATATTGATGATGATGTCCTCTCACCCACCTGATGTTGTTGATGATGTTGTCCTCTCTCTCACCTGATGATGTTGTAGAATACCCTTTTTGTTAAGGGGGAGTGTTGAAATAATGTAACTGCAAAGTGTATTCTAATTATAATTGTTATATTATTCATTAGATCAATCCCCTATTGCGGATTGATCATGTCAAATATTTTAAAAGAGAAAATCCCCTTTTGCGGATTGGTCAAAACATAATTGTAATAGGAAAAATAAGAAGTCGGCCCCAGAATATATTAAAGAGGCCCCAAAATATATTAAAGGTGGTTATAACCACCCAGAAGAAGAAGTCGGCCTTGCCAGTGAAGAGACACCTCCACACATGCCAAATTTGTATAAATAGGAGGCTAGCGCCTCATTTAGACACACCCTCACTTGTTCATTTGAGGAGCAAGTTTTGGAGCTGCAGTTGGAGAAGAGAGAGAGAGAGAGGTGCATTCTTGGGAGAGGAATTTATGTATTTGTTTGAGTTATCTCTTGGCATTGCATTGACTATCTATAATAAGGAAGTTTTGCTGGGTTTTCTCCCCCATGAGGGTTTCCCAGGATAAATGATGTGTCTCTTGTGATTGTTTATTTCTCAGTGATCCTATCTTATGCTATTGTTATCTAGTGAATTGCAAAGAACTCTAATAATAGCTTAAACCTTAACAACACTTACTCTCGGCCTATCAAACATGCTAATCATGCCTCTAACCTTATATCATGCTGCACAAATGTGAATATATAGGTATTGCAGTGATCAAGTTTAATTTTCAAACCATAACTACCTCAATGATTTCTTTATTAAGGTTTACAAGATCAAGAGTGATGTGGATTGCTCCTAGATCTTCGAGTATCAATTTTGACTCTATCCACAAACTTATGTGTACAAATAATTCTCTTGATTATCAATACTGCATGATTTACTTCCAAGATAATTATGTGTCAAGGTCCATGCTCCTATGTAATTGATTTTCCTTAGTATGATGCAACAAACCTTTGTGCCAACAATTTCGTCGATCCCCACATGTTCAACAATGCTACACACAATTTTTTTATTTACATTACTAAAAATGTTTATAATTATTTTTATATTTAATGGCCCCTTTGAAATCCAATCTACCATTTACAAACCTTGAGATATTACTTATACTTCAACAAAATTTGAGAAATACTAAGACTAAAACGTGTATTACATGATAGAATATTCCATTACAATCTCCCAAAAGTACATATAACATGGAAACAAATTGAAAACTCATAAGATAACTTGAAAGGTAAGAAACAATTTATTAATAGAGGATAAGATATTGAAGAGAATGGAGGGACGAAATACACTTGCAATGTCCCAAGTAGTTCATGTTTTTCAAAGACAACAAAGAATGCATACGTCAAATTAAGGTTGATGAAAAGACAAGAGGAATATGTGATGTGTCATAACCAAAAGAAGGGGTTAAAAGAAATGTTTGGTGTTTTTTTTGGGTGTAGCTATAAAATAATCTCAAAGTTTAAAAAGAAGTGAATATGTTAGAAAGTGGTTAGTGTTGGAGAAATTACTATTTTTGACACACTAGTTCAAGTAGGAGTTAACTAACTAGTTCTATTTTAGACTTTCTATTTAGACCATCATTATTATGCATGCATGCATTCCTAAGTAAATCTAACTGTTTGACTTCTTTTCTCCATTATGGAATGTTATTTCCTATATATGAGTGTATTCCACTCATTCATTGTATCATATTGATCATCATTGTATCAATTATTCATTCATTGATCTGCTCATTCAAGTAGTGTGAATATATTTTATCATTCTTCCATATTGAATATCTCGTCCTTTCTTGATTAGATTTGTTTTTGTTTGCTTTAGCTATATCTCTTGTGTAGGTTTCAATGAAACATTGACAGGGTATCAGAGCTAAGCTGCTTGGAGCAAGTTAGAGAATAAGGAAAATCAAAGTTTCGTTGAGCAAAATCCGTGCAAAAGACAAAGGGATTTCTCCCAAAATATTAACTTTCTAAGGAAATGGCCCACTGGAGAAGTAAATATACACATTATGCAAGTGAGTTTTCAACTGTTTGGCGAAATTCCTCATCATTTTCTTAGAAATTGATTTGTAAAATCATCTCCTGAAAAAGTGACGCGATTTCTGATCTGAGAAAAAATTGTGCCACTCCAATCCCTATTTCTCCAAAAATATTAATTTTTTAAGGAAACGGTTTGGTGTGAAGGTAAATCGACTCATTTCATACGTGGGTTTTCAACCGCTTGATGAAATTCCTCACCATTTTCTTAGAAAGGAAGCTGGAAGATCGTATCCTGAAACTGATACGAATTTTAGGGGTTCTTAGACACAGTGGGAGAGATGGATATGACACCTATTCTATAGTCAAACTTGGTGGTAATCCTCACACCATACAATTATTTTGATTGGAATCCCAAGGCTGAATTCCAAATCAGAAGGAAATGATTGTACAATTTGACGATGGGGACATAAACAAAACCTACATCAGCAATTGAGAAGACCAGATGGGTGAACCGAAAGGATAAGGCCATAGAACTTTTTCTTTAATTGATTTCATCTGATTTATGGTTTCATGTTTCCACATGTAAGAATCCAAATGCGATCTAGACCACCTTGGAAATTCTATTTGGAAAGCAGGATCAAATGAGAAGTCATATGCTTGAGGTAGATTTGAATACCTTGGATCCTAAACGTTTTGATAATATACAAGATTTATTTACTAAGTTTAAATATTTGATATATAGATTAGCATATTGTGGTATTGATAAGTCTAAACAAGTGGACCAACTTATTCTAACAATCCTTTCCAAGCTACGACCATAATATGATGTGTATGTTTCCACTTCCCATTCTGGCAGATATCTCATGGGAACAAATTGGAAGATGCTTACCATGGATCAATTTGTTGATTCTCTCACACATGAGCAGGAAAAACTCATTCATATGGGCCTAATCAAGGATCCCAAAGCACATTCACTCACCATGCATTATGGAAAAGGATCATCCAAAAAGAACAGAACGAGGAGGGATATTCCATACCCTTCAACGATTCTTCAGGGTCCAACGACTCTTTAGATTCCAAGAAGAAGAAGGGAAAGCAGTGCACTTACTGCAATAAACCAAATCATGAAGAATCCACATGCATGAAGAAGCAAATCGATCTTATGGCATAGGTACTTCAACAGAACAACCTTGGAAAATTCATTCCAGAAGGAGTCAAGAAGCAAAAGAAAGAAGATCATGCTCCTAAGAAATGTAACCACCATGCTCTTGTTGCAATTAATTCCTCATATGATTCATGTATTATATATTCTGGCACATCACATCATATGGAAGCGAAAGAAGAAGTTTTCACTTATTTGAGTTCATTCTCAAGACCCCCTATTCTCATGGGGGATAATACTCCAGTAGCAGTAGCAGGAGAGGGGAGAGTGGAACTCCATAATGACATTTTTGATAATGTTTTACATGTTCCAAATATTTCTATGAATCTGCTCTCAATTTATCAGATCACTCAGAGAGGTAAAAATGTTGAATTTACATTAGATTCAGTTTTTATAATTGACATGCATGACAATTCCATTACTGCAATTGGTGAGGTGGATCACAAATCAAGGTTGTATAAGTTCACTAAGTTTGTTGACGGTGACTCATATTTACTACTTACACATGAGGAGTGTACTTTGCATGCACCTCCAATGCAACATGCAGAGACTCTTGTGCGTCCATCAGTTACAGACATCAAAGATAATTCCATACACTCATATTTTGTACATAGAATAAGCAGTTAGTATAGCCAAATAAGAAGCCAACATCGACGCTTCAGCAGATGCCCAAGAGGGCACAATTCACACTTCAGGAAGAAATTTTCCTTGCAGGGAATCCATTAGATTCGAGGAGGACTCGATCTCATCATGAGGAGCCTTCTCATGTAATTTTATCCTCTGAACCAACGATGTCCATGCATTGTTATATGGTTCAATCTTTCGATCCACAAACCTACAATAAGGTTGTGGGAAATCCTTTATGGTAAGTACCCATGCAAAAGGAATATGACTCACTCCTAGAGAATCAGACTTGGGATTTGGTTCCACTTCCACCAGAAAAGAATATTTTCAGGTGCAGATGGGTCCACAAGATCAAGAGGTACAAGGCTAGATAGGTTTCCAAAGGACTTCAATAGATCCATAAATATTTCTACATCTTCATGAAGACTTTCAATGAGAAGAAGTTCCAGACTTTGTGGGATCGTCTTGGAGTGAAGAACACATTTTCCTAGCAGTTGTCTTTTCTTCTTTTGATGGATTGTCTTTTGAGGGGGGTTTTGTTCCCACGTGGTTTTCTCTTTTTCCTCATTTTTATTCAATGTTCATTAGTTGCATTGTACATGAGTACCTAATATGTCCTAGTTTTCAGGACTCATTTTTACTCCATAGTGATGTTAAAGGGGGTTGTTGGAGAAATTATTGTTTTCGACACACTAGTTCAAGTAGGAGTTAACTGACTAGTTCTATTTTTGACTTTATATTTAGACCATAACTATTATGCATGCATGCATTCCCAAATAAAGCTAACTACTTGATTGTTTTTCTTAATTATGGAATGGTCTTTCCTATATATGAGTGTATTCCACTCATTCATTGTATCATATTGATCATCATTGTATCAATTATTCATTCATTGATCAGCTCATTGGAGTAGTGTGAATATATTTTCTCATTCTTCCATATTGAATCTCTCATCCTTTCTTGATAAGATTTGTTTGTATTTGCTTTAGATAGATCTCATGTGCAGGTTTTGATGAAACATTGATAGTTAGTACCTCTCAAATATAGAAATTACGAAAGTAAATAAACTCCAGATTAAATATAGAAATTGAAAATTAAATAAAAAAAATTGTATAGTTTGTCACGTCAATAAGTAATTTTTTCCATAAAAATATATAAAATTAGTCACATCAAAATCAAAATGTCACACAGGAAGTGACAACAATATTTTTTTTGTTTTTTAGTGAATTTTTTTTTATTGCATGTGAAAGTTGCCACATGGCACTTTTAGAAATTTCATATTAAATGTTTTTAATTTTATTTTACATGTTTTAAAAATAAAGTTACACTCTCAGGATTTATGTGTCCCGTCTATAATCTCTTTGACTAATCAAAAAATGGAATGAGTGAAATTTAAAAAATTAGAAATTATATTTATCAATTTAATAATCTATTTTTTGAAAACATTGAAAAACTTCATAAAAATTTATAGCATGAAATTGAACTATTGCAAAGTCAAACCACTTTGACTTACAAATGAAACATATACTCATTTATCTCGTAGGGACTAAAAAATGCATACTCTATATTTGTAGTTGGGCCTATATTAATATAAATATTTTTAGTCTAAGTCAAAATGCTAACAACAACCCCCGAATGGGGTGTTATGTATGACGTCATGAGCATGCACTTGGAGGGAGTGCAACCAACCACTTGGCAGCTCAAGCTCCCAGACGGGCGCATGGAGGGTGCAATCCCATCTCTTCCAAGGCTCATATTCTATGTGCATTCAGTGTCTAGAGTGTGTGAAGGGTAAGAATTTGTTGGTGCGTAGTACAATTGATGGGAAGGGGAATTACTACAACGTTATTCCAACAATTATGACATTTAATTTGCACCATTAGACAGGTTGTTCCAATATGACCTCATCGCAGGCTTGGAGACAGTTTCACAATGTAATCTTGGCCCTGTTGTTTATTCCCATTAACATCTGTTGGTACTGGATGGTTAGAACGATGGCCCCCCTACCCATCGTTGTTGGAATTCTTCCTTCCTTGATGCCGCACATTCTATAACGGGTGCGTTCTCACAGGGGCAGGGGGTCTCATCGACGGACTGGTGTGCAGCTCGGTGATATGATGACTTCTCTCGGTCACATGGAAAAGGTGCCTAATGCAACCCAGAATGATGTTGTGAGTGGAGATCTGGAATTCTGGATGATGCTCTGGTATGGGGGTGTAGGGTGGAATGGTTTGAATAAGGTAATGGGATAAAGGGTGATGTCGCTCAACTAGTCAAGGCATCGTCGCTAAAAGTCATGGTTCAAAGCGATGTTCCTAGTGAGACTGAAGTCTTGAAGGAAGGAAGCCCGCCCTCTAAGCCCTTGAAGTTTTCATCGGACGATAGACGCCATGGTGACACGATGTGTTAGGGGCCTAACCTCCCTAACCCCTCACGTAGGTAGAATAATATATTTCCATGTAATAAAGGCCAACATTAGTTAATAAGACCTATTTAATAAATGTTAACAAGTCAATGTAAGAATACCTAATAGAAGCTTCCGCTTCTAGAAGGATTTTCCACTAGAATGATCTTTAGAAGATAGAATTAGTATAAATAAGAGTATGAGGCATGAGAAGTCTTTGCCTTGAGAATTATTGTAATAGAGATCTGCTTTGCTGGAGGTTTCCACCTCGAAGAGGAAAGTGAACATTGCTTTCTCTGAATAAAGGTATCATTTATGGTGTTTCTCTTCTCAATATTTTGTTGTTGCATTGATATCTGTTGAATATTCATGTTTATGCCTATTTTATTACATTTGGTACCTTACAAGTGGTATCAGGGCACTTTCCTTGGTAGGAATTGTGGGTTATTTTTTTTCCAGGGTAGAGACGTGTTCTGACGTCCTAAAACTACAATGATTTGTCATTCAGCGCGTAAATCTACGGTCAGGGAAGCAAACACGCGAGAAATACAAGAGGTTTTTAAGCTCACATTGTTGGACGCCCTTGTAACCCATGTTGGTACCCCTTTAAGTGGTAGCACATTAGATAGTACATGTATATAGATTGGCCTAGGTATCTTGAAACCTGTTATAGATCAATCGATCGACCGTTTGACTGCTATAGTGCCACCGAGAACAACACTTGGGAATATACTCTCTAGTACCTGGGTAATCGGGTAGTACAACTAAGGGTATGGTCTAGCTATGGCACAGGGAAAACCCTTGTTTGTAGGAACCCTTAAAATCCATAACCCTTGGGACAGAAACAAAACAAACAAGGAACATACAAAATCTATTGCCGTACAATCTTGCCTCTTTCATTCTGGTTGTGAAATTACTACACATTTTTTCCTGTTAAGAAATTGGGCATTTTGACATTGCAATATTATTCAAAGCAGAGTGTAATTCTGTAGTAAAGAAAAAAACGTTTGGGGCCTACCCGCACCTTTATTTCAAATCTATCCCATTGAACTCCTCTTTTCTTCCCGGTCACAGTGATACCTATCATTTTTAAGCCTTTTTTTCCTATGGTCTCGACCCCCTTTGTGATACCCTTATTTGGGACATATCCCATTGGATTCCCCTTCTCGCACCGATCTTCGTCGTATCTATCACTTTTAATCCTTTTTTTTCATGAACCCACCTGCCCTTTTCAGACACCCTTCTTTCCCACCTCTTCCTATGTTTCCCATTCACCATGGCCAACACCCGCAACCAAGAACTTGAAAACCGCATCAATACCCACTATTATCACATAAAATTATCAGTCTTTTGGATTTGTGGTTTCTACCTAAGTCTGTAATTTTGCCCCGGTCTCCCTGTTTTCCCAGCCCACAACCAGACGTCTAAATCCTCGATCATGCAGGCCGCAACCATGAACACAAAGTGCAGCTTTCCTAACAATCCATTTCGGGTTTGAAGCACAAGCAGAAGGCAGTTTTAATATTTCAACAGTGGAGATCCATCAAGTGAATCGATCAACGATGTGCATTCTTTTGGAAGGTTAAAAGTTGCACAAAGTTTAGTGCCAGAGAAAAAGGCCCCGAAGTGAGTATGAACTATTGATCTTAAAGGGGTTAGGTGACAATCGATCCAAGCCTTCAGGTAAATGAGCTTCGAGAGATTTGAAATGAGAAATGTCGAAGTGGCCGCAGGCCCGAAATAGATCTGATTCGTTGATCAGCAAGAGCCACACATCATAAGATCTGTCACTCCAGAAGTTTTACTTCGGGAGTTTTAAAATGAGAAACATTACAAAGTCCCGAAGTGCCCGAATTCTCGAAGCACCCGAAGTCCCGAAGCGCCTGAAGGGAATCTGAATCGTCGATCAGTAGGAGCCATGCGTCGCCAGATCCTTCACTACAGATAAAAGCAACAGAAGACAGATGGAGTTTGAGAATTGAAATTCCTGAAGGCCGATCCGTGAAGCAAATCTCGGCCATTATTTCGAAGAGAGAAGATCTGGTCCGTCGATCTAAAGCACCAAAGCTGGGCCATTGATATGGAAGCCTCATCTCGGATCAAAAGATCAACGATCACACTCCATTGCAGGGTCGGAAGGTGCGCACGTTTTAAAATTTCAAAAGTAGGCCGCAATCGGAACCGTGGTTTTTTGAAAGGGACACGTGGCAGTACATGGTGAATTGCGGGGACAAAAGTGATTTTCATTCAAAACACCCTTGGTCGCGCCCGCAATTGCACAATTGCATAGCATCATGGCCCTAGGTCACATTGAAGATGGAGCGATGGAGAGGAGATGCGCCAAAGATCGAAAGCGTCCGTATTGGTCACATAAAAAAATTTGTTTGGCCTCGAGATGTCGAGATTGACTCGAAAAATTCATATGGCACCGCCTGGAAACATTCATGAGTGTCAAGCCCTGTCCTGATCCCAATGAAGGTAGTTATTTAAGATTGGGGGCGGCAGTTGAGACCTTGTCTCACCCCATAAATGGAAAGCATTGCAGAGCGCATCCATGAAGGCATGTTGACGATCTAAAGGTTCCTTATGGGAAATTTTTCCTGTAAAGAACATAAATGTGCCTAGCTCACGTCTGACATAAGAAGGCCTGCACAGGCTGACAGAGTAGGCATCGACTGAAAACTTTGAATGCAGGGGTTCGATCACATTCCTGGTGGTTGCAGCATTTTTAGTATATATAGGCAGTTTTGATATTTTGTTAAGGTCGATGGTTGAGCAGTGCTCCCGTATTGTAAACTTTTGATGAAGAACATTGGTTCTCTAGTTATGTATTTGTTTTTGAGACATATTGGTTAATCTAAGTCATATTTCTTACTCCATCTTATTTGCCTCTGATACTGAGAGAGTTCATGAATGACTGATTCACATGAATTTTTGTAACTGTATTATGATGAATGTTTGATTATAGTGTTGTTATAATTTATTTCAGTTTCTTTGATATTTGAATTCAAAAGGATATTGTGTTTAAGTTTTTCCTCCTTAGGCTGCTGGAAGACCTAATGTTCACAACATACCTCTACACTCTCATCACCAAAGTCTTCCCTCTATTCACCCTTACTCCAACTTACTGACTCAAGTTAATCAAGGCCTCACCTACAGGTGCATACCAGTCCAGTTTTCTGAGTTAAAACAATATCATCTTCAGTCTGCGTCCATTTGACCTCTTTAAAACCAACCAGTGACATAAAACTCTGATGGGTACTGGGCTTACCTCCAACCCAATATGGAGGTGACTTCTAGTGCTAAAATTTCTGGTGTCATTGTTGGGGAACAAATTGAATACATTTCCCTGGGATAGAACGACAAAGAGCTTCTAATTCTGAAGGTGCATCAAATATCAGAACCATTGAAGATTGTGCTTGCACCTGGCGACTCCACTGTGTCGAATCCACTATTTCAGTTGTGGCTACCTCTAGCACACTCGAAGCTGACCCAAAGAATTTTTCTCAAGAAGGCTTTTAGCAGCTACTTTCTCAGCTTGAAATTTCCCTGGGAGATTAACAATGATCAGATATGGTCTTTGATGGTGAAAAAATACCAGACACATTCAGACTTCATATTATTCATCTGGCGACTCCATGATTAAATAATCGATTGGCAACTCCACTGGTTCTAAATGGAAAGAATCTTGGATCTGAGGTTTTCTCCTTTTAATTTCTCCTCTGTTCCTGGTTTTCCTAATGTTGTTCCTACTATGGATGAATGGGGTGATTTTTTGCCCATGTTTAGAGAGCATAAAGAGGACAACCCTACAGAGCATCTCCGTGAGTTTCATGAACTCGTGCATCAATGAAAGATACATCATGAGGATGTTTTATTCAATATGTTCATGTTCTCATTAGCAAGAGATGCTCGTGAATGGTATCACTCCTTACCCCTTGCTAGCATCTCCTCCCTGGGAGAATTTCATAAAGCTTTCAATAGGCACTGTCAAAAGTTTTATTATTCTAAGTTAATTTGTCATAATTGTTGTGAAGAATATAAAGACTGTGTTAAAGGTATGACTGTTTCAAATGAAAGAGGATGAAATCTAAGAGGATGAAATTTGTGAGGAGGAGGGGTATACCTCGGATGAGTTGGTGAAACTGGTACAAGCACTTTATGCAAAAATAGAAAAATTGGCGGCAGATCATGCTTGTTTCTCTTATGAAGAAAATGCAGAAGATATTATGGTCCTTGAAATAGATGTTCTTGGCAGCCCTTCTTATGATGAAGAAGTGATGTCGGATACTGACCAAGAACAAACAACTTTTGATGGATATCCCAGCGAAGACAACGAAGAGCAGAGATTTTCCATGATTCTTGTTTATAGTGATTGTGAAATTGATCCTGGGGAGAGCCATGAAGGAGAAAAGGAGGAGCCACATCTCTCGGTTATCTTGGCTCAGAGTTTTTCCCCTTTCAATTTCTCAGCCATATCTGGTTATCCACATCAAGTGTTGACTATAAACGAATGGGATGATTATCTTCCGAGATTCAGAGGAAGCAAGCACGACCATCCCGATGAGCACTTATTAAAATTTCATGTATGCATGCTTGAACATGGCTTCTTTCACGAGGATGTCTGGATCAAGATGTTTAGTTTTTTCTTTAGAAGAAGATTCTCTTGGATGGTGTCTATCTCTCCCTGCTGCTAGTATCCATTCTTTGAAGGATTTTCACGATGCTTTTAATTCGTATTATGGGAAGATTTACCCGGCTCATCTTATTTTTGATGACTGTTGTAAAAGATTTGCACTCCACATTCTGCAGACGATAGAGTGTTCCTCGTGTGATGAGTCCGGTGAAGATCTGATTGAGAGAGAAAGCAAGGACGAAAGTGAGTATTTTATAAATACAGATGAAAAGTTTTCTCTCTCTATTTCCCAAGAAGAAGTCCTTCCAGATATGATTGATGATAGCGTTGATGATGGCATAACTATGGATGATGGCATAACTATGGATGCATTATTTTTTGCCCCTAGTACACATGTTGTCTCAGATTTAAAAGAAGAAATGGTTGAAGAAAAGAATCAAGATATTGCTCTTTTCTCTTTTCAAGATAAAAGAGTCATGCGCTCACCTACCCCTGAAGAGTATTCTGAAGTAGAAAGCATAGGCTGCCAATCTTCTTATGAAAGCGAAAGATCCTACCAAGAGAAGAATGATAGAGAGAAAGAGCCATCCATGGATATACATGAAGATACTTCTTTCTCTCAGCGAGCAGATGTTATCGGAGTAGACAAAGGAGAAATGGAGGAGCTAAAGGTGCAGTTTATCTTCTGTATTGAACCTGCAAATGAGCAAGTATCACCTGGGATAAGCCGACCCGCATCATTCCTCTACCCACCTGTACACTCTGAGAACATCGAACGATGGGTGAGCAATAAGGAAGTGCAGGATGCAATTTCTTACCAATTGAGCTTTCCTGATTATAAATTGTGTGACCCCATGGGGTTGTATATCGAGTTGTGTTTTCCAAAAGCACTAGAGCCTGCAAGGTTATTCATATTATCATCGCTTAGGGGTATGGTTTGTGTTCCAAATCATGTTCTCGTTCTATTTTCATACTTCCCTTACCTTTTGTGGATCATTTGCAGTGAAGAGGAGAATTATATTACCGAGCAATCTGGGTGGCTATGGTGGAAGTTTGATTTCACCTAGCATTTTGTAAAAATCAGTTAGCTTAGGATTGTACACAAATAAGATCTTTCTGGAGCCCATGTCTTTGTTTTCATTTTTTAGTAAAGCAGTGTACATATTTCCCTGTTTTCTTCTATGAAAGTTTTGAGCTAGACTCCATAGCCCAATAGCTAAGGCACTGGAACTACTTGTTCTTGGCAACTCGCAGGGAGCATGCCATCCCCTATGGAGCCAAATGTTATCACATAAAATTGTCAGAGTCTTGTGGGTTTGTGGTTTCTACCTAAGTCTGTAATTTTTCCCCGGTCTCCCTGTTTTCCCAGCCCACAGCCAGTTGTCTGAATCCTCGATCATGCAAGCCGCAGCCATGAACACAAAGCGCAGCTTTCCTAACAGTCCATTTCGGGTTTGAAGCACAAGCAGAAGGTAGTTTTAATATTTCAATGATGGAGATCCATCAGGTGAATCGATCGACGACGTGCATTCTTTCAGAAGGTTAAAAGTTGCACAAAGTTTAGCGCCGGAGCAAAAGGCCCCGAAGTGAGTATGAACCATTGATCTTAAAGGGGTCAGGTGGAAGTTGATCCAAGCCTTCAGGTAAATGAGCTTCGGGAGATTTGAAATGAGAAATGTCAAAGTGGCCGAAGGCTCGAAGTCCCAAAGGCCCAAAATAGATCTGAGTTGTTGATCAACAAGAGCCACGCATCATCAGATCTGTCACTCCGGGAGTTTTACTTTGGTAGTTTCAAAATGAGAAACATTGAAAAGTCCCAAAGGGCCAAAGACCGAAGTTCCCAAAGCGCCCGAAGGGAATATGAGTCATCGATCAGTAGGAGCCACGAGTTTCTAGATCCTTCGCTCCGAATAAAAGCAGCATAAGACAAATGGAGTTTGAGAATTGAAATTCCCAAAGGTCGATCCATGAAGCAAATCTCGACCATTGTTTCGAAGAGGGAAGATATGATCCATCGATCTAAAGCACTAGAGATGGATTGTTGATCAGGAAGCCTCATATCAGATAACAAGATCAATGGTCACACTCCATTGCGGGGGTGGAAGGTGCGCACATTTTAAAATTTTGAGGGCGGGCCACAATCGGAACTGTGGTTTTTGGAAAGGGATGCGTGGTGGTTCATGGTGAATTGGGGGGACAAAAGCGGTTTTCTTTCAAACCACCCTTGGTCGCGCCCGCAATCTTGCAATTATGTAGGGTCATGGCCCTAGGTCACATTGAATATGGAGCGATGGAGAGGAGTTGCGCCAAAGACCGAAAGCATCCGTATTGGTCACAGAAGAAGATCTGCTTGGCCTCGAGACATCGAGATTGACTCGAAAAATTCGTATGGAACCACCTGGAAACATTCATGAGTGTCAGGCCCTGTCCTGATACCAATGAAGGTAGTTATTTAAGATTGGGGGCAGCATTTGAAACCTTGTCTCACCCCATAAATGGAAAGTATTGCAAAGCGCATCCATGAAGGCACGTTGACGATCCAAAGCTTCCTTATGGGCAATTTTTCCTGTAAAGAACATAACTCTGTCTGGCTCACGTCTGACATAAGAAGGCCTGCACAGGCTGACAGAGTAGGCGCCGACTGGAAACTTTGAATGCATGGGTCCAATCACATTCCTGTTGGTTTCAACATTTTTAGTATATATAGGCAGTTTTGATATTTTGTTAAGGTTGATGGTTGAGCAGTTCTCCCGTATTGTAAACTTTTGATGAAGAACACTGGTTCTCTAGTTATGTATTTGTTTTTTAGACATATTGGTTAATCTATGTCATCTTTCTTACTCCATCTTATTTGCCTCTGATACTGAGAGATTTCATGAATGACTGATTCACATGGATTGTTGTAATTGTATTATGATGAATGTTTGATTATAGTGTTGTTATAATTTCTTTCAGTTTCTTTGAGATTTGAATTCAAGAGGATCTTGTGTTTAAGTTTTTCCTCCTTAGGTTGTTGGAAGACCTAATGTCCACCGCAGACCTATACACTCTCATCACCAAAGTCTTCACTCTATTCACCCTTACTCCAACTTACTGACTGAAGTTAATCAAGACCTCACCTATAGGTGCATACCAGTCCATTTTTTTGAGTTAAAACAATATCATTTTGAATCTGCACCCATTTGACCTCTTTAAAACCAACCTGTGACATAAAACTCTGATGGGTACTGGGATTACCTCCAACGCAATCTGGAGGTGATTTCTAGTGCTAACATTTCTAGCGTCGTTGTC
Source organism: Picea engelmannii (assembly GCA_009831015.1). Lineage (NCBI taxonomy): Eukaryota > Viridiplantae > Streptophyta > Pinopsida > Pinales > Pinaceae > Picea > Picea engelmannii. The sequence goes on from ML798972.1 coordinate 169,758, forward strand.
AGGGAACGAATTGAAGACATTTCCCTGGGATAGAATGAGAAAGAGCTTTTGATTCTGAAGGTGCATCAAATATCAGAACCATTGAAGATTATGCTTGCACCTGGCGACTCCACTGTGTCGACTCCACTATTTCAGTTGTGGTTGCCTCTAGCACATTCAAATAATTTTTCTTGAGAAGGCTTTTAGCATCTGCTTTCTCAGCTTGAAAGTTCCCTGGGAGATTGACAACGATCAGATCTGGTCTTTGATGGTGAACAAAGACCAGACACATTCAAACTACATATCATTCACCAGGGGACTCCATGATTAAAGAATCGATTGGTGGCTCCAATGGTTCGAAATGGAAAGAATTTTGGCTCAGAGGTTTTCTCCTTTTAATTTCTCCTATGTTCCTGGTTTTCCTAATGTTGTTCCTACTATGGATGAATGGGGTGATTTTTTGCCCATATTTAGAGAGCGTAAAGAGGACAAACCTGCAGAGCATCTCCGTGAGTTTCATGAACTCATGCATCAATGGGAGATACATCATGAGTATGTATTATTAAATATGTTCATGTTCTCATTAGCAAGAAATTCTCGTGAATGGTATCACTCCTTACCCCCTGCTAGCATCTCCTCCCTGGGAGAATTTCATGCATCTTTCAATAGGCATTGTCAAAAGTTTTATTCTTCTAAGTTAATTTGTCATAATCATTGTGAAGAATATAAAGACTGTGTTCAAGGTATGAATGTTTCAAATGAAATATGTGAGGATGAAATCTATGAGGATGAAAGTTGTGAGGAGGAGGGGTATACCTCGGATGAATTGGTGAAACCGGTACAACCACTTTCTGCAAAAATAGAAAAATTGGAGGCAGATCGTTCTTGTTTATCTTATGAAGAAAATGCAGAGGATATTCTGGTCCTTGAAACAGATGTTCTTGGCAGCCCTGCTTATGATGAATAAGTGATGTCGGATAATGACCAAGAACAAACAGCTTTTGACGGATATCCCAGTGAAGACGATGAAGAGCAGAGATTTTCCATGATTCCCATTTATAGTGATTGTGAAACTGATCCTGGGGAGAGCCATGAAGGAGATAAGGAGGAGCCACATCTCTCGGCTATCTTGGCTCAAAGTTTTGCCCCTTTCAATTTCTTAGCCATATCTGGTTATCCACATCCAATGCTGACTATAAACGAAAGGGATGATTATCTCATGAGATTCAGAGGAAGCAAGCATGACCATCCTGGTGAGCACTTATTAAAATTTCATGTATGCATGCTTGAACATGGCTTCTTTCACGAGGATGTTTGGATCAAGATGTTTAGTTTTTCTTTAGAATAAGATTCTCTTGGATGGTGTCTATCTCTCCCTGCTGCTAGTATCCATTCTTTGAAGGATTTGCATGATGCTTTTAATTCATATTACGAGAAGATTTACCCGGCTCATCTTATTTTTGATGATTGTTGTAAGAGGTTTGCACTCCACATTCTACAAACAATAGAGTGTTCCTCGTGTGATGAGTCCGGTGAAGATCTGATTGAGAGAGAAAGCAAGGACAAAAGTGAGTATTTTGCAAATACAGATGAAAAGTTTTCTTTCTCTATTTCCCAAGAATAAGTCCTTCCAAATATAATTGATGATAGCGTTGATGATGGCATAACCATGGATGCATTATTTTCCACCCCTGGTACACTTGTTGTCTCAGATTTAAAAGAACAAATGGTTGAAGAAAAGAATCAAGATATTGCTCTTTTCTCTTTGCAAGATAAAAGAGTCCCGCGCTCACCTACCCCTGAAGAGTATTCAGAAGAAAAAATCATAGGCTGCCAATCTTCTTACGAAAGAGAAAGCTCCTACCAAGAGCAGCATGATAGAGAGAAAGAGACATCCATGGATATACATGAAGAGACTTCTTGCTCTCAGCTAGCAGATGTTATCGGAGTAGACAAAGGAGAAATGGAGGAGCTAAAGGTGCAGTTTATATCATGTCTTGAACCTGTAAATGAGAAAGTATCACCTGGGATCAGTTGACCCGCATCAGTCCTCTACCCACCTATACACTCTGAGAACATCGAACGACGGGTGAGCAACAAGGAAGTGTAGGAGGTAATTTCTTACCAGTTGAGCTTTCCTGATTATAAATTTTGTGACCCCGTGGGGTTGTATATGGAGTTGTGTTTTCCAAAAGCACTAGAACCTACAAGGTTATTCATATTATCATCACTTAGGGGTATGGTTGGTGTTCCAAATCATGTTCTCGTTCTACTGTCATACTTCCCTTACCTTTTGTGGATCATTTGTAGTGAAGAGAAGAATTATATTACCGAGCAATCTAGGTGGCTACGGTGGAAGTTTTCTTTCAACTAGCGTTTTATAAAAATTAGTTAGCCTAGGATTGTACATAAATAAGCTCTTTCTGGATCCCATGTCTTTGTTTTCGTTTTTTAGTAAAGCAGTGTACATATTTCCTTGTTTTCTTCTGTGAAAGTTTTGAGCTAGACTCCATAGCCCAACAGCTAAGGCACTGGAAATACTTGTTCTTGGCAGCTCGCAGGGAGTATGTCATCCCCTATGGAGCCAAATGTTATCACATAAAATTGTCAAATTCCTGTGGGTTTGTGGTTTCTACCTAAGTTTGTAATTTTTCCCCGGTCTCCCTGTTTTCCCAGCCCACAGCCAGTCGTCTGAATCCTCGATCATGCAGGCCGCAGCCATGAACACAAAGCGCCGCTTTCCTAACAGTGCATTTTGGGTTTGATGCACAAGCAGAAGGCATTTTTAATCTTTCAACGATGGAGATCCATCAGGAGAATCGATCGACGATGTGCATTCTTTCGGAAGGTTAAAATTTGTGTGAAGTTTAGCGCCAGAGCAAAAGGCCCCGAAGTGAGTATGAATCGTTGATCTTAAAGGTGTTAGGTAGCAGTCGATCCAAGCCTTCGGGTAAATGAGCTTCGGGAGATTTGAAATGAGAAATTTCGAAGTGGACGAAGGCTCAAAATAGATCTGATTCGTTGATCAGCAAAAGCCACGTGTCATCAGATCTGTCACTTCGAGAGTTTTAAAATGAGAAACATTGCAAAGTCCCGAAGGGTCAAAGCCCGAAGTGGCTAAAGTGCCCTAAGTCCCGAAGTGCCCGAAGGGAATCTGAGTCATCGATCAGTAGGAGCCACACATTGCCAGATCCTTCGCTCTGGATAAAAGCAACAGAAGACAAATGGAGTTTGAGAATTGAAATTCCTAAAGGCCGATCCACAAAGCAAATATTGGTCATTGTTTCTAAGAGGGAAGATTCAATCCGTCGATCTAAAGTGCCAAAGTTGGGTCGTTGATCAGGAAGCCTCAACTCATATCACAAGATCAACGGTCGCAATCCATTGCAGGGTTGGAAGGTGCACACGTTTTAAAATTTCAAGGGCGGTCCGCAATCGGAACCGTGGTTTTTGGAAAGGGACGCGTGGAGATTCATGGTGAATTGCGGGGAAAAAAGCGGTTTGTTTTCAAACCACCCTTGGTCATGCCCACAATCACGCAATTGTGTAGGTTCATGGCCCTAGGTCACATTGAATATGGAGTGATGGAGAGGAGTTTCGCCAAAGACCAAAAGCGTCTATATTGGTCACAAAAGAAGATCTGCTTGGCCTCGATATGTTCGGATTGAATCAAAAAATTCGTATGGCATCGCCTGGAAACATTCATGAGTGTCAGGCCCTATCCTGATCCCAATGAAGGTAGTTATTGAATATTGGGGGCAACAATTGAGACCTCATCTCACCCCATAAATGGAAAGCATTGCCGAGCGCAACCATGAAGGCACGCTGACAATCTGAAGCTTCCTTATGGGCAATTTTTCCTGTAAAGCACATAACTATGCATGGCTCGTGTCTGACATAAGAAGGCTTGCACAGGATGACAAAGTAGGTGCCGACTGGAAACTTTGAATGCAGGGGTCTGATCACATTCCTGGTGGTTGCAGCATTTTTAGTATATATAGGCAGTTTTGATATTTTGTTAAGGTCGATGGTTGAGTAGGGCTCTCGTATTATAAACTTTTGATGAAGAACACTGATTCTCTGGTTATGTATTTGTTTTTGAGACATCTTGGTTAATCTTAGTCAGCTTTCTTACTCCATCTTGTTTTCCTTTGATACTGAGAGAGTTCATGAATGATTGATTCACATGGATTGTTGTAACTATATTATGATGAATGTTTGATTATAGTGTTGTTATAATTTCTTTCAGTTTCTTTGAGATTTGAATTCAAGAGGATATTGTATTTAAGTTTTTCCTCCTTAGGTTGTTGGAAGACTAGATGTCCACAACATACCTCTACACTCTCCTCACCAAAGTCTTCTCTCTATTCACCCTTACTCCAACTTACTGACTGAAGTTAATCAAGACCTCACCTACAGGTGCATACCAGTCTAGTTTTCTGAGTTAAAATGATATCATCTTGAGTTTGCGCCCATTTGACCTCTCTAAAACCAACCTGTGACATAAAACTCTTATGGGTACTGGGATTACCTCCAACGCAATTTGGAGGTGACTTCTAGTGCTAACACCCACATAGATGCCAGAGTGGACTACATGAAAGAGGAACTGAAGAAGGACATAAATTCCCACCTTTCCAGCGAGCTTACATCCCACCTTGATTCTTAGGTTGAATCCTTTGCTGCCAAGGTCCTAGAAAAACTTCCATTTCCTAGAGTCCATACCTCATCTGAACAACATTCTAACCCAAAAGGTACGACTTCCTCTGATTCCAAGCCTTTTCAATCCAACCCGTTTCATCGTGATATGTGTCTCCCACAAGTGGAGGTGAACAAATGTTATGGCTCAGATCCCACTAGTTGGTTCACTCAAACGGAACATTACTTCTCCTTGCATGGAATCATTTATGACTTGGCCAAACTTCATTACAATGTACTCTATATGGATCCTGAACGTTGGAAATGGAGTAGAAAATCATGCCAATGATACGTTTCTTGGACACAATTTGTGGTTGAATTTTATAAATGCTTTGACACCGACACGCACTCCTTAGGCCATTTGACCAAATTGAAATAGTTCAGTACGTGGAAGAGTTTATCGCCGCATTTGAGCAATTGGATTTCATAACAGAGGGCATGTCTGATACCTTTTTCCGGACATTCTTTATTAGTGGCCTCAAGGATGAATATTGAGCCCAAGTCCTCATGACTCGCTCCCAAACTTAGTTGGAAGCTACTCAACGTGCCAAGGAAGAACAACGTGATTTTTTGCAACACCGTAAACCCTCTTTTCTTCCTCTCCCTCCCAATCCTACCCCTCATCCCACCCCTCTCAATATCCAAAAATTAACTCGGGCATAAATGGTTGAATGCCAACTCAAGGATCTTTTCTATAATTGTGATAAAAAATATATCCTCGGGCACAAGTGTAAGGAATGTAATTAGTTTATGGACATATCTAAGAATGTGTCTGACAAAGAGGTAGAGGTTCCTCATGTCACAGAGCTACCTGAGCCAATTGATCTCACTCTTCCATCTAATCCACCAAAAGTTGAACCGATCATTTCATTGAATGCCCTCACTGGCTTCTCTGCTCCCCAAACCCTCAAGATAATTAGCTACATTAAAATTCATAAGGTCATCATCCTAATTGACAGTGGAAACACCCATACTTTTATCCATCATCACATTGCTCAAGAAACCAATTGATATATCTATGTCGTCAACAATTTTCAAATCATGATTGCCACTGGTAGTGCCATGAAATGTGGGGGGCGTTGTGAAAATGTGTGTCTCCAAATTGGTCAATACAACCTGAAATCTCATATGTTTGTTATTTACATGGGTGGTTGTGACATTGTGCTAGGTGTGGAATGGTTACACACTCTCGGTCCCATCCTCATGGATTTTAAGGAATTAACCGTGAAATTACAACATGAAGGCCATCAGTATAAGTTCCAAGGCATCACAACAACCTCTCTTGAGGTAATCAGTTCCTATGGAATGGAACATCTCCTCAAGAAAGGTCATTCAAACATTAGTTCCCAACTCCATGCCATTCAAGCAATTGAGACACCCTTTGTGCATCATGACCTCCAATTTATCCTCTCCAAACACCAAACTGTTTTTTCCACTCCCCATGGACTTGAATCCCCCTTACCACGGTGTTCATGATCATTCCATTCCTCTAGTTCCGAGAAGTCTTCCTCCTAATGTTCTCCATTATTGTCACCCCTTTTCCCAAAATAATGAAATTGAGAAAATTGTTCAAGAATTGCTCGACGCAAGTGACATTTTTCCTAGCACCAACCCCTATTCTTATCATGTGGTCATGGTCCTCAAGAAAGAAGGCACATTGTGCATGTATCTAGAACTTTTTGTCCTCAACAAACTCACCATCAAAGACAAGTTTCTCATTCTTGGCATTGATGATTTATTGGATGAATTGAGTGGTACTCAATACTTTACTAAACTTGATCTTTGTTCTAGCTACCACCAGAAACGTATGAAAGAGGTAGACATTCCCAAGACTGCATTTCGAACTCATGAGGGTCACTATGAGTTCTTGGTCATGTTGTTTGGCTTGTGTAATGCCCCCTCCACTTTCCAAAATCTCATGAATCATGTCTTCCATCCTTTTCTATGTCATTTTGTCTTAGTTTTCTTTGATGATATTCTCATCTATAGTAAAACATGGAAAACCCATTTTTCTCGTGTGGATAAAGTTCTCCGTCCACTTTCTTTGCACCAACTTTTCCTCAAACAATCTAAATATGCCTTTGGCACCTCGAAAGTGGAGTACTTGGATCATATTTTCGGCAAGGATGGTGTAAGGGTAGATCTTAAGGAAATTGAAGCTATGCAGGATTGGGCTCGCCCCAAAAATCTCAAGAGCTTGCACGATTTTTTGGGTTTAACGAGCTATTATCGCAAATTTGTTCAAAATTATCGAAAAAAAGCAACACCTCTTACTACTCTCCTTAAAAAGAATGATTTCAATTGAAATCTAGCAATTGATCAATCCTTCCACACCTTGAAAGAGGTTATGTGCACAACTCCTATCTTAGCCCTTCCTGACTTCAAGAATATTTTTTTCCTGGAATGTGATGCTTCTGGGAAAAGAATTGGAGTAGTCCTCATGCAAGAAGGAGGGCCTTTGGCCTTCACTAGCAAACAACTTTTAGAGAGATATTTAGGCCAATCCATCTATGAAAAGTAAATGTTGACTATTATGCATGTCGTGAATCTCTGGCCTCCTTATCTATTAGGGCAACACTTCCAAATTAGAATAGATCATCAGAGCCTCAAGCATTTTTTTGAACAACGAATTTCATCCCCGGAGCAACAAAACTGGGTGACCAAGCTATTTGAATATGATTATGAGATCATTTACAAGAAGGGAAAAGGAAATGTTGTTGCTGACACTCTTTCTAGGAAGTATGAAGACGAAGGGTCTCTCTTTTCTCTCTCATCCCTTGTACAAGATTGGCTCCAAGTTGTTCACCAGGAATGGCTGCAAGACCCCAAAATTTCTTCCTTGATCCAACAATTGCAAGACAATTCTCCAATTTCTCCAGGGTACTCTTGGCACAATGATGAGCTTCGCTACAAATGTCGTATGTATTTAAGCAAACAATCACAACTTAAATTAGCTACAGTGCTTTCATAGCTTCACGTTTCCCCCACAACTAGGCATTCATGGTTTACCAAAAGTTATGAAAGGGTCAAACATTCATTTTTTCTGGGATGGTATGAAACAGGAAATCCACACCTTTATGGTTGAATGTGATGTCTGACAAAACAAAAAGGGAGAAAAAGTCAAGGCCCCGGGCACATTACAACCACTCTCGATTCCACCAGCTATTTGGTAGGATATTTCTATGGATTTCATTGTTGGCTTACCTAAATCGAGCAATAAGTTAGTCATCATGGTGGTAGTTGATCATATTTCCAAATATGCTCATTTATGTGCTCTTCAACACCCATTCACCGCATCCATAGTGGCTCAAATTTTCATGGATAATATCTTCAATATTCATGGCATGCCTCATTCTATTGTCTCTGACAGAGATCCCACTTTCACCAACAATTTTTGGAAAGAATTGTTCATGATCCAGGGAACCCAATTTCATCTCAGCACCGCCTATAATCCCTAGACTGATGGCCAAACTGAAGTTGTCAACAAGTGTTTGGAAACATATTTGAGGTGTTTTACATCCGACAGACAAAATAAGTGGGCTTAGTGGTTACCCATAGTTGAATGGTGGTACAACACATCTTATCATACAACTACTCGCATGACTCCTTTTGAAGCAATATATGGACAAAATACATCATCAGTTCTCTCATACATGCTAGGTGTATTAAAGGTTCGAGAGGTTGAAAAATATATTACAATTCGCAAGGCCATTCTCCATACCCTCAAAACAAATTTGGCCATGGCTCATAATCGCATGAAGCAGCAAGCAGATCAAAGTCATTCCGAACGACAATTTTCTAAAGGGGACCAAGTGTTTCTTCATCTACAACCTTATAAGTAGAATTCACTCAAAGCTGACCATTGTCAAAAACTTTCTCCCAAATTTTATGGTCCTTATAAAATTCTCAAGTGAGTGGGGTAGGTGGCTTACCAATTATCTTTTCCCATTCATTATAAGCTCCACCTCATTTTTCATGTTTCATGCTTAAAGAAGGTGATTGGAACTAAGTGCCACACTCAAACTAGTCTCCCTAAGATGGGTGAAGAAGGTTCCATTTGGTTGCATCCACAAGCAGTCTTGGACCAGTGTGAATGTCTTCTTCGTCAGTGCACCATCAAGGAAGTGTTAGTGTAGTGGAAAGATACAACTCTAGAAGATGCCACTTGGGAGCCGACCACCATTCTACAACAGTTTCCTCATCTCAATCCTTGAGGACAAGTCTGTTCTTCAAGGGGAGGGAATGCTAGGGACCTAACCTCCCTAACCCTTCACATAGGTAGAATAATATATTTCCATGTAATAAAGGCTGACATTAGTTAATAAGGTCTATTTAATAAATGTGAATAAGTCAATGTAAGAAGACCTAATAAAAGCTTATGCTTCTAGAGTATCTTCTTCTAGAATGAACTCTAGAAGACATAATTAGTATAAATAAGAGTAGGAGGCATGATAAGTCTTTGTCTTGAGAATTATTGTAATAGATATCTACTCTACTAAAGGTTTCCCCCCTCGAAGAAGCAAGTGAACATTGCTTCCTCTGAATAAAGGTATCATTTTTTGTATTGCTCTTCTCAATATTTGGTTGTTCTATTGATATCTATTGAATATTATTGTTTTTGCATATTATATTACATATGGTACCTTACACGATGAGAGATTTTCCTATGGAGGAGGACCACTTGAAGCTTCTCTTCGAGGTTCGTGGTGAGGTGGTCGACTTAAAGTTTAGAGTTGAACAATTAGACCAAAATATCACTCTATTGTTGGCTCTTTTCTCTAGCCAAGCACAACATCGGCATGCATCGGACTTGTCTACCCAGGACGTGATCTTCTTGGACATGCCAATACCACTGCATCCATATCGCATGGTAGCTCACCCTGATGGACAGGTCTCTCACTCAACTTAGTAGCAGGTCTTATCTTTCTAGATGGTTTTTTATCCCAGACATATAGATTTAGCTTCAAGTATTAGTATTGTTTTTATGTCTATACTTTATTATCTATCGGGGATCACTATAGAACACTTGCAGTTTTTTGGCACCCCTGGGGATGTTTAATTTATGAACTTTGTTTGGGCTAGGATGGTTTCATATCATGGTGATCGAAGCTCAAGAAGACTGTATGTGTAAATTTTCTGATTACTAGAAGGTAATACAATTTTCTTACTTACAAAAAAAAGAAAAAAAAAAACTAACAACAACCAAGCAAGCTAACACGTATTCCATAAAATATCAAATTTTAATAAGTTTTTTATAATAATACTTGATCACTAACCTCAAATTTCGTTTCCCCATTTCTCAAACTTTTTTACTTACATTCTCTTTATAATGTTTTATTTTTGTCATACTTTAACAATGATAGTATTTTCTTAACAAATTTTGTAACTCAAGATTTTGGGCTACATGAAAGCATGAACTTATGTTGAAGTGAGAGTTTACATATTATGCTTCACATGATCATCAATAATAAGAAAAATCCTAAGATCAAATATAACACACGATGTGTTTCAATGCCTATGTACCTATATATGCAATACATTGCAATATATGATATTACATGATCAAATGAATTGATGCTTAATGAGGTTGAGTCACCTACTATATACATGTATTGAGGGAGGGTTATAATGCTAGGTTGTCTCCATATTAATGTTATCATATAAGAATCCCAAACCTAACACCATAAGAGCACTAATGTAACCCAATGAGACCACATAATGATCACTATAGTGTTACGAGTGTCACCAAGAAAATATTAACCATCAACATTAGCATCCCCTATTAGGCTTGACTTGGGACACAAAGAAGGAAAGGTGGCATAACGAGACAACTTTGGGACCATAGGTTGGTCACTAAAGGTGTTGAAAAATAATCACACATATATTTGATCAAGTAAATATATTCCAACATCCCACTTTAGTACAAAAATGGGAAAGATGTGGTTGAAAATGGCCAAATAAACATTACAAACATTCACCCTTAATGTGAATTTGGAGTAGGAAATATAATCATGATCAATGATCACAATATTCCATGAACAATGTGTAAACAAAACAAAAATGACAAGTCCTTTAGACCTTATCCCCAAATAAACACAAATGATATTCACGTGAACTTCAGAACCAACAAAACAAACATTTTTTTCCACGTGTGAGATTACGCATGAGAAAAAATTAGCACCATCAAATAACATTCTCCAAGAGATGTGATGATGATCACAAAGAATAAGTTGAAGCTAAAAGTGATCCAATGAAGATGTTATTACAAAAATCATTTCTAATATCAACAAGAGCACTGCAAGCATAAAAACCAAGAGTGTTGTTGAAGTTGAAGTTGATAGTGATTCTACAAAGATGTTATCAAGACAAGAATGTTGAAGATCAACAAGAGCACTTCAAGCAAGCAAAAAAAGTTTTCAAAACATCACATGCAATAAGACTTGAATATATTTGACCAAGTAAAGGCATCCCAACATCCACCCTCAATACACATATGGGAAATATGTGGTTAAAAATGGATAAATGTACATTAAAAACATACCAAGGCTCCCTCTTAATTCACAGAGGGGAAAGATGTGGTAAAAAATGGTTAAATAAACATTACAAACATCCACCCTTAATGTTAATTTGGAGAAGGAAATACACACATGACAAATGATGAAAATAGACTAACCATGAACAATATTTAGACAAGTGGACAATAGAGCATTCTTCAAAACTTAGCCTCCAAGAAACCCAAAAAATATTCACACACGCCTCTTTGAAATTCGCAAAGCAAACAAAGGTTTCTACAAGCACACTTATGCATGAGCAATCAATGTCCGTGAAATAAAAGTGTTCAAGAGACAACAATGATGATGGAAAAGAACATGTTGAAGTTGATAATGATCCAATGAATATGTTATTAAGGAAAGAGTGTCTAAGATCAACAAAAGCACTCCAAGCACGCAAACCAAGAGACCCGTTAACATTGAAGCTAACAGTAATTAGATGAAGGTGCTATTAAGGTAAGATTGTCCTAGATCAACAAGAGAACCTAAATCATGCAAACAAAGTTCTTAAACAACACATGTGACGATATGGTCTTCCCATCATCAAAGCATATTCCCTCACAAACATGAAAAAAAAACAAAAACAAAGAAATGCTACCATCGAAAAAACTATCAAGAAGAGGGTGTTATGATTGATCGGTGATAAGAAAGGATCTTATGTGATGGGAACTATACAATAGTACAGTGAAGAAAACTAGATTATAGGAACTCCCCAAGAAAGAGACCAAATGTTTCTATGACCAATATTCAATCTGACCATGCATAGTCTTAATAGTGGGTATCGATCCAAAAAAATTCCATGTATGTTTTTTCATTATAGATTTATAAGAATAGTTGTTATCATAACAAGTAAAAAAAGAATGTTGATGCCTAAATGGAGCACAAGAATGCCTCCTATATTTATAATTAGGATGTCAATATGGCTAATATGTGTATAGTGAAGGATCTAGTTCCAATTGATCAAAGAATGTAGGATTGGGTTTTTGCAAATCAATAGTACATAAATGGTGTACGATTTGGTTCCTCCAAATAAATACTAGACAAATAAGATGTTGTTGGATTTGTTTCACATAGATTAGTAATAGTAAAAGAATCAAGGTGACTAACATCTAGTGGTGGAGTCTAAAAATATCCAAGGTCATACACTACATAATTAACATCTTAAAATTATAAGGCTCTTTCGGCCTATGAGGAAAATCCTATCCGAAAAATGGCTTGAGGGTTGAGATTTCTAAGCGGTGAGCGATTGTATTTTCCTTTCAACATTCATTATACCTAGGCTAGCATGTCAAGGCAATGGAATTTTCACCATAAGGTGAGGCTTGATGGTCTCACTTAAATTATCCCTCATTCTACACAATTATGGTTATAACCTTGAGGGCCATGGCTCCTCGAAAGTATACCATAAGGTAATGAAAACCCTCCTCTTTATATTGAAATTTTTGATACAAAATATGATTTTTTTTGTGATTTGTTTCGGACAGCTTCAATCCTAGGATATTTTGTGGGACAAGTGCATATCGAAGTGATTATCAAAAATTGGATCATGGAGGTTTGGAAGCCCTTTAGTTGCTAATACATCCAAATGAAAAACTTGACCAAAGGGTTTTTGTTTTTTTAGTTCAACAACCCTGCTCATGTCCAAGAGATCTGAAGGTGTGGCCCACGGGTTTACAAGGATACCTTGGTGGTTTTAAACCACCAATCCCTTGAATTTTCAACTAAAAATAAATCACAATTAGCTTTCCTAGTCTAGGTTGAATTCCTCGACCTACCATATGGAAAATTGCATCCCCTCTGGGGAATAACCCAAAATAATTTTGGCACCTGGCCTTAGTGCCATTTCTGTAAGTAGATCAACTTGTCCAAAGACCTCAAGGATTTTTTGTATATTCGGTTCAGTATCCATGCATATCCATAGCTAGTGCATGATATAAACTTTCCCAATCCTTGATTGGAATTCTAAATCCCAGATTATCGAATTTGAGACTACCCAGTCATGTCCCCACCTAACACTATAGAAACCCCCCAAACCCATTGTTGCGCCTCTTTCATCACCTTGGTGAGAAAATAAGAGGTGCTTGCAAGCTCAGTTGGGTTCTACTGAGCAGGACAGCTGTAGAGAAAAGAGTTAGAGAAAGAAAAACAAAACTATGACTAAGAATTAAACTAATAGATGCAATAAAAATTAAAATCATGAACATAAGGACATAGAGATAACAAGAACAAAAAGACCCATGTCACCAATGTTTTGAGGTTGATCTATTGATGAAAACAAAGCACCAAGAAGAAAAGGGACTATGAGTCCCTTCTTCCTCCAAGGGAAGGCTCTTGGACCCTCACTAGTAGCTCTTCTTACAACAAGAAAAATGGAAAATGGTGATGAAAGAACTCCTTACAAATCCACTCAATGGTGAAATGGATTGCTCAATGTAATGGTGCCAATGTGATCTTGTCAAGGATGGAGTCCTTAAAACAATATAGGCAGCATAACATTACTTTGAATTCCTTGAGAAAATGAGGTGCATTCATGGCTTTTTATAGCATTGCTTTGGGCTTTTGTTTAACTGCTTTGTAGTGTGAAAAGAGGCCATTTAGGGCATTTTTAGGTCTTTGACCAGCCCACCATTCGGATCCAGCCCAGATTTGGAGGTCAAATCGGCTTGGGAGCTGAACCATAAGTGGTTGGGAGGCCGACCACATTCATAAATGCGTCGTTTAGCAGGTGTGCGGCTTTTTGCGCTAACAGTCGCGCATCGTGCGCATATGCGCGCTTTCTACATTCATGTTCCACGCATGTGCGCGCGCGCCCAACGTCTGCAAAGCGCTCTTCAATTTTTCACTACTTTGTATAGTTTTTGACCTTTTTTGAATGCTGTGACATTAATTCAGGGCCATGAATGACTTCATTACTGTTTGACGATGCTGAGTTCTTGTAACCATGTGCGGACGAAATTTCAGTGACAACAGATGCCCCCTGATGGATGAGGTTATGAGCATACGTATAGCCGAAATCCATCAATGTTTCTTCTACTGATAATGTTGTTGTAAGATAGAGCAATAGTGGGATCGTTCAGAGCGATCCGTTGGAGAAAAAAAGGAACTGGTGGGACCCGATCTTCCACAAGGTGTATAAAATAGAAAACTGTGTACAAACGAGGCGGGCATGCCCCATGCTCGTGTTATGTAACTCTGACAAAATATGACTGAAGTGTTGGTGCAGACAACTGCAGCGCCCTCGGGGGCGATGGTAATAAAGGCAGAAGACAATTCTGTAAAGGAACATACTCTGAATAGTAGGCAGTGATCGCGGTAATAAGTAGCAGCGATGATGTGGGCATTGATAGCCCTGCCAAGTTCAGAGGTCTTCGGCGAAGGAAAGAACTAACTGCAATAGTCGCAAAGTAAGACCCACCGTAACATGAGAAAGTGTTGGCATCGAATGTTATGGGGGTCAACGACAGCAGGGAGTAATGGTGTTTCCCCCTGTGTCGTCCGAGATCTCTAATTAAATGGATAATGAGAATCAAGATACTGTCCCTCTTCTGGAAAATTGTGTTGATGTCGACAAAAGGGGAACGCGACTCCCAGAAGCAAAGGGCTTCATGAAAGATACTGAGGTGAAAAAGTGGCAGAGGTACATGGATGAAGTCAAGGAGTGGGAAGACTCAAGATTGCCCTTGGTTGGAGGATGTATGAGATAAAAAATGGTCGCAACCGTGTAACGAGGTCGAGTGTCAGGGGGGACAACAAGACCAGTGATAAGTTGTGCCAGAGGCGGGACAAGGTGAACAAATTCAGAGGGTAGAGGTAAGTGACCTGTGGGGTACTCTGAAGATGTGGACGATGCCAGCAAGGGTAGATGATAAGTAATGCTCCAACCAAGGGTGACATGGGTTGCGTTTGGCCAAAATGAAGGAAGCAAGTCGCCAAAGGTGACGACAAAAAGATAATGTAATGACTGGAAATAAAGGCGTTTGTACAATAAATAACGAATAATTTGGGGAGAAATGTACAAATACAGAAACAGGTGCCCCAGTGTGAGATGGGTGGCCCACGTAGGGCATAATGTGTTTGGAAAATTGATGAAGGGTGGGGGGCCCATTGGTGAGTTTCTGTATGAGGTAGGTGAAATGAAGGTAGGTTCGCAGATGGGCAAACTGATGGTGGATGAAATGGAGGGTTCATGATACTGCGGAGGTGCAGTTAAAAAGAAGAACCGTGAAGAGATAATGTGGGAGTCTGTGTGGGAAAGCTAGCAAAATGAGGAGAAGGAGTATGTGGTTGATTCGCGACATGATGAAAGACTATCAGGACTCCCATCCCTAAAGGGTAATGAAAAATAGCATGAGTGTCAAAAAGTGTCCAAAGGTGCTATGAATGGGACAACTCATGTGGGTAAGAAAGCTACCGGGTAACAGTACCGAAGATGCAAATGGAGGCGTGGGTACTACAGAGCCGGGAATGGGGATCCTAGAGGCAAATAGCAAAGGGTGTGACTGGAAATGAAAGTGTGATACAGTGGGAAAGACTACATGCCAGTGCTGAGTATATACCTGAAGGGGTTGTGCTGATGTAATATGATGATCGAGTACCTGCACACATGAAAACCAAATACCCAAACTGAACAATATCTGAAGAGAATTTAAGATATGAGCCTGTATTTGATCAGTGTAAATATGTGCGTGCGTACCTGACCATGGATAAAAAAGGGCGCCCCGGAGACTCAGGATGAAAAGAGGCCCAGGAACTGTTGTGATGGAGATGACGGGATGTTGATCCCGTGGCTGAAGACGGATTGAAAAATGGACATCGTGGGCTCCCAGAATGGTGAGTGAAAGTTTGGCAAAAGGCCTATATATAGCTGTAGGGCCCACATTGCCACCTCATTTGTACCTGCTGCAACAGTGACTGGACGAGCAGTTTTCAGAGGAGATTGAGAGATTCGAGGAGGACGAGGCATCCGATTGAGGATCTACGAGTATCAGGTTAGTTGTCTGATCATCCTGCATAGAAATAGGTTTTCAATTTTTGGGCAGGGGTTGTACGGAGGGTCGTACAGAGGTATTTAGGGGATATGGGCCCCACATGCACGGGCGATCCGGTGATAGGCGCTCATACGTGCGCGCCTGCCCACCGGATATACGCGCATGGGAGCGCGGTTGAGGGGATTTAAGGCGCGCTCGAAGGGTGCGCCTGCCCACCGGATATACGTGCATGGGAGCGTGGTTGAGGGGATTTAAGGCACGCTCGAAGGGCGCGCCTGTGAGTTGAACAGGCGTGCACCCGTGCGCGTCTGTGGGTTGAACAAGCGCGCACCTCGACGCACCTATATGGTGAACATGCGCGCATAGGAGCGCGCCTGTGAAACAAACAGGTGCGCACTGATGCGCACCTGTGTAGTGAACATGCGTGCATGTGTGCGCGCCTGTGGGTAACAAAACCGCGCCTAGGAGGCAAGGTTGGGGTGTGAAAAAAAACGAGTCTTTTGATGTTTGGATGGTTGCTTGAGCTGACATAGGGCGCTATGTTGTCTGCAGGTGGACGGCGGGGACGATGCCATTACGGTGGCGAGAGCGAGACTGGGCCCAGCTTCGAGATGTCGTGGCCATTGAGGAGCCCGGTGTTCGTGTGAATTTGGCAACCGGTGGGTTGCTAAAGTTCTTTGAGTGCCCGTTGATACGGGCACAGGAGTATCTATTACAGTTCCTGATCCAGATGTGGAGTCTGGAGCTGCAATGCTTCCTCGTGCGAGGAGAGCAGATCCCCTTCACTGCAGTGGAGGATGTATATTTTCTGACTGGGCTCCCCATTCGGGGAACGCCCCTACCAGCGGAGCCGGTGCTGCCTAGGACTACTTTGCTCGCCGATGTGGGCCGAAGATATTGTTCAGGTTAGAAATTTATGTCCGGGATGGTGGTGAGTATCTCGGCTATAGATTCCCTGGTGCATCGTTGTATAGCAGCGATGATTGTGCGGGTATATGGTTCATTGGCGACCCAACGGATTAGTGGTGGCCAGCTGTTGGTGCTGGAGAGAGTGTTGGTTGGCGAGCGTTTCGCTTGGGGGCTGATGCTGCATGCGCGGATGGTGGCGCAGTTGGACCATTGTCGGTCCACTGGTGTAGGGGAGTTTGCATTCGGGTCCATCCTAGTGGCTTGGTTTTTAGAGAGGGTGTCGATGTTGCGCCCGAGGATCCTACTGGAGGTGTCGGGGGCGCGAGATTCACGGTTGAGGCGGTGGTCCACAGTTTTGCTTCTCCATGGTGGTGGCGAAGGCGGCCACTTCTTTTCGGCAGAGGCGCCATAGGTATGGCAGCAGATGCCGCAGGTGATACCTCGGTACCCCTATGCTGGGGTGGAATTCCGGGGTTACTCGGACATGGTGCTACCTCCAGGGGAGGTGTTTGACCATCGAGGTATGTTGATTATTGGTGTGCATGTTTTGGTTTATTTATTTTTTTGAGATAGCAGTCCATATGTATATGATATAGATGTTGATACTATCTGTTGTTTTTGTGTATGTGCAGATGTGGCACCTCAAAGGCACGAGGTGGAGATGCAGAGAGCACCAGCTTGTCGAGAGCCGGAGAGACTACCGCAAGGAGAGAGACGTCGGTGGGAGGATGTCGCGGGGCGACCAGCTGAGCCAGAGAGGGAAACGAGGAGGCGTCGGTTCGATGAGCCTGGTGCGGGGCCATCACACGCTCCTCCGGCGGCGGTCGTAGTGGATTTTGATGATATACTCCGTCGTCTGGAGACGGTTTTGCAGGATGTGCCAGAGGGCATGTGGTCGCGTATCCAGGACGAGAGTTTCCTAGAGCAGTGTGTGGGGGTACCGCCACCATGGCGGTCTATAGTGCGACGAGCAGCAGTGGTTGCTACTATGACGAGTGGACGTCTGCCGCCGGGGTAGGAGGGTTCTGTGGGTGGACCACCACTGCCTGGGGTAGGTGGTGGTGGGCCACCACCGCCTGAGGGAGGTGCAGGGGGTGGTGCAATAGAGGCACCATGAGTGGTGCATGATGTATATCTTTTTGGTTGTATATAGGCTGGTGAGCCCATTTTTTGTACCGAGGTGCTGCATTGGCCTGCGGATACATGTATGTTTATATGTAAACATTCGGATGGCCTGATGGGCCTTTATATATACATGAGTATACATTTTTGAGATCCTGATTTTGTCTACATGTTAGTTGCTGATGTTTTGAGTACGTCTATTCGATATATATGATGTGACGGGTTTTGTGATATGTTTATGTATGTGTAGCTTGATGTGATATATGCCAATCTAACACAATATTAGCTAGGGTATCTGTGATTTGATTCAATTGTCTTGGAATATGTGTAAATGTAATGGAATCAAAATGTTGAGATAACAGCCTAACCTGCAGGTATTTGCGAAAGAGGCACGGATCGTGTACGCGGTACACATTGTTGAGCTGGAGAACGACTAGTTGAGAGTCGAGGAAGACGCTAAAGTGACGAATATGATGATGGTGGGTGTTGGCCAGGAGGCCAATGACAGCAGTGTATTCGGCTTGGTTGTTGGTTGCTGACCCCAAGCATATGCCACTTGAATGGAGCATTTCATGTGAGGGGGTGTAGAGAGCCCAAGCAGCCGAAGCGAGATTTTGTGTCCAACGAATCGCGTCATCGGCGTAACCGATGTGGTAGGCTGATGGAGGAAGCATCTGTCAATAGCACAAAGGATAGTTTAGACGAGAGGGGAGGAGAAAAAAGATTAAAAATGATAGAAAAAGAAATAACCTAAAGTAGAATGACTACTTTTAAGCATAAAATTTCTTGAGATACAACCCATTGATGGGTTCCTTGAGAGAGAGGCCTTCGGGGGAGGCCAAGATGTATGCGCCTTTGGTGAGACAATGTTGGATAATGTAAGGGCCATGACAAAGTGATTCGAATTTGTCGTGGCCAAAGGTATTATGAGCGATATCATAAGCCAAGACTAGGTCGCCTTCGTGGAATGAGCGAAGGTTGACATGGCGATCAAAGGTAGCCTTGGATCATTTTTTAGCTGCCTCGTTGTTCTGTAAGGAAGATCGACGATCTTCATCCAGAGACTCCAAGTTGAGCAAGCACTGTTCCATTAGAGCAGTGTCAGGTAATAGCTCAATTGCGGTGTGTAAGGTGGGAATTTCACACTCGATGGGGAGAGTTGCCTCGACCCCATGGACTAAATGGAATGGTGTGAAACCGGTAGCGGTCTTCACAGCCGTTCGATAAGCCCATAGCGCAGAAAATAACATATGATGCCAATTGGTT
>ML798972.1:196503-212107 GCA_009831015.1 Picea engelmannii
TAGTGAAGGATGAAATAATTGGTTATAATGAGGGGTAAAGGGGGCATATCCCGAAAGAGCTGGCGATATTTCCCAATAGCCGCACAAAATCCAATCAAGGTGCAATTGCAGCCCACAATTGCCACCTGGGTAGATGTCCTAAATTTGGCCACTAGGTACCTCGGTCAAAGTGCGGCATTTAGATTTCCGGCCTAAGAAATGGGTCACAGGTTGGATCCCGTCCAAGAGGTGGGTGCCTCAAGGGGGGACACACAGAACAACCGGACCTCGGCCTTCAACCCTTCACGGGTATCTCTCTGCCTTATGGTGATTGGAACACTTGACTTGGAGGATTTTCAGTTCCCTATTTGACAACCTCTATGTTTTGACAATGTGAGAACCAGATAACGGGGAGTTATTTGGATGCCTATCCTCGAAATCCTACCTAGACTAAAAAAATTATTTTGGCACCTCCTGTGGAGGAAAACTTAGTGAGTTTTTTAGAAAGATTTTAAATGTAGTTGTTTTGGGAGGTTGGGGGTGCAAACCAACTTCGTTGATTAAAAATGGGAGTGGATAGTCCAATCAAGAAAAGGTGGGGTGTTTTCGGAATCCCTTTGGAGGAAACTTACTTAGACCTCCATGTTTCAAGAATAAGCTATGTGAGTGATAAGTGACTTTTATGTGTGGGTGAAAGTGTGCCAATTTTTTAGTGAATTAGATGTCACCTTGCTGCATGTGGACTTCGCTTGGTCCTTACAAGAGTTTGATTACCTAATTAACTAAGTGTCTTTAGTACAACCTTGCGTAATTCAAAAGCCCTAGGAAGCTAGCATGTGGACATGTGGGTCCGTTACTATCCTTTAACTCCCTATTGTGATGTAATCTAAGAAAATATTGAAACTATCTTAGATTGAACATGTGGGCATGTATGGGCCCATTACAAACCTTTAAACTTCCCCAGTGTTTTGATCTAAGAAAGAAAAATTTCAAACACTATCCTATCTTTGTAGCATGTGGGCATGTATGGGCCCGTTACAATATTAAGATGTGTTGGAAAAAATGAAACTAAGAGGGGTCCCAAGAAGGGCCTTTGTCCTCTACCTAAAGGTTTTAATGTTCTTTAAGGGAAATGAAATCGTTTCACAACCTTTTTCTGATTCTCAAGGTTGCTTGAAGGCGTGAGAGAAGAGCATACTAAGCGATTGTAATTCAACTTTTAGTCCCAATGTAAGTTAAATGTGATTAAAAATGATTTCCAACTTTATATTGTAAGTCAAACAAGTCATCCATGTGGAAAAAAGAAAATAAGGGAAATTGATTTTATCCTCCTAAGTGCTTATGTGTGTTTAACTAACCCCTTTATATGATGAGGGGACTAAGTGTGGTGCAGCTTTAAAACATGTTTGACATCATTTTTAAGAAGGCAGATGACCTTCCCCACATCTCAACAACTTACAATGTGAAATTTTACTCAGATGCGTGGGTCCCAGTGGAGACAGAGGTGCACAGAGCGCATGTGCGCGAACAGAGATAGGCTAAAAAGCGCATGTGCGCAGAACAAAAACGTGAGTCAGGCGCATGGGCGCATGATGCGTGTCTGTGGGCCTAAAAACCCACGCATATGTGGTACACAACCGAGAATGAAAAATCCGAATGGATTTCTCTCAATTCGACTTGGAATTGGCTGATTGGCAGGTCGGCTTAGGCCGGTTAGTGCACCTGCAAGTCAAACAAACTAAAAGAAGAGAAAAATAAACCCAAATGAGGTAGTAATTTGATACCTTTCCCCAGTAGAGTCGTCAATCTGTTGCGCCTCTTTTGTCACCTTGGTGAGCAAATAAGAGGTGCTTGCAAGCTCAGTTGGGTTCTGCTGAACAGGACAGCTGTAGAAAAAAGAGTTAGAGAAATAAAAACAAAACTATGACTAAGAATTAAACTAACAGATGCAATAAAAATTAAAATCATGAACATAAGGACATAGAGATAACAAGAACAAAAAGACCCATGTCACCAATGTTTTGAGGCTGATCTATTGATGAAAACAAAGCACCAAGAAGAAAGGAGACTATGAGTCCCTTCTTCCTCCAAGGGAAGGCTCTTGGACCCTCACTAGTAGCTCTTCTTACAACAAGAAAAATGGAAAATGGTGATGAAAGAACTCCTTACAAATCCACTCAATGGTGAGATGGATTGCTCAATGTAATGGTGCCAATGTGCTCTTGTCAAGGATGGAGTCCTTAAAACAATATAGACAGCATAACATTACTTTGAATTCCTTGAGAAAATAAGGTGCATTCATGGATTTTTATAGCATTGCTTTGGGCTTTTGTTTAACTGCTTTGTAGTGTGAAAAAAGGCCATTTAGGGAATTTTTAGGTCTTTGACCAGCCCACCATTCGGATCCAGCCCGGATTTGGAGGTCAAATCGGCTTGGGAGCTAAACCATAAGTGGTTGGGAGGCCGACCACATTCATAAATGCACCGTTTAGCAGGTGCGCGGATTTTTGTGCTAACAGTCGCGCATCGTGCGCATATGCGCGCTTTCTACGTTCCTGTTCCGCGCATGTGCACGCGCGCCCAATGTCTGCAAAGCGCTCTTCAATTTTTCACTACTTTGTATAGTTTTTGACCTTTTTTGAATGTTGTGACATTAATTCAGGGCCATGAATGACTTCATTACTGTTTGACGATGCTGAGTTCTTGTAACCATGTGCAGACGAAATTTCAGTGACAACACCCACCCTCCCTGACCACCTAAGATCTATAGGCTTTTAAAATGGGTGAAGGCTCATGCACTGAAATCATGCAAGGGGAAAAAAACGTCAATTCGGCCAAAAACCAACCTATGAAGTCGTTGATCACCAAGGCCTCATTT
Source organism: Picea engelmannii (assembly GCA_009831015.1). Lineage (NCBI taxonomy): Eukaryota > Viridiplantae > Streptophyta > Pinopsida > Pinales > Pinaceae > Picea > Picea engelmannii. Next base: position 199,361 of record ML798972.1, read on the forward strand.
GCAAGCTCACTCTTTGCAACCATTGTTTTAAATGCAAACACATAATTAAGCTTATGACACTTATAATTATGCTACATAGCCAAAATAAACCACCTTAGGTGATTATTTCTCAAGTAGTATTTATATGCATAATAGCTTTGACGCTCTTTAGGACCTTGAGGACAACAATCCAGAGATGTAATATGTTGTTGGTTATTGATGAAAGTGTCATGTTGGAATCTTTGGGGCTTCATTGAACCTGGTAGAAAACACATTGTTCTTCAATTGTTGACTTCAATGGGTGGTGTTATCACCTTAACAATTTTTATATCGGGATCTAAAAATTTCTAAGGTTCAGCGAGACGTTATACCACAGTAGAGGCGTGATAGTTTCAGGCGCTCGGCCATATCCCGCGGCATATGAACGAATATAGCGGAGGCGGGAATGGAGTAGCTCGGTGAACCGTTGATCTTGAAGAATCTCAGATCCATGGTCAAGGCCCACATCGGACCAACAAATAGCACGGAACTTAACATCGCAAAGGCAGACCGGGGAAAACCACCCTGGTTTTTATGGGGAACACGTGGCACTCTTACCCACGCATCGGGGGAGACAGCGGATTGCCCAAGACCACTTTTCCTATGGCCCCGATGTCACGTGGTTCAAAATGTCACATCAATAACTCGCGGGAAGAATGGTGGCTAGTCAGATCACCTCACATCACCGGTCCAAGTACTTTCCCAGATGACGTACCAAAAGGACGTCGTCGCATAACTAACTCGAGGCTCATCATTCGAAGTGGATTGATGAAGCATGGCACGCCAACGTACTATGACAGTAATTCTTGATCAAAGTACAAAAATCCATCAAATCTCAGATATGAGATCATTTTATCCTATTCTCGGAAATTGCCATCTTATGCATAAGAAAAACAAGCTCGACCTATGTTCCTGAAATTCTGTAAATTCAAAGGGTGGACAAATCAAGGTCTCTGCAAAGTCCGAAAGGTATGGATAATACCCATCAAATGGTCTTTGGCGTGACTGTGTTCTTAGCTAATGTACCAAGCAGGTCAATAAGTAAGGATGAAAGATGGGTCTTGCAGATACTGGCGACTAAATTTCATACCGAACCTGAAACTAAGACAGAGTCGGGAATCAAATTAAACCTCGTTATAAGGGATCTCGTCATAAATGAACATGCGAGCAACATCTGCCACCCAGCCGCAAAGAAGAAGAGGAGCAAAAGGCGGAGGACAAAGGCCAAAACCGAGATGATAGAAAGCGTTGGGGAAAATCTCGATTGGTGGAGTACCCTGGAGGAGGAAATCGCCAAGATGAGGTGAATCCCCAGGTAAAATTTTGGTGTATTTCAGAAATTTTTGGACAGATGTCGGCTTAAGAAAAGTGAATCCTGATATGACAGACCGTTTACTAATGGTCCCTTTAAATAATACAACCATTCTTCCTTTTTGTAACTTGTATCTGTTTTTAGAATTATGAGGAAGTCGGAACGTTTTAAATTCCACACGAAATTCCTCTATATATGCTTGGCCTCATGAGTATAGAAAAAGGGGGGAGAAAGGAGGATCCTTCCCTCTGTGCAGGAAAAACTTTGTAAACCTCTGGGGCTGGAATGAATACATGGATGCAAAGGCATATTTTGGACTTTTTATGAAAATATTCTAATTGGTGGTGTTATGAGTCTCGTTTTCTCTCATAGTGTGTGTTTCCTGTTATTTTGTATTTCATTTTGCTTTCTTCTATCTAAATTGAGAAATTAAAAGTCCAGAATTCATTATTCAATGCTCTCGACTTGGCAATTTAGACTATGTTTGTCTCTTCTAAACCATTTTAGAATTCATTATTATAATGCTCTGATAATAGTTGTGTGTTTCTTTTCTTCTGATACCATCTAAATTTTCAAGCATAAACTCGGAAGTCACTTCCTCATTTAGCCTTTTCCTCTTAATTGTTTTTAGGATTCGGCATGCATCCTACATTCTTGACCCCATAGCCCAAAGGTCATCTTCATCTCTTCAACAATTTTATTAAAAACCTCAAAACAGACTAAATCTAGCTACCGATTTCCATAGATATATCAAGTGACACGAGAGAGCCCTCTCTGAGTTGAGCAGGCTAGTGCCTCAACTCTAAAGTTGGTTGAAACAGTTACCTCTGTCATTTGTCTATTCATCTAGACAGATTTACAGAGTGCTAACATTTTGGCACCATTGCCAGGGACGAAATTGAAAAATTTTCCCTGGGAAAGAACAACATGGTTGAGTTCTAAGGTCTGAGAGCGGCAGACACTTAGGCACACATTGGTTGTATTCCTTCTCTGGCGACTGCACAAATAAAAGAATCTTGAATTTCCAAGAGGCGACCCTGCTCTCAATGCTTCAAGCGCAAGACATAAACTTCATTGAAAGATGAAACCCCTTGACAGGGATGAGGAAAGGCATCATGAGGGAAAACAGGTACTCAAAATGGGACCTCTTACAAAGCATTTTACTTTTCATTTTAAGCTGTCTTTGCTCCTTCCTTGAACATGCCAAACAAACTTTCTTGTACCTATTATATCTTAATAATAATCATGAAATACTTGCAATTATATTTCCTCCTCTAGACGTTGCACATGCATACCCTCACCTTGTCGATGGTTCTGATAAAAAGTTTTCACCTAGGCCACGCAATGACAATGACCAAGTTGATGAATCCCATGAGACTCACACCAATGTTTCTCCATCTATTCTTGGTCCAACACCCCCTAAGTCCCGACATAGATATATACCCTTAAAGCTACCCCAAACCCTTCATGATTTACCTCCAAATTACTATGAGTACCTACCTGTGTTCGACGGAGAATCGGATAGCATCTCTGTCGAAAAGCACATTCAAGGGTTTGGGAATTTTATAGATTTATTCGAGATTGACCATGATGATGTGTGTATGAGAGTTTTCTCTCAATCCTTGAAAGGAGACACCAAACATTGGTTCAAACATTTGCATCTAGAAACCATCATCTCATGGGTAGAATTGAAGAAGGTATTCTTAAAGTTATGGGGAAAAGAGAAATCCTTAGATCAACAACTCAATGAGTTTTATGCCTTGAAAAGGCACAGCAATGAAGCTATTTCTATGTTTAGTAGAAAATTCTCTAGCATCTATTATAATGTGTCCGAAGAAATTCAACCCTTTGAAGTTGCTACCATGCTCCATTATGCAACTACTCTTCATCCAAATTTGTCTTTCCTCCTGATGGAAAGAAGACTTAAGTCCTTACAACAAATGTTTAGGGATGCTCAGGACATTCAGCACAACATCCAAACATGTAATCCGATTCAGAATGAGGAGTTGAATGCTCAAGAACATGAAAGCAAATGTGAACAGGAAATAGTTGATTGGAATTTTGAGCACAGATTTAACGATATCATAGGTTCTCGTGAAGCTTCCAATGGAAATAATTTTGAAAAGAACTGTATTCCACTTGTTGAGAGAAGGGAGGTCAATATATCTTCTGATCCGTCCCATGATAAGCGGGGGACTTATAATTTTATGTATTTATTCGTAGACAGTCAAGAAGATGAGTTTGAAAATCAGTCCATTGAAGAGCATGTTGACGTCCCAGAGTTGTTCTTTCTAGATGATATTGCATATGCTATTGATTTACCTATATATGATGAATACCATGACGATTGTGATGATGAATCCTCAAAGCAACCAACTGCATGTCCCCTATCAGATTTTTTCTTTCAGCGGTGTAATGAAATGACTCAACCTACATATCATAGTTACAAAGAAGAAAGTGTTGGATTAGCTGAAGGAAATTCTTTACCTTTATGCTTTTCTTCATTCAAATTGTTGAAAGAAAATCCTAAGATCATCATTGAGGAGAGTAAATCTGTGTTTATGAAAAACCATGCCAAACTAATGAAGCAGAAGGACAAGGTATCACAACACTCTTTTTGTATGCCTGAAAACCCTATCGCTTGTGCTGAGATACAACCATCTGTTGGGGATAAAATTGAAGACGGTTTCAAATCAGGTAAGACAACCCTACCATTATATTTTGCTTCCTTTGAATTATTGAAGGAAAATATTTGTAGTATCTCAGGTCAGGAATCCTCCAAGCATGAGCGGAGTGGTGATGATAATATTATGAACGATCACATAAAGGTTCATGTCAGCTCAAATTTGCAGTCTACGTTCAGATATCAGCCTGAAAAGGAAGAAGAAGTTGCTCCAGAAAGTATTGTTCAAGGTCATTTTCTCTATCCCGAAATCAATATAGATTCTCAACATGAAAAGGTGTTTCAAAGTATTTTCTCTTCCCTTGAGAATGATGTCGTGGTTCAATTTTTAAACAAAATAGACATGGATGAAGATTCTGAAACTACATCTATGGAAGTCTCCAACAATAAAAAAAACAAATGACATAGATTTTCGGGAAAGAAATGAAGTAGTATATGCCACTTTTCCATTAGAAATACAAAAAGATAGTAAAGAGGCAGTGGTTTTATTTGAGTCATTTGAAATCAGGGTTTTGAAAATTCATCTATGGGAATTCTAGACTATGAAATAATGCGAGTTGTTGGCTTTTCACATTTGTTAGAAGATTATGAGAAGAAACTCATTTCAATTAATTCGTTTGAAGGTCAAAATGGTGGTCCTCAAACAAATTCCCAAAAATTCATTGAAACCAAAGCAAAGTTGTTTGATGAACAAGAGGATAACCTTGATGCATATTATATGGCTGTCACATTTGAAAATGTGCAAGAATATATGAATATTTTTGTTGATATGCATGGACAAGAAGACAAACCTATCGTTTCCATTTCATTCGAAAATGTTCTCAGAACAGAAGAAATAGGGCAAAAACAATTAACACTGATGAAAGATTCTTGCCTTTCGGTTTTTTCTCATCAAGGAGAAATGATTTTTCATGGTTTTCAAGATCCGGTGGCCATCCTATTACAATCTTCAGTGAAGGATGAATTTGTTTCATTCGTAAGCTCAGATTTTGGATTCAATTTATTTTTTCAGCCGCCATCTTTTACATTTTTCTACCAGCTTAATAAAAATGTGAAAAAAGGAAAATCAGGAAGCCAATTGCTTGATTGGTTGCATTGGCACTTTAGCATCACTTGATTGAGTGGTCATCCCAGCAATTTTAGGGTAGGTAGGGATGTGAAAATAATCTTTTGGGTCAAGCATTTTCCAGTTTGAGTTTTGTAGCACTAAATATAGTCAGTTCTCAATAATGTACTCGGACGTCCCCCATGCAATTGGAATCAGTGCACAGAGCTTGGTAAGAGAAGGGTACACACATGTTTTTGGAACAACCCAATGGATCAGGCACCGGGTCTACGAGTTCTTTTCTACCTTGCTGGGAGGATAGCATCCCCAGTTGGAGCCAATGTTATCACCTTAACAATTTTTATATCGGGAACTAAACATTTCTGAGGTTTAGCGAGATGCTATACCACAGTAGAGGCATGATAGTTTAGGGCGCTTGGCCATATCCCGTGGCATATGAATGAATATAGCAGAGGAAGGAATGGAGTAGCTCGGTGAACCATCGATCATGAAGAATCTTAGATCCACAGTTGAGGCCCACATCGGACCAATAAATAGCACGGAACTTAACATTGCAAAGGAAGACCGGGGAAAACCACTATGGTTTTAATGGGGAACGCATGGCGCTCTTACACACACATCGGGGGAGACATCGGATTGCCTGAAACCTCTTTTCCTATGGCCCCGATGTCATGTGGTTCAAAATGTCACATCAATAACTCGTGGGAAGAATGGCGACTGGTCAGATCACCTCACATCACCGGTCCAGGTACTTTCCCAGATGACGTACCAAAAGGACGTTGTCGCATAAATAACTCGAGGCTCATCATTGGAAGTGGATTGATAAAGTGTGGCACACCAACATACTGTGACAGTAATTCGTGATCAAAGTACAAAAAACCATCAAATCTCAGATATGAGATCATTTTATCATATTCTGGGAAATTACCATCTTATGCGTAAGAAAAACAAGCTCAGCTTGTGTTCCTGAAATTCTGTAAATTCAAAGGGTGGCCAAATCAAGGTCTCTGCAAAGTCTGAAAGGTATGGATAATACCCATCAAATGGTGTCTGGTGCGACTGGGTTCTCAGCTAATGTACCAAGCAGGTCAATAAGTAAGGATGAAAGATGGGTCTTCCAGACACTGGCAACTAAATTTCATACCGAACCTGAAACTAAGACAGAGTCGGGAGTCAAATTAAATCCCGTTATAAGGGATCTCGTCATAAATGAACATGCGGGAAACACCTGCCACCCAGCCACAAAGAAGAAGAGGAGCAAAAGGTAGAGGACAGAGGCCAAAACTGAGATGATAGAAAGCGTCGAGGAAAATCTCGATTGGTGGAGTACCCTGGAGGAGGAAATCGCCAAGATGAGGTGAATCCTCAGGTAAAATTTTGTTGTATTTCAGAAAGTTTTGGACAGATGTCGGCTTAAGAAAAGGGAGTCTTGATATGAAAGACCGTTTACTAACGATCCCTTTAAATAATACAATTGTTCTTCCTTTTTGTAACTTGTATCTGTTTTTAGATTTATGAGGAAGTCGGAACATTTTAAATTCCACACGAAATTCCTCTATATATGCTTGGCCTCACGAGTATAGAAAAAGGGGGGAAGAAAGGAGGAGCCTTCCCTCTGTGCAGGAAAAACTTTGTAAACCTCTGGGGCTGGAATGAATACATGGATGCAAAGGAAGATTTTGGACTTTTTATGAAAAGATTCTAATTGGTGGTGTTATGAGTCTCGTTTTCTCTCATAGTGTGTGTTTCCTATTATTCTATATTTCATTTTGCTTTCTTCTGTCTAAATTGAGAAATTAAAAGTCCAGAATTCATTAGATTTAGACTATGTTTGTCTCTTCTAAACCATTTCAAAATTCATTATTATAATGCTTTGATAATAGTTGTGTGTTTCTTTTCTTCTGATACCATCTAAATTTTCAAGCATAAACTCATAAGTCACTTCCTCATTTAGCCTTTTCCTCTTAATTGTTTTTAGGATTTGGCAATGCATCCTACATTCTTGACCCCATAGCCCAAAGGTCATCTTCATCTCTTCAACAATTTTATTAAAAACCTCAAAACAGACCAAATCTAGCCACTGATTTCCATAGATATATCAAGTGACACGAGAGAGCCCTCTCTGAGTTGAGCAGGCTAGTGCCTCAGCTCTAAAGTTGGTTGAAACAGTTAACTCTGTTGTTTGTCTATTCAGCTAGACAGATTTACAGAGTGCTAACATTTTGGCGCCGTTGTCGGGGACGAAATTGAAAAATTTTCCCTGGGAAAGAATGACATGGTTGAGTTCTAAGGTCTGAGAGCGGAAGACACTTAGGAACACATTGGTTGTATTCATGCTCTGGCGATTCCACTTTGATTCGAAGGCGACTCCACAAATAAAAGAATCCTGAATTTCCAAGAGGTGACCCTGCTCTCAATGCTTCAAGCGCAAGACAGAAATTTCACTGAAAGATGAAACCCCTTGACAGGGGTGAGGAAAGGCATCATGAGGGAAAACAGGTACTCAAAATGGGACCTCTTATAGATCATTTTACTTTTCGTTTTAAGTTTCCTTTGCTCCTTCCTTGAACATGCCAAACGAACTTTATTGTACCTATTGTATCTTAATAATGATCATGAAAGACTTGCAATTATATTTCCTCCTCTAGACGTTGCACATGCATACCCTCACCTTGTCGATGGTTCTGATAAAAAGTTTTCACCTAGGCCACGCAATGACAATGACCAAGTTGATGAATCCCGTGAGACTCGAACCAATGTTTCTCCCACTATTCTTGGTCCAACACTCCCTAAGGCCCGACATAGATATATACCCTTAAAGCTACCCCAAACCCTTCATGATTTACCTCCAAATTACTATGAGTACCTACCTGTGTTCGACGGAGAATTGGATATCATCTCGGCCGAAAATCACATTCAAGGGTTTGAGCATTTTATATATTTATTCGAGATTGACCATGATGATGTGTGTATGAGAGTTTTCTCTCAATCCTTGAAAGGAGACACCAAACATTGGTTCAAACATTTGCATCCAGAAACCATCAACTCATGGGTAGAATTGAAGAAGGTATTCTTAAAGTTCGGGGAAAAGAGAAATCCTTAGATCAACAACTCAATGATTTTTATGCCTTGAAAAGGCATAGCAATGAAGTTATTTCTGTTTTTAGTAGAAAATTCTCTAGCATCTATTATAATCCGTCCGAAGAAATTCAACCCTCTGAAGTTGTTGCCATGCTCCATTATGCAACTACTCTTCATCCAAATTTTTCTTTCCTCCTGATGGAAAGAAGACCTGAGTCCTTACAACAAATGTTTAGGGATGCTCAGGACATTCAGCACAACATCCAAGCATGTAATCCGATCCAGAATGAGGAGTTGAATGCTCAAGAACATGAAAGCAAATGTGAACAGGAAATAGTTGATTGGAATTTTGAGCACAGAATTGACGATATCATAGGTTCTCGCGAAGCTTCCAATGGAAATAATTTTGAAAAGAATTGTACTCCACTTGTTGAGAGAAGGGAGGTCGATCTAGCTTCTGATCTGTCCCATGATAAGCGGGGGACTTATAATTTTATGTATTTATTCGTAGACAGTCAAGAAGATGAGTTTGAAAATCAATCTGTTGAAGAGAATGTTGACATCCCAAAGTTGTTCTTGCTAGATGATATTGCATATGCTACTGATTTACCTATATATGATGAATACGATGATGATTGTGATGATGAATCCTTAGAGAAACCAACTGCATGTCCCCTATCAGAATTTTTCTTTCAGCGGTGTAATGAAATGACTCAACCTACATATCATAGTTACAAAGAAGAAAGTGTTGGATTAGCTTAAGGAAATTCTTTACCTTTATTCTTTTCTTCATTCATATTGTTGAAAGAAAATCCTAAGATCATCATTGAGGAGAGTAAATCTGTGTTTATGAAAAACCATGCCAAACTAATGAAGCAGAAGGACAAGGTATCACAACACTCTTTTCGTATGCCTGAAAACCCTATCGCTTTTGTTGAGATACAGCCATATGTTGGGGATAAAATCAAAGATGGTTTCAAATCAGGTAAGACAACCCTACCATTATGTTTTGCTTCCTTTGAATTATTGAAAGAAAATATTTGTAGTATCTCAGGTCAGGAATCCTCCAAGCATGAGCGGAGTGGTGATGATAATATTATGAACGATCACATAAAGGGTCATGTCAGCTCAAATTTGCAGTCTACGTTCATCTATCAGCCTGAAAAGGAAGAATAAGTTGCTCCATAAAGTATTGTTCAAGGTCATTTTCTCTCTCCCGAAATCAATATAGATTCTCAACATGAAAAGGTGTTTCAAATTATTTTCTCTTCCCTTGAGAATGACGTTGTGGTTCAATTTTTAAACAACATAGATATGGATGAAGATTCTGAAACTGCATCTATGGAAGTCTCCAACAATAAAAAAAAACAAATGACATACATTTTCAGGAAAGAAACAAAGCAGTATATGCCACTTTTCCATTAGAAATACAAAAGGATAGTAAAGAGGCAGTGGTTTTATTTGAGTCATTTGAAAATCAGGGTTCTGAAAATTCATCTATGGGAATTCTAGACTGTGAAATAATGTGCGTTGTTGGCTTTTCACATTTGCTAGAAGATTATGAGAAGGAACTTATTTCAATTAATTCGTTTGAAGGTCAAAATGGTGGTCCTCAAAAAAATTCCCAGAAATTCAATGAAACCCAAGCAAAATTGTTTGATGAACAAGAGGATAGCCTTGATGCATATTATATGGCTGTCATATTTGAATATGTGCAAGAATATATGAATATTTTTGTTGATATGCATGGACAAGCAGACAAACCTATCATTTCCATTTCATTCAAAAATGATCTCAGAACAGAAGAAATAGGGCAAAAACAACTAACACTGATGAAAGATGCTTGCCTTTCGGTTTTTTCTCATCAAGGAGAAATGATTTTTCATGGTTTTCAAGATCCGGTGGCCATCCTATTACAGTGTTCAGTGAAGGATGAATTTGTTTCATTCATAAGCTCAGATTTTGGATTCAATTTATTTTTTCAGCTGCCATCTTTTAAATTTTTCTACCAGCTTAAGAAAAATGTGAACAAAGGAAAATCAGGAAGCCAATTGCTTGATTGGTTGCATTGGCACTTTAGCATCACTTGATTGAGTGGTCATCCCAACAGTTTTAGGGTAGGTAGGGATGTGAAAATAAGATTGTCGGTCAAGCATTTTCCAGTTTGAGTTTTCTAGCACTAAATATAGTTAGTTCTCAATAATGTACTCGGGCATCCCGCATGCAGTTGGAATCAGTGCACAAAGCTTGGTAAGAGAAGGGTACACACATGTTTTGGGAACAGCCCAATGGATCAGGCACCGGGTCTATGAGTTATTTGCTACCTCGCTGGGAGGATAGCATCCCCAGTTGGAGCCACTGTTATTACCTTAACAATTTTTATATCGGGATCTAAAAATTTCTAAGGTTCAGCGAGACGTTATACCATAGTAGAGGCATGATAGTTTAGGGCGCTCGGCCATATCCTGTGGAATATGAACGAATATTGCGGAGGCGGTAATGGAGTAGCTCGGTGAACCATCGATCTTGAAGAATCTCATATCCACAGTCGAGACCCACATCGGACCAACAAATAGCATGGAACTTAACATCACAAAGGCAGACCAGGAAAAACCACTCTGGTTTTGATGGGGAACGCATGGCGCTCTTACACATGCATCAGGGGAGACAGCGGATAGCCCAAAACCACTTTTCCTATGGCCCCGATGTCACGTGGTTCAAAATGTCACATCAATAACGCACGGGAAGAATGGCGGCTGGTCAGATCACCTCACATCACTGGTCCAAGTACTTTCCCAGATGACGTACCAAAAGGACATCATCGCATAAATAACTCGAGGCTCAGCACTCGAAGTGGATTGATGAAGCGTGGAACACCAATGTACTGCGACAGTAATTCGTGATCAAAGTACAAAATACCATCAAATCTCAGATATGAGATCATTTTATCCTATTCTGGAAAATTGCCATCTTATGCGTAAGAAAAACAGGCTCGGCCTGTGTTCCTGAAATTATGTAAATTCAAAGGGTGGCCAAATCAAGGTCTCTGCAAAGTCTGAAAGGTATGGATAGTACCCATCAAACGGTGTCCGGCGCGACTGGGTTCTCAGCTAATGTACCAAACAGGTCAATAAGTAAGGATGAAAGATGGGTCTTGCAGATACTGGCAACTAAATTTCATACCGAACCTGAAACTAAGACAGATTCGGGAGTCAAATTAAACCCCGTTATAAGGGATCTCGTCATAAATGAACATGCGGGAAACACCTGCCACCTAGCCGCAAAGAAGAAGAGGAGAAAAAGGCGGAGGACAGAGGCCAAAACCGAGATGATAGAAAGCGTCGGGGAAAATCTGGATTGGTGGAATACCCTGGAGGAGGAAATTGCCAAGATGAGGTGAATCCTCAGGTAAAATTTTGGTGTATTTCAGAAAGTTTTGGACAGATGTCAGCTTAAGAAAAGGGAGTCTTGATATGACAGACCATTTACTAACAGTCCCTTTAAATAATACAACCGTTCTTCCTTTTTGTAACTTGTATCTGTTTTTAGAATTATGAGGAAGTCAGAACGTTTTAAATTCCACACGAAATTCCTCTATATATGCTTGGCCTCACGAGTATAGAAAAATGTTAATGTTTATGCCATTATTATAGTTCTTTGCATTTCAATAGATAAGAGAATCATAAGAACAAGATCACTGAGAAATACACATCCACAAGAGACACAACATTTATCATGGGAAACCCTCTAAGGGAAGAAAACCCAGCAAAAACTTCCTTATCATAAATAGCATATACAATGTTCAAGAGATAACTCAAACCAATACAGAAAGTCCTCTCCAAGAGATGCGCCACCCTTCTTCTCCTCTCTCCAACTTCCAATTGCAGCTTGCCTCATGAGATAATGAGCAAGTGAAGTGTGTCTAAGAAGTGAGGCGCTAGCCTCTTATTTATATCAATCTGGCATGTGTGAAGAGTCACCATCTGGCAGGGCCGACCTCTCACTCTGGGTGGGTAAACCCACATTTAATTAATTATGGCCCTTCCATTATAACTATTGGGGCCGACTTCTTATTCAGCACTTTGTAATTGTCCGATGACCAATCCGCAAAAGGGGATTTGGTCCTTATTCAATTACCGACATGATTAATCCTCAATGGGGATTAATCTAATAACAAAAATAATAATAATGACATGATTAATCCACAATGGGGATTTAATCCAATAACAAAATAATAATAAGAATGCTCTTCGCAGTTACATTATTTCAACACTCCCCCTTAACAAGAAGGGTATTCTTTATCAGCATCAGGTAAGAGAGGTCTGCATCATCAATGGCATCTGGAGGACAGTATCGTCAATATCATCTTGAACCATTGTCTAGCACATTTACGAGTCATCGGAAGTTTTCTTCATTAGCAACATCATCATTCTCAAAAGAATGATATCATCATCTGCATCAAATATGTATCAGTAAAAATGATACCTCATCACAACACTAGGATGGCACATCACAGTACTACACTAGCTCAATGTCACAGCGGTTAAGCTGGTAGCTCAGTGTCAGTCACATCTTGCTTTACATCTA
>ML798972.1:216790-234331 GCA_009831015.1 Picea engelmannii
TCAATTACCGACATGATTAATCCTCAATGGGGATTAATCTAATAACAAAAATAATAATAATGACATGATTAATCCACAATGGGGATTTAATCCAATAACAAAATAATAATAAGAATGCTCTTCGCAGTTACATTATTTCAACAAAAAAGGGGGGGAGAAAGGAGGAGCCTTCCCTCTGTGCAGGAAAAACTTTGTAAACCTCTGGGGCTGGAATGAATACATGGATGCAAAGGCATATTTTGGACTTTTTATGAAAATATTATAATTGGTGGTTTTATGAGTCTCATTTTCTCTCATAGTGTGTGTTTCTTGTTATTCTGTATTTCATTTTTCTTTCTTCTGTCTAAATTGAGAAATTAAAAGTCCAGAATTCATTATTCAATGCTCTCGGCTTGGCGATTTAGACTATGTTTGTCTCTTCTAAACTATTTCAGAATTCATTATTATAATGCTTTGATAATAGTTGTGTGTTTCTTTTCTTCTGATACCATCTAAATTTTCAAGCATAAACTCATAAGTCACTTCCTCATTTAGCCTTTTCCTCTTAATTGTTTTTAGGATTTGGCAATGCATCCTACATTCTTGACCCCATAGCCCAAAGGTCATCTTCATCTCTTCAACAATTTTATTAAAAACCTCAAAACAGAGCAAATCTAGCCACCAATTTCCATAGATATATCAAGTGACACGAGAGAGCCCTCTCTGAGTTGAGCAGGCTAGTGCCTCAGCTCTAAAGTTGGTTGAAACAGTTACCTCTGTCGTTTGTCTATTCATTCGGACATATTTACAGAGTGCTAACGGGTGGGACATTTATCCTTTCTCTACAATAAGTCCAAATCCCAAATTTACAACTTCATATTGCCCTATCACTTATTTGGCTAGGGGCTGAAGATTTTTATTGAAAACACTCAGAAGGAAAAGGCAAGGTCACTTTACTTGTCTCTCATCAGCGGGTTAGTAATGTTGTGGGATGGGGTACGGACCCCAGTCCAATACTAATGTGGATTCTTCTTACCTTGAACGATAAATTTCTCATCTTGGCCAATATTTATGCTTCCAATAATGCAAGAGAGTGTGCAACATTTTGGCGTTTGATTGTTGATCATTTTTGTGACATCTTGTGGCTCATTTGTGGCGATATCAATGTGGTGGAATCTCAAGAAAATAAAGAGGGAGCACTCCTTGTGTGCCTTCTAGTAATGGAAAAGGAATAATGGCTAGCTTTGAAACGCAACATGGTATTTTTGAACCCAATCGAAATCCTTGAAAAGAATCATCAAAGGTGTGGCTCACCTCAACCAATTTTTGGAAAGGGATTGAGTAGATTTACTTGATGCTAGATATGACACTCCTCTTTAAGAATATTCCTTGTTTGACTCAACTAGAGGGTGGCATCTACACGTAAAGGGAACCGCCACTCTTTATGATCATCAACCCCTTTGGTTTTCTATTTCCTAGGGTGTTGAAAGGGTGTCAACGGTGCAAATCCACTACATTTTAAATTTTTGCATGTCTCAAAACCTTGAGTTTCCTAGCATGCATTTGTACAGTGTGGAAGCTTGTCCCTTTCCTATGTGGTGACTTTGGATGGGTTACCTAGTGAGAGGATGCAATTTCCAAAAATGTGGCCTTTTCACAAGGGTATGGAAGGAAAATTTCCAAAATTCGTTGGGCCCGCAATTATGTTGTGATTAAGGTATTTGAGGGGCTCATGGAAAGCCTCCAATGGGTCCCTTATGATTGGGACAAGTATATCAAGTAGAAAAACTATGTAGGGCCTTTTATTGTCATTGGGAAATATCTGTAGGGAAAGACCCACTTAGTGGTGTACTTGAGTACGTTAGATTAAGTCAAGGGATAGATCCATCAAAGTTTTTTTAAATCCCTAACCACCAAGGAGGTCGAGGAATCATTTTTTCCCTCAAAACAACCATTGGTTAAATGACTAATCAAGAAGACATTAAAAATGAATTTGTGGAGCACTATTGGATGGTCATTAGTTTCAAGGCCTTTTGACAAATAAGGAGGAGGTTGCTCAGAAATGCCTAGATGTTATGTCCTACAAGCTACTAGAAGAGAAAAGTTGAGCCTGTGACTTAGCCCTATCATTAGATGACCTATCCATGTCTCTTCATGAAATCATAGATGATAAAGACTGAAGCTTGATGGGTTCCCTTGTGAGATTTACAAAGATACCTGGGATTTTGTTGGACCTAACTAACTCTATGTATAGAATTTCCATTAGAGGCCTTGCACCAATGCTCTTTGGGTGTGGGAATTAACAAAGGTATTATTAGATTTATCTCTAGAGTCCAGGACCAAAAATTCATTACAAATTGGCAACCCATTACCTTGCTCAACACCTCCTAAGAGATCCTATCCAAATCCCTAGAGCTATGGCTTATGCATATTCTTCCTAAGATCATTCAAACTAAACAAACTGGCTTCATTCGTGGGAGATACATCTTGGATAATGTTATCATTGTTTGGGAGGGTATGTAATGGGATTAAATGTCTAGCCTAGATGCATTATTCATCAAGATTGACTTCAAAAAACCATATGACATAGTTGAGTGGCCATTCATTCTAGCCATTCTCAAGGAATTAGGATTTGGTCCCTCTTTTATCAATAATGCAGAAACCCTCTTCGCTAATGCCTCAACTTCTCTCTATCAATTGTTGCAAGTCGGGTGAAACTAGCCTATTTTGTTCCATTTGTCAAGGTTACTTGTTAGCTACAACACTCTATGTCATGGAAAGTGAATATCTTTGTTTCTTACTCAACTCTAGAGTTAACTATAGGTCACATTCGAGGTATTCCCCTTTCTACACTTGAGGTTTGATAACATGTCAATGGCCATTTTGCATATGACTCCTTGACTATAATTCAGGATCAATAATCTTGGCACCATACTATAGATTCCCTAGACATATTTTTCACTTCTTTCGGGTCTAATATCCAGTCGATCGAGACTCCAAGATATAAGCAAAGTCAATAGTCAATCCCTAACTATCTAGAAACCCTAAATTGGTCTTGGATTATCTTGTTGCAAGATTTGATTCTAGGTTGTAATAGAGCCAAGCCTTAGCACATTTTGAAGAAAATTATGATTGTTGATTGATCATTTCTTGGAGGCTTTTGGATCTGAGGTAAAATGAGCTTCTTAACAATTACAAATCAGAACAAAGGAGGCATGACTTCATCTACTAAATCCATTTAAAATCATGAGGATGGATAGAAGAACTTGGATGAACAAAACTGAAACGAAAAAGACAGGTATCTAAGAAGGATAAATCTGACTTTCCACTCCAGTAGTAGAACTAACATTCAACTCATTCAGATTGTGAACTATTAGTCAAAAATAAGAAAAACAATCAAAGTGCAGCTCTTGTTTTACTCACAGCAAAACAGAGGAAAAATTGCAGTTAAATGAATGCTTTTAAATTCGCCACATCAGGGGTTGTACTGAATTATGGCTGCTACAACCTAACTAAGACAATGAGCAGATGAAAGAGAATAAATGTAAACATGAGAAATAAGACACAAATCACAAGAAACACATGATTTAACACACGAAGTCTAAGAATATCCAAAGCTCTACAAACTATTTTATTAAAGATTTCTAATTACATTCCCAGCCCCAAAGGCTCTCGGGCTACCCCCTATCTAATTAAAGACAAGAGAAAAAAATTTAAGAAATCTCTTTCCTAAAAGATCAAAATCAGATGTTAGAACAAGCTAATCAAAATCTTATTAAGAAATTATCAAAGAAAGATGAAGAGAATGGGCGTTTAAAGAACCATAATCAAATCTTGGTTGAACAAATCAAGAAGTTGAATAACAATAAGAAATTAGGCGAAAAAAATGAAAAAACCTCGCGTTTAAAAAACCTTAATAAGATATTATTGGAACAAATCAGAATGTTGAAAGAGGAAGAATCGGAGAAGGAAGACAAGAACAAAGTTGACAAAGTAGATAAGGAAGAAAACTCATGCCTAAAAATCCATAATCAAAGTTTACTCACCCATATTAAGAAGATAAAGAGTGATAAGAAGACGGTACAAGACAAGTTAGAACAACTTATCAATAAGGAATCATTGGTAGATAAAGAGACAATGACTAAACCTATGGAACTATAGAAGTCTTCAAATGGAAAAAACTCGATGGTGGATAAAGCAATTAACATAGACCCAGCTAACCTTACATCTCAAATGGATTTAGTTGATTTAAAGAGGTATTCACATGTCGAAGTAGAAACAAGATGGGGCTATGAAGAATACTCAATTCCAAGTATTAATCAAAAAGAAGCGACAAGTACACGAAGTAAAGATCAGGTTGCAAGGATGCATTATAGACATCCTAATCACAAAAATCGATACTTCAACCAATCAATGTATCCACAGAAACAAATGACAAATATTTCAAAAATTATTACCTCCATTACAAATGATGCTCAAGTAAGAAGTTATCATGGGAGTCAAAATACATCAAAGTGTCTACAAGAACCCCATAAAAGCCCCATTGTGCAGAAGATCGATTTAAGGTGGGCAGTGTCCCTTATGATTCGACATTTCTACGCAGCGCTTAGAAGATCCTATCGTTTCAAGTCCTCAATGATCACTAAATCAGGAATAAAGAATAAGGAGACGATATTACAAGCCATAACAAGAGATAAGTCTTCCATAAGTATGCTTTGAGGACAAAGCATTTTTAAGGGGAAGGCAATGTTATGAACACAATATATATAGAAATAGATATAATTAATAATAATAATTAAATATAATAATTAAACACATTATAAATCAAAAGTTATGTCTTATCTAAAGGACGTGTCTATTCATGAAATGGAACCCCTTGTGAAGATATATAAACGGGCCCTCATTCTCATTGTAATCATCTCATATTTCCATATACAATTATTATTTAATATATATTATTGTCCTATATGGATATCTTTATATTCCAAGTATTTTGGATATTTACATAGTGAATCGGGTTGGTTCACCACAATTAGCACGAAGCTGGAAATCTTCAGCACGAAGTTGGCATCTCAACAACATCAACACGAAGATGGAAATCTTCAGCACAAGGCTGGAATCACATCAACTCCCCCTTTCGAGGGAGGTCCTTTCGGACTATACCAAGCTTGTCTCAAAAGTGCTCAAACTTTACACGAAACAAAGGCTTGGTCAACACATTTGCAACCTACTCATCCATGCCAACATAATGGAGCTTTATATCTCCTCTCTGCATCATATCATGAATGAAGTGATATCGGATCTCTATGTGCTTCGTCTCATCATGGAACACAACATATTTTTACAACTCTGGTTATCACATAGGATCACTGTGGCTTCCACCTCCAGATCTAGTAGATCTGTCAACAACATCTGAAGCCATGTGGATTCACAACTGGCGGAACATGTTGAAATATATTCTGCTTCTACCGTGTTGAGAGCAATACTGGATTGTTTCCTACTCTTCCATGAAGTCATGGCTGACCCCAGACTGAAACAACATCTTGAAGTGCTCTTTCTATCAGAAACACTTCCAGCTCAATCTGAATCAGTATATCCATACAATCTGAAGTCATGATCTCTAGTATAACAAAGACCAAAATCCAATGTACCCTTAAGGTATCTCGTCACATGTTTTACATCATCAAGGTGAACACGCATGGGTTCTACCAGATACTGACTCGAGGCAAAACATATATCTGGCATGGTATTCTTCAGATATATCACCGCACCAATAATCTGTCTGTACAGAGTAGCATCAATCAATTCTGACGAAGTGTCAACCAGGAGCTTCAACTTTGTTTCCATGGGTCTATTCATGGATTTTCACTCCAACATATCAAGCCTCTTCAGTATTTCAACTGCATACTTCCCTTGGTTAAGTAATATCTTCTCTGGGCTCTGTCAGACCTCAAGACCTAAGAAATAGTGCATTAGGCCAAGGTCTTTCATCTCAATTTCTGCAGCGAGATTCTTCTTACTCTCAGTGATGACCTTTTCTTCACCAGTTAGAAATAAGTCATCCACATACAACGAAAATATAATAGGATCATCATTCATAACCTTGAAGTAAAGGTTAGAATTTTCTTCTCTTGGTAAAGCCCAAGCTCGTCAGGAAAATGTCAATTCTTCCATACCAAGATCTAGGAGCTTGTTTTAATCCATACATAGCCTTCTTCAATCTACATACATGAGTTTTTCTATCTTCAACTTCAAACCAAATTTTCACACTACATTGTACCAATATGGTGCACTTGCTCAATTGCAACTCAATATGCACAATCATGTGCTAGCTCTATGTGTTCTCTGCAAAGCACTATCTGTCTCACTGCCTGAGAGTATGTCCTCTCCTCTTTCTGCAAATGTTCCTTCTGGAATTGGGACTCTGCACCTGTAGCTGCTCTGAAGCTGAGAATGGTTGCTCCATTCTCACTGTGACTACTGAAATCAGAGAGTAACTCCTCTACTCCATCATGGCAACAGCTTCATCTGAAACTAAGAGTGGCTCATTAACTGATACTGAATGTATCTCTTCTTCTTTCATGGAGCTAACTCTATATTTTATTGTAGTCATATCTCCATGACCCAACTAATGCACTGCACCAACCGCCACTCAATTTTAAATATGGGGATTGCTCCCCCTGCATCTCATACTATATATGAATCATGGTTGTTCTAGTTGTCTTCATGAACACTGGAACTATTTCTTCAATTACTGGAGTAGGTGTCTCGTCATAGTCTTTTCCCTCTTGCTGGGAGAATCCTCTAGACACACATCAAACTTTGTACATCTGCGACATGCTTGATTTGTTAGATCAATCTTGGAAGTCAATATTGACTTCTCTTTTAGTCTCACGGAAAAGATCCATATCCTAGTCTTTCTGACTGGCTTCCTTTTCTGTCACTGAAACAAGGAAATCTTCTGAGGAGATTTCATATCTCCTAGAAGTTTCTAAAGTTGCGATCTAGTCTTCTCATGGCATATGTATCCCAGTCCTGGAAGTTGTCTCTTCATCTGATCCTTTCTGAGATCAGGCTTACTCTTGATTTCTTCTAAGTCTACAAGGACTTCATCATCTCTTATCGGGTATACTTGGTGTTGAATACCAAGTCTAAATATGAAAGGTTGAGTTAGACTTCAAACGATTCTTGCTTCTCGTAAAGGTGGCTTCATTATCCTTTGACCAAGTCTTATGTGAGTTCTTGTTCTAATGTTTGGTCATCTTTGGAGCCTTCTTCTCCTTACAATCAATCTTCATATGAGATACTCTGGATCTCAAAAATAGCTTCTTCTTCATATTCTTTCGTACATGGATGTATACTGTCATGTCCACAACTTGGGTAGTTTGCTTCATGTCTCATCTAATATGTTTCCTTCTGTAACCTTCACTATAGCTTCCTCATGGTTATCTCCTGTGACCTGAACTAAGGTCAACAAAACAACATGCAAGAATAATACTCTTCTGATAATAGTAATAAAAAAATAGCAAAAATAATCGTCATAGTAGCTCCTTTAGAGCTATCACTTGTGGCATGCTTGGAACAAAGATAAAAAATACAATACGAAACGAGATCAATACTCTTCTATTGTTGTGATCAAACATTCATCCATTGTAACTTGGAACCAAAACAAGAAGTTTCTCCTAGAGGAGATGTTAGTTGTATCTAGTAAATGATTACATTAAGCATTTATCTCAATATGCTCACATGCTACCAAGTATAATACTTTTCAAACACTGCTACATCAACTATAGTGTTTACTTGTAAACGGGTAGTTATCAACTTGTCATGTGCAACTTTGAATCTTATCAACTTAATTAATCAAACCTAGAACCTGGAGCCTTGTCCTCAAGAATGAGTGTGTTGCTTTTCTTCCAAGTCTCCTTCACTCAATATTACGAGTGTTTTCTTTAACCGGTCTTCTGTACTAAGACAATATGTTATCTTGACAGAAAGTTGGGTTAGAGGATAAACTCTATGATCTCAAATTTAATCAATTTAATACTTTGACTTTAATTTTGACCAAAGGTTAGTATGATGGTCATAGCTTCAACATGCAACCTAGATCAAAATAATGTCATAACACATAGATGCATATCGGAATAATCAAACCTGGGTTGCATTATTCCTCTGCATGTGTTGGATCTGTTGAAATATTGTGACTGCAAAGAGTATTCTATTTATTATTGATGTATTATTCATTAGATCAATCCCCTTTTGTGGATTGATCATGTCGGGTATTGTAAATGACCAAATCCCCTTTTGTGGAATGGTCAAACCCTAATTGTAATAGGCTAAATGAGAAGTCGGCCCCAGAATATATTAAAAGTGGTTATAACCACCCAGAATGAGAAGTTGGCCCTGCCAGTGAAAAGACACCTCAGTTCAGCACTTGCCAGATTGTATAAATAAGAGAGGTTAGCGCCTCATTTGTTCACTCACTCACTTGTTCATCAGAGCGCAAGTTTGGAGCTACAGTTGGAGAAGAAGGAAGAGAGAGAGAGGCACATTCATGGGAGAGGAATTTCTATATTGTTTGGTTCAATCTCTTGGCATTATATTGGCTATCTATATTAAGGAATTTTTTGTTGGGTTTTCTCCCCCGTGAGGGTTTCCTAGGATAAATGATGTGTCTCTTGTGATTGTGTATTTCATAGTGATCCTATCTATGATATGGTTATCTAGTGAATTGAAAAGAAACCTAATAATAGATTAAACCTTAACATGGTATCAGAGCTAAGCTAAAGAGAGCATCTTTCACAAGAAGAAGAAAAATGTCATTGTTGTTGTACATGCAAATTAGGGCTTTTTATTGAAGAAGAATTTTAGCCCCAAATCCATCTAGAAAAGTGCGCCCTACCTCAAGGAACACTTTGGCATATTCAGCTCACCTTTTCAATGGTTGGATCTCCCAAAAAGTGAAACCCTGGTTTTCACAAAGTACTAGAAGTAACAGAAAACCAGAAGTACCAGAGTACCAAAAGTACCAGAAAACCAGAAGCACCAGTCTAGAAATCCGATGATCAAGTTTGAAGGGGTAAAAGTTGGATTTTCTGAAATATAACCACACCAGGATACTCGCCTCAGCCAAGCGCATCTCCTGGTAAGTTCAAAATTCAAATCTGAGCATTTTCATTTTTTGGTCATTTTCGTAGCTCCAGGTAAAAGATGCCTGCAAGCACTAATCTTGCTGACAAGCTAGAAGGTGTGGAAAACTTCCGTTCCTGGAAGTATAGGATTGGACTCATTCTTCAAGAGAATGACCTAGCAAGATTCGTTAAAGAAGAAGTACCAGAACCCGTCGATGTTGCAAATAAAGCAAAGCACCAAAAGGACACAATTAGGGCTAAAAGAATCATTGCAGATTCTATCAAAGATCACTTGATTCCTCAAGTGTCTTCAAAGAAGACTCCAAAATAAATTTTTGATGCTATAACCAGATTAAATGAAGGAAAGAACATAAATCAGAAGATGAATCTAAGAACTCAACTCAAGAATACAAGCATGCAAAAAGGAGAAACGATCCAAGAATATTTCTCCACAATATCATAATTCAAAGAACAGCTAGAAGCAATTGGAGATACTATAGACGAAGACGAACTCATAATAATGGCCCTTAATGGTCTCACAAGACCTTGGGATGCATTCATCCAAACTATTTGTGCAAGAACAGAGAAACTAAAATTTGACAGTCTTTGGGAAGAATGTATTCAAGAAGAATCAAGAGTAGCTAATCGAGAAGCTTTACTATCAAGAGATGAATATCAAGCCCTATCTACTCACACTAAAGGAGGAAGAAAGAAGTCTTACTTCCAGAAAGAAACTCATAAAGAGTCTCAATCCCAAAACAAATTCATAAATAAATAATCTAAACCAAAGAGATTCCAGAAGAAAGGACAAAGAAAAGAAGGAGACTTCTCATCTTATCAATGTTATCATTGTGACAAGATGGGACATATTGCAAGACATTGTCCAGCTAGACAAGAAGAATACAAGAGGAAAAACAAGAGGCATCATTCCCATGCAGTTGAAAATGAAGATCCACCCACGAAGATGATAAAAGAACTAATTAAAGACTATGTCTCAATCTCGGCCCTCTCAGGATCGGTATCACCTGGAGAGGACACTTGGTTCATTGATAGTGGTGTTTCCAAGCACATGACAGGCCAAAGAGATATTCTCTCTTGCCTTTCAGAAAAGAAGTTTTCTCAGAAAGTTACACTTGGAGATGATTATCAATATCCTATCAAGGGAGTAGGAGAATCAAACTACAAGATTAATTCAAGGACTCCAATGAAGATGAAGGATGTACTCTATGTACCGTGTTTGACAAAGAACCTACTATCCATATCAGCTTTAGAAAAGAAAGGCTTCAGACTTGATTTTATAGATGGAGAAGTTCTTATGTGGGATAAAGGAAAAACCATGAAAGAAGCAATCGTTATTGGAAAAGAAGAAGGTGGATTGTATAAGCTAAAGGGTCACTCAGAAGCAGCCATGACCCATGCCATTGAGAATCCATGTGAACTTTGGCATAGAAGATTAGCCCACATCAACTACAAGGCATTACCGTATGTATACAAGGAAGTTACAGGTCTACTAGAACTCAAGGTTGACCATGAAGGTGTGTGCAATGGATGTGCACAAGGGAAGAACATCAAGAACCCTTTTCCAAAGAGAGACGATAAAGCAGAAGGAGTCTTAGAACTCATTCACTCAGATGTGTGTGGCCCAATTCCATCATCCTCCATCAGTGGGTATGTATACTATGTATCTTTTATTGATGATTATTCTCGTAAAACTTGGGTTTACCTTTTGAAATCAAAAGATGTAGTGTTCAGTAAATTCAAGGAATTCAAAGCCTTGATAGAGAATCTTTCTGAAAGAAAGATCAAGATACTCAGGTCAGATAATGGAGGAGAATACACCTCAAAAGAGTTTGTAACCTATTGCAAAGATGTCAGGATTAAGAGGGAGCTCACCACTCCTTACAATCCTCAAAAAAATGGTGTAGCATAAAGAAAAAACAGAACTATAATGGAAGCATTGAAGACCATGATCCATGATCAAGATCTTTCAATATGCTTATGGGAAAAAGCAGCAAAAAAAAAACAGTATATGTACAAAACCAATTGTCCCATAGTGCACTTGGGTTCAAGACCCCAGAAGAGATGTTCTCCGGAAAGAAGGCAGAAGTAAGCCATCTCAAAATATTTGGCTGCCTAGTATTTGTACATATTCCAAAAGAGAAGAGAAACAAGTTGGACCCTTCAGGAAAGAAGGGAATATTTGTTGGATACTGTGACGTCTCCAAGGCCTTCAGAGTTTATATACCAGGTCACCATCATATTGAGATCAGCAGGGATGTCACCTTTGATGAAGATGCAACACTCAAGAAATCAAGAAGATGTCATCATGAAGAAGTATATGAAGAGGAACCTATGGCTCCCAGAGTTGCAGAACCAGTAAGGGAAGTCATAGCTTCCCCTGATGAGGAAATTCTAGAAGATCATGACATAGTAGAATTTCAAGAACCTCCCCAGATGAATATCTCCCACAATAGAAAGCCATCTTGGGAAAGGGAACTTATTCAATATGGAGAGAAGTGTGGTGTCCCCAAAGAAACCACAAGACAAGTGAAGAGACATAAGCCATTCTCCAGTTATATGGCTTTGATGTGTGATCTCTTAGAGAAGGAGCCTACCTTCTTTGAAGAAGCCATTCAGAAGAAAGAATGGGCAGATGCCATGACATAAGAATATCAATCCATCATAAAGAATGATGTATGGGAAATAATTCCCAGACCGAAGAGCAAGGATTTGGTATCTTCCAAATGGATTTTCAAAATAAAACATGTTGTTGATGGAAGTATTGGGAAGTACAAAGAAAGGTTTGTCGCTCGTGGTTTTTCTCAAAAGGAAGGCATTGACTATGAAGAGACATTTTCTCATGTAGCCAGATACACTTCGATCAGAACCATCATAGCCCTTGCAGCTAAGATGAAGTGGAAGTTACACCAGATGGACTTAAAGACAACTTTCCTAAATTGTGTCATTGAATAAGAAGTGTATATAAAACAACCTCAAGGATTTGAAGTTGAAGACAGGAAGACTCATGTATGTAAGTTGAATAAGGCTCTGTACGGATTGAAGCAAGCTCTTAGAGCTTGGTATGGAACGATTGACAATTTTCTGATGAGGTTAGGCTTTACCAAGAGTAAAGTTGATTATAACCTCTACTTCAAGGTTATGAATGATGAGTCGGTTATATTGTTGTTGTATGTGGTTGACTTATTCTTGACTGGAGAAGAAAATCTCATCACTAAATGTAAGAAGAAGCTCGCTGCAGAATTTGAGATGAAAGACCTTGGCCTAATGCATTATTTCTTAGGTCTTGAGGTATGGTAGAGTCCAGAGAGGATCTTCCTTAACCAAAGGAAGTATGTAGTTGAAATCCTGAAGAGATTTGATATGTTGGAGTGAAAGTCCATGAATACACCCATGGAAACCAAGTTGAATATCCTGGTCGGAAATTCGTCGGAATTGATTGATGCTACATTGTATAGAAAGATCATTGGATCGCTTATGCATCTGACGAACACCAGACCATATATCTATTTTGTTGTGAACACCTTGAGTCAGTTTCTGGTAGAACCCAAACATGTTCATCTAGTTGCTGCAAAACATGTGATGAGGTACCTTAAGGGTACAGTAGATTGTGGTATCAGTTATGAAGGAGATCATGACTTCAGACTGAGTGGGTACACTGATTCTTATTGGGTTGGAATTGTCGCTAACAGGAACATCACTGCAGGATGTTGTTTCAATCTAGGGTCAGCCATGATCTCATGGCATAGTAGGAAGCAATCAAGCATTGCTCTCAACACAACGGAAGCAGAATACATTGTTGCGTGTTATGCCAATTGTGAATCCATATGGCTTCAGAAGTTGTTGACAGGTCTATTCGACCTAGAGATGGAAGAAACCATGATCCTATGTGATAACCAGAGCTGCATAAAGATGACAAAGAATCGTGTATTTCATGACAAGTCGAAACACATAGAGATCTGATATCACTACATCTGTGACATGGTGTAGAGAGGATCCATAAAGCTCCAATATGTTAGCACGGATGAATAGGTTGTTGATGTGTTGACCAAGCCTCTATCTCGTGTAAAGTTTGAGCAATTCTGAGATAAGCTTGGTATAGTCCGAAAGGACCTCCCTCGAAAGGGGGAGTAGTGATCATGTGCCAACTTAATTGTTGTGATGATGTGCCAGCTTAATTGTTGTGATGATGTGCCAGCTTAACTGTTGTGATGATGTGCCAGCTTAATTGATGTGATGATGTGCCAGCTTAATTTTTGTGATGATGTGTCAGACTTGTTTTGTGATGATGTGCTAGCCTCGTGATGTGATGATGTGACCAACCTCGTCCTGTGATGATGATGTATTAGTTTTTATACTAATCCATGTTGATGAAAATGATGATACCATTCCAACTCTCTGTTGAGAATGATGATATTGATGATGAGAAAAACTTCTGATGATTTATAGATACGCCAGTCAGTGTTCCAATATGATGTTGATGACGTTGTCCGCTCTCTCGCCTGATGTTGTTGTAGAATACCCTTCTTGTTAAGGGGGACTGTTGAAATATTGTAACTGCAAAGAGTATTTTATTTATTATTGATGTATTATTCATTAGATCAATCCCCTTTTGTGGATTGATCATGTAGGGTATTGTAAATGACCAAATCCCCTTTTGTGGATTGGTCAAACCCTAATTGTAATAGGCTAAATGAGAAGTCGGCCCCATAATATATTAAAAGTGGTTATAACCACCTAGAATGAAAAGTCGACCCTGCCAATGAAAAGACACATCAGTTCAGCGCCTGCCAGAGTGTATAAATAAGAGAGGCTAGCACCTCATTTGTTCACTAACTCACTTGTTCATCAGAGCGCAAGTTTGGAGCTGCAGTTCAAGAAGAAGAAAGAGAGAGAGAGGTGCATTCTTAGGAGAGGACTTTATGTATTGTTTGGTTCATTCTCTTGGCATTGTATTGGCTATCTATATTAAGGAAGTTTTTGCTGGGTTTTCTCCCCCATGAGGGTTTCCGAGGATAAATTATGTGTCTCTTGTGATTGTGTATTTCTCAGTGATCCTATCTATGCTATGGTTATCTCGTGAATTGAAAATAAACCTAATAATAGCTTAAACCTTAACATGGTATCAGAGCTAAGCTGAAGAGAGCATCTTTCACAAGAAGAAGAAAAACGTTATTGTTGTTGTACATGCAAATTAGGGATTTTTATTGAAGAATAATTTCAGCCCCAAATCCATCTAGAAAAGTGAGCCCTACCTCAAGGAACACTTTGGCATCTTCAGCGCACCTTTTCAGTGGTTGGATCTCCCGGAAAGTGAAACCCTAGTTTTCACAAAGTATCAGAAGTACCAGAAAACCAGAAGCACCAGTCCATAAATCCGTTGATCAAGTTTGAAGGGGTAAAATTTGGATTTTCTAAAATCTAACCACACCAGGCTACTCGCCTCAGCTAAGTGCACCTCCTAGTAAGTTCGAAATTCAAATCTGAGCATTTTGATTTTTTGTCATTTTCCTAGCTCCAGGTAAAAGATGTCTACAAGCACTAAACTTGTTGACAAGCTAGAAGGTGTGGAAAACTTATGTGCCTGGAAGTATAGGATTGGAATAATTCTTGAAGAGAATGACCTAGCAAGATTCATTAAAGAAGAAGTACCAGAACCCGTCGATGTTGCAAATAAAGCAAAGCACCAAAAGGACACAATTAGGGCTAAAAGAATCATTGCAGATTCTATCAAAGATCACTTGATTCCTCAAGTGTCTTCAAAGAAGACTCCAAAAGAAATGTTTGATACCCTAACCAGATTATATGAAGGAAAGAACATAAATCGGAAGATGAATCTAAGAACTCAACTCAAGAATACAAGGATGCAGAAAGGAGAAACGATCCAGGAATATTTCTCCAGAATATCAGAATTCAAAGAACAACTAGAAGCAATTGGAGATACTATAGACGAAGAAGAAATCATAATGAATTCCCTTAATGGTCTCACAAGACCTTGGGATGCATTCATCCAAACTATTTGTGCCAGAACGGAGAAACTAAAATTTGACAGTCTTTGGGAAGAATGTATTCAAGAAGAATCAAGAGTAGCTAATTGAGAAGTTTTACTATCAAGAGATGAAGATCAGGCCCTAGCTACTCACACTAAAGGAGGAATAAATAAGTCTTACTTCCAGAAAGAAAGTCATAAAGAGTCTCAATCCCAAAACAAATTCATACATAAAGAATCTCAACCAAAGAGATTCCAGAAGAAAGGACAAAGAAAAGAAAGAGACTTCGCATCTTATCAATGTTATCATTGTGAAAAGATGGGACATATTGAAAGACATTGTCCAACTAGACGAGAAGAATACAAGAGGAAAAACAAGAGGCATCATGCCCATGCAGTTGAAAATGAAGAGCCACCCACGAACATGATAAAAGAATGAATTGAAGACTATGTCTTAATCTCGACCCTCTCAAGATCGGTATCACCTGGAGAGGACACTTGACTCATTGATAGTGGTTCTTCCAAGAACATGACAGGCCAAAGAGATATTCTCTCTTGCCTTTCATAAAAGAAGTTTTCTCAGGAAGTTACACTTGGAGATGATTATCAATATCCTATCAAGGGAGTAGGAGAATCAAACTTCAAGCTTAATTCAAGGACTCCAATGAAGATGAAGGATGTACTCTATGTACCAGGTTTGACAAAGAACCTACTCTCCATATCATCTTTAGAAAAGAAAGGCTTAAGAGTTGCCTTTATAGATGGAGAAGTTATTATGTGGGCTAAAGGAAAAACCATGAAAGAAGCAATCGTTATTGGAAAAGAAGAAGGTGGCTTGTATAAGCTAAAGGGTCACTCAGAAGCAGCCATGACCCACGCCATTGAGAATCCATGTGAACTTTGGCATAGAAGATTATCTCACATCAACTACAAAGCATTACCGTATGTATGCAAGGCAGTCACAGGTCTACCAGAACTCAAGGTTTACCATGAAGGTGTGTGCAATGGATGTGCACAAGGGAAGAACATCAAGAACCCTTTTCCGAAGAGAGACAGTAAAGCAGAAGGAGTCTTACAACTCATTCACTCAGATGTGTGTGGCCCAATGCCATCTGTTGAAATAACGTAACTGCGAAGAGTATTCTTATTCTTATTGTTATTTTATTTATAGGATTAATCCCCATTGTGGATTAATAATGTTGGTAAATTTATTAGGACCAAATCCCCTTTTGCGGATTGGTCATCGGACAATTGTAATAGGCAGAATAAGAAGTCGGCCCCAGCAGTTATTATTGAGACCCAGAATTAAATTAAAGGTGGGTTTACCCACCCAGAGTTAGAGGTCGGTCATGCCAGTAAAGCCCCCTCACACGTGCTAGTCTTGTATATATAGAGAGGCTAGTGCCTCACTTCTACACACAACTCACTTGCTCATTCTCTTATGAGGCAAGCTACAATTACCAGTTGGAGAGAGGAGAAGAAGAGTGGCGCATCTTTTGGGGAGGACTATCTGTATTGGTTTGAGTTATCTCTTGAACATTGTATTGGCAATTTATGATAAGGAAGTTTTTGCTGGGTTTTCTTCCCCTAGAGGGTTTCCCGGGATAAATTTGTGTCTCTTGTGAATTTGTATTTATCAATGATCTTGTTCTTATGATACTCTTATCTATTGAAATGCAAAGAACTATAATAATGGCATAAACATTAACATGGTATCGGAGCCAACCTGAAGGAAACACAACTTGCAAGAGAAAAACGTCACTGTTGCAGTACTTGCAAATTGGGGTTTTGCAAAAGTGAATATTTTCAGCTCCCTAACCACCTAGAAAGTTGTACCCTCCCCCAAGGATCAATTTGACACCTAGAGCGCACCTTTTCAGTGGTTGGATCTTCCGCAAAGTGAAACCCTAGTTTCAAAAAAGTACCAGAAGTACCAGAGTACCAGAAGTACCAGAAGCACTAGTGCAGAAATCCACAGATCAGATTTGAAGGGGTAAAAATTGGATTTTCTCAGATCCAAGTGTACCAGGCTATCGCCTCAGCCAAGTGCACCTCCTGGTAAGGTCAAAATTTGATTTTAAGCATTTTCAATTTTTGGTCATTTTCGTAGCCTCAAGTACAAGATCTATGCAAGCACAAAGCTTGTTGAGAAACTAGAAGGCATAGACAACTTCCGTGCCTGGAAGTATAGGATCGGTCTGATCCTTGCAGAGAATGACCTAGCAAATTTATCAAAGAAGAAGTGGAGGAACCTGAAGATGTCGTAGAGAAAGAAAAGCATCAGAAGGACTCAATCAAGGCTCAAAGAATCATTGCAGATTCAATCAAAGACCACCTGATCCCGTATGTATCGTCCAAGAAAACTCCGAAGGAGATGTTTGACTCTCTAAGCAAACTATATGAAGGAAAGAACATCAACCGAAAGAT
>ML798972.1:241778-265043 GCA_009831015.1 Picea engelmannii
CAATTTCCCCAAGCATGGTCAAGTGGGCTAATGTAAGATCCAAGCAGTTGTTAGAGATAAAAGGAATCAGATGCATATATTTAAAGGTTTCAATGATCAAAAGTGACACATACTATGATACCTGGACCAATTACCTCATGGAGAAAGAACCTCTTCTGATACAAGATCAAGCCGATGGTGATGGATGTTGTTGTTGCTGACAAGACAAAGATGATGAGTGAAGAAAAGGTGGGGCCCTCCAGGGCCATGCTCAGGTCAATCCTTCTCTCGGTACTCCATGTCTAGGACCTGTGGGCCTCGAGACATGAACTCCTAGTTATCCATAAAAAGTGGGGATAACATCTGGCTCCAACTCGGGGACATGTGCTCACCGTAGAGCACATGAGAACCTAAGGATCTCTGGCATAACCTGTAGACCTGCTCAATCTCGATAGGAGTATCAGTAACAAAATTGGGGCGGTAATGCAGCATACATATAGATATATATATAGACTGAAATAAAACAACCAATAATGCAAATGTGAAAGCAAACCAACATGAAATGCAAATGGTATAATACAAGAATACAAAATGCCTACTTACCTGTACTTACCTGTGAAGTCAAGTCGTCGGTGGGTAGTAACGCTTGATATGTAAAGCGTTTACTGGCAGCTTCAGGGCTTCTCCCTCCATGGTCTCTAGGTTGAAAGAGTTTGTACCTGCACAACTCATGATCTTATAAGGACCTGCCCATAAACTGTGAAACTTCTTCTGCATACCTGGTTTTTCCCTTCTCTTATCCCATAGCAGTACGAGATCTCCTTTAGCGAAGTTTCTTTCCTTGGCTCTATGGTCAAAGGTGTTTTTTATCTTCTCTTGATTTCTTTCCATTTGACCAAAGGCACTCCTCCTCGTCTCATCTAGCTCTATTAGTTGATTGATCCTTCCTTGGATTGCTTCTATATCTGTAGCGTATTGTTGAGCGAAACGAATAATAGGAATCTGGAGGTTCACAGGAAGTTTTGCTTCTAGTCCATACACCAACTCAAAAAGAGTTTTTCCTGTGGAAGTTTTTGTTGTTATTTGGTCTGCCCATACTGCATACTTTATTTTGCTATCCCACGATTTTTTATTTTCCCCCACAACCTTCTTCAAAATATTCATGAGGTTTTTATTGGTTGATTCTACTAATCCGTTCCCTTATGGG
Source organism: Picea engelmannii (assembly GCA_009831015.1). Taxonomy (NCBI): domain Eukaryota; kingdom Viridiplantae; phylum Streptophyta; class Pinopsida; order Pinales; family Pinaceae; genus Picea; species Picea engelmannii. Next base: position 242,965 of record ML798972.1, read on the forward strand.
TAATAGTTGGAGGAATGGGACAGGATAATGCCATATTTGAAGCAAAATTCTACTAGAAAATATGAGCTGAAAGCTTTGGCATTGTCTGTAGTGATCTTGGAAGGGACACTGAACCTAGTTATGATTCGGTCTTCCAGAAAGTTCATGACTACTTATTCGTTGGCCTTCTTTGTAGGAATAGATTTGACCCATCTAGTGAAATAATATGTGGTTGTTAGGATCCACTGGTAGCCATTACTTGAATTGTCCTTAAACTCACCAACAAAGTCCAAACCCCACTGTTGAAAAGGTGCTTCTATCACTACAGGCTTCAAGGGTTGCGCTAGGATTTTTGGTTTACCGGAGAAGTACTGGCAGGGCTGGCAAGATCGGACATGTTGGTGGGTATCAGAAAAAAGTGTTGGACAATAATAGCCGGCCCTTAGGATTTTGTGGGAAATAGTACGAGCTGCAAAGTGCCCACCACAGTATCCAGAGTGCAATTCTTCCAGTAGCCTTTTTGCCTCTTCTTTGTTCACACATATAAGTATAACCCCGTCGAGATTCCTCCACCCAAGTCCATCTTCAGTCAAGCAGTATTTCATAGCTTTCAATCTCAAAGCCCTTATTTTGTAGTCTACCAGGTGATCGGGGCAAGACAAGTTCTTTAGATAGTAGACGATATCAGAATACCACTCATCATGCTCTAATTTGCTAATCATCACGTTCATTTGCTCACTCTCGCCCATTTGTATGGCTTCTTGGTTGCTCTCGGTCATCATCTGGGCTAAACCTTGTCCCTTTATTATTTTGGTGGGTTTTATTTCTAAGTCATACTCATGGATTTTGGAAACCCATTTTCCCCTACTACCCATGCAATCTTGTTGTGATAAAACATCCTTTACGATTGGGTATGGGACATAAGCCTTAATTTTATTGTAGCCGACGTAGTTTCTAAAGTGTTTGAGGGACTTGACCAGGGCATATGCTTGTTTCTCAGTGATAGAATAATTCAATTCGGAATCTCTAAGGGACTTGCTCATAAAAGCCACGGGATGTTCATAGTCATCAGCATCTTTTTGCATTAGGACACCAACAATAGTATCTTGGGATGCAAACGAGAATATTATGAAATCTCGTGAAAAATCAGGGCTGATCAAGACAGGAGCTTGGGAGATAGCATCTTTAATATCTTCAAAGGATTTGTTGGTCTTATCATCCCACCTGAAGGCAACATCCTTCTTTAGCAAGGCGCTCAAAGGTTTTATCCTCTCGGCAAATTTTGGTACAAATCTACGAATAAAGTTGATCTTTCCTAGAAAGGATTGTAAATATTTTATGTTGGTTGGGGGGGGGACATCTTTTATTGAATGGACTCTTTCGGGGTCAATGGAAACTCCTCCTTGCGAAGCCACATGACCTAATAATTTTCCTTCATCAATACCAAAAACGGATTTCTTGGGATTCAGCGAGATACCATACTTTCTACATCGCTCGAAAACAATCCTGAGGTGTGAGAGATGGTCTTTCCTATCCTTGGACACAACGGTAAGGTCATCCTGGTAGATTTCTATGATTTTTTGTATAAGGTCCCTGAAGGCAAAATCCATTTCTCTTTGGAAAGTGGCACCGGCATTCATAAGACCAAACGACATTCTTAAGTACATAAAGGTTCCCCATGGTGTGGTAAATGCAGTTTTGAGTTGGTCTTCTCTTTTAAGCAAGACTTGGTTGTATCCTGAAAACCCGTCCAGCATAGACATCATCCCTTCCCTTGTGACCCTTTGAAGCAAATGTTCCATGTTTGGAAGCGGGTAATTGTCTTTCAAAGACAATTGGTTGAGGTTATGGAAATCAACACACAAACGTATGTCACGATTCTTTTTTCGGACAACTACCAAATTTGACATCCAAGAGGAATATCTAATAGGGGTTATGATGCCAGCGTCAACCATCTTCTGGAGTTCCTTCTATATTTGGCTTGCCAACTTTGGATTGATATGTCTTAGCTTTTGTCGAAAAGTTTTGGCTCCTTCTACCAAAGGTATAGCGTGTTGGATAACGTCCCCCCTATAAGCTTTCAAATCATCGTAGTTCCAAGCAAAGGTGTCCATGAATTCCCTGACAAGTGTCAAGATCTCTATCCTTTCCTTCTCGGTCGTGCCTTTACCTATTTTGATCATTCTTGGATCTATTTCTGTACCGATATTGAATTACAGGACTTCATCAGCTTGTTTGTTGGGTCTTTTTCCTTTGAAAACATCATTCCTATCGAAGAGGTTTTATAAGGGAACACAACCCTTTGGCAAGGTATTGCTTTGAAGGTTAATAACTTATAGGTTCATGGAATCATCTAGGAAAGTAACTTGCGAGTCGGTGAACTCCTTGTTGTTCTCCATGACTCTGATAATTTGATCGTCATCTTCAAAAACTTGCCAATGTTCCAAATTATCGAGGACAGAAGGTCTAAAGAGAACCTCCATCTTGCATAAGTCATGAAGAGGTCCCTCACGAGGTTGTAAGGTAGAAGCAGAAACAACCAAAGCATCTGCCACGTGGTTTTCTTCTCGAGGAATGGCTTCAAGTGACACTATTTTGAAGGATTTTGAGAGGGATTGAGACATGTCTCGGTACTTCTTCAACTTCTCATTTTTCGTGGAAAATCTCATCATGACTTGTGAAACAATGAGGTCTGAGTCTCCTTTTTCCCTTAGGTGTGTAACTCCTTTGTCAATTGCTAAGTTGAGACCTAGGATCAAGGCCTCGTACTCGACAATGTTGTTGGTGCAATGGTATTCCAACCTGGTAAAAGACTTCACCGGAAGGGGTTGTCAAGACAATTCCAGTGCCTGACCCAGAGTTTGAGTGGGATCCATCAAACTCCAAGGTCCAGATTCCCTCGGACTCTTCGACGGTGTTAATATTTAACTTCCCTTCTTGAACAAGCCAATTGTTGATGTCACTATCAATAAACAATAGTTGGTCACTTAACTCATCGTGGGTTTCAACTGGATCGCCTACGAAAGGTTCATTGTGGAGGGTAAAAAATCTTCCTTCGAGATGAGGGATGGTTGCTTTAGATTCCTTTTCTATAAAACTTCCATTTAATTTCTTTATGAGGTCCTTGTGAAGGATGATACCGAAATTGTTCGAGTCATCCATGATGATCACATCTATAAAGAAAAGGGCACTCGGGCAGGAGTCAAAAGCAACTTCTAGATCTTTAATGATTCCCTTTGCAAAACCACCTCTGGTATTTGATCGTGAGAAGGTCAGACCCAATTGGCGCATGGTTTTCTCAGTCATGATGTTGTTTGTGGCGCTTAGGTACAAAATACAGTTGTGGAGAAAGGAATCGTTGACTTGGAGGGTGAGGTAGAAAGGTCTTGCTTCACTTCTCTTTGGAATAGAATTGTCTACTTGGTGGGTGAAGAGAGGAAACTCTTCAAGAGAGTCATGCTCAAAGGTTTGAGGAGGGGAAATTTCAATCTCTCCCTCCTTGTCCTGGGAAGGTTCAACCTTTACGGGATATTCTTGAAGGAGGGAATCATTGGTATGAGAAAAACTCCACTTTTTTTTAGGATGAGTGGCTTCAACTTGAAGGATTTTCGGGAGTTCAGGTCCAGTGACAAAACCGTCATCAGGCTCTTTGAGGTCAAATTTTTGTGAGAGGTTAATATGGAAAATATAATCCTCGAATTCGAGATTCCTCTCAATCTGATATGTCAGATCTTGTGCTTCCTCTAAGGTTGAAGGTGATCGGTCTCTGAGGTTGAACTGCAAAACTCCTTCTAAAGAATTCAAGTAATGTTCAAGGATGGCTTCTTCCGATTTTAATTTTGGTCAGACCTTTTTGAGGAGCAGGTTGAACCTATCACTAAAATCTCTAACACCTTCACAGGAACCCTTGCAAACGTTAAGATATTGGGAGAAAGGGTCTTTCTTGTGTTCATCATTGCACCACCTTATTTTGAAAGCCCTTTCCAACTCTTCATGATTTCTTATGCTTCCCTTGTATGTATCAATCCAAATTCTAGCATCACCTATGAGAGATCTCGCAAAGAGTCTCACAAAGACATCGGGGTGTCCTTGACTTGTCTGATGAAATTCGAAACTATCAAAAAATTGGTCCCAATGTGAGTTACCCGAAAGTCCCTTACCCGAAAAAAGTGGTCACCAGGAATCTGTGTCTTTGGGCAGGTCGTGTAGTCCTCCTTGGGTGTTGCTCAAGTCAAGACAGTCAAGTTTTTCTTAATGAGACCATTTGTGCAGATTAGGCGGAGGGGTAGGGTTTGAAAAAGTGGCAGTTGCCATAGTAGAGGGGTTTGAATACTGTCGCCCAGTACGGGTCGTCATTGGAGGAGCCGCCAGATAGTTTACTTGAAACTACCAAAGAAAAGGGAAAACACCATAGTGGAGTCGCCAGGTAAGCTTGTAAGAAACGTTTTTGAGGCAAGGCTTACCAAAAATATTTGTCGTTTGAGGAGAAATGACTCAGTGTTCCCCAGCAACGGCGCCAAAATGTTATCGCACAGTTTGTAGCTAGGAAAGAGGCTATAAGATTTAAGGCCAAACTGGCATAACAGGAACCTATCCCACCCAATGTCACCACGATGGGGAGGCTCTTTCTCTTTAGGGAGGTTAGGCCCAGGGGAGACGTCCTCGGTGACCTCGGGTTTTGAAGAGGCAAAAGGCTAATAAGACCGAGATAAGGTTTTCCCCCTTCACAAGTCACCACTGAAAGAGATAGTCCAGCCAAAGGCCAATTCAAGAAGTAAAGCCCCCAAAGAAGTGTACTTGCCTGGAACAAAGCAACAACAAACTTATATGTGCAAGCTATTTCAATGGGTTAGTACTTCATATAGAAACTATCATATGTTCAATATAAGAAATTTAGCAATAAATGTTGACCAAGTCAATGTTCATTAATAGCATGTGAAAAGATATAACACTTCACAAATAAATATTGGAACGATGTGACATTCAATGTAACCAATCTATACTTAACTCAATTAATTCCTTTAACTACCATTCAATTGCTCAATAAATGAAACGTTGTTGCATTAAAGATGTAATACCCAAGGATGACGTTAGCAGCTAGGGTTAGTAAGTTAGCTAGAGCTAGGGTTAGTGTAGTTAGGGTTTCAATTGAAAAGTTTTGAGAGAGTGTTTAGATCAAGTTCTTACTTCAACGTTGGAGGACATATATCAGTGCCTTAGGGTTTAATGGAGTCATAAATGAAGGACGCAAGAGTTGAAGGGGGTGAGATTTTAAAGGACTAGAAGGATAAGTTTTGAAGTGTTGCGAAAGCAAGGCTTCAAAATCATAACCCTAGGGGAGAGAGGCTCACTCTGATGTTGCTAAAGCAAGGCCTCGTGCTCTCTCTTCCTTCCCGGCAAACAGCTAGCTTAAATGAAATAACAAATCAAGACAAGAGGGCTTAAAGAGGGAGAGTGTTGCTAAGGCAAGGCTCTTTCATCAAACCCTAAAAGAAAACATCCCTAGGTATAGATGATCTAGGCCTGGGATGTCCTCTTCCTCTTGAAGTCAAAATGGTACGGCTAGCTAAAAGGAGGAAGAAAAAGGAGTGTAGCTATGGCTAGGCTCTCTTCTTCTTCTTCAATGGCTAAAAGATTTTCTATCAGGGGACATGAGACAATGACCTACTTGTGTACTTGTCACCTAGGGTTTTTATTCAGCAAATTATAAATAAATGTAAGAAAATAAGACTACAACCATTCAATCAAGAAGTTTTGCAGAAAAATACTTACAATTCATCAAGAAATAATCATGCAAACCCTAGTTGTAACACCTTCCTTCAAGAAAAACACCATAGAATGCCACAAATCTCTTCCTTCAACAAGTGTGCCTTCCTTAAATCAGCCAATAACCCAAATAGGGCGCTAAAAATAAGACCTCACTACGAGTGAGTAAGCTGTGATCCTAAAATGAGGGTCAAAATCCTCAATATATACTATATCAATGACCTAATTTTACTTTTTAGGTCATAAAAAGCCTGACAAGACCATAATGTCAAAATCATATTGTTTTTACATTAAATGCTAAGTAAAAACCCTAATTAAGTAGAAAAGAGAGTAAAATCCCCTTCAAGGGAGGCGTTAGCCCTTTCTAGGGCAAGTGAAACATCCAGGAGCAAAACGTTATCCCCCCAAGGGCCTCTCCAACATGCCATTGTTGCCCAGTCTGCCTCCAAAAGCGTCCATGAAGCTGGATGACGTCATGGTGAAGATGGGGACATCCTAAGCCTTCCGAGGCTAGTGTTCCACTGAAACGGGGTCATTCCCCCTAGTTCTAGTCCTGTCGGAGAGTCTCTCGTGGAACACCCTCTTCCTCTCAGGTGCAAAACCCCTGATCAAGATCTGTCATGTCTCTGCCCCCTAATGGGGTCTCAACATCCATCTTGTGGGCTCTTCAGCCCCATGGAGGTCCTAACTGGTCATCTCCCCATGTGTACCAGTCTAAATGGTACCTATCCGTCGGGCATGGTCCTGCACATCAAAATCTACGCCCTCCATGGGCTCATCAGTCACAGGGATCATAGAAATGTCAATCACATCTCATCATCAATATTATTAAACATATGCATAAAACCCCTAATACATCAGTCAATAGCTCAAAGACATTACAAAAACCTGCAATACAAGATTGGAGAAAAAGACAAGGCGTCCTATTGGGCTAGTGTCCACAAGAAAAGGAGAGTTTACATAAAGATCTCATCCAATCCATGTAAGTGAGGTGATGTGGTTAGGGGATGTCCAAACATGTGGGTGTAGTGAGGGCCAAGGATGCATAAGTGTTACATGTGGGTGCCTTTGTAGAAGGCGAGCTGTACCTGTCATGGATGCATTTTTTCCAAGCCCATTCTTGCCTTTATTCTTTTTATTCTTTTTTTATTCTTTTATTTGTTTTTTTTTTTCAAGAACTAACCAGGGGGCACCGCCTTGGCATGGTGACCAGAGCTGATAGCATTACCCACAAGTACTTTCATAGAGATGAGAAGGTTGGCTCGTGATGAGACCCCCTTTCCCTTGGCCATGCAAGCAAAGGTCACTGCCCTAGTGTGGTAACCCGATGGTGGCAATGTCATACTGTTAGGTACCCATGGACCTAATAGGTTGGCTCGTGATGAGACCCCCTATCCTCTGACTAGGTCTTGTTTTGTTATTTTTCGGGTCCCTCTTGTTTCTTGTTGAGAGGCTTTCAACTGCCTTCTCGGGGATCCCTGGGCGAAGCATCTTGAGGTTTTATTTCTAGGTTTTTATCTTTTGCCAACATCTTTTACCTTCTGGGCCTTTAGCCCCTTCTTCCCACGAGATAAGGTGCAATCCTGCAAATAGGTCAACCCAATGCCCGGACAAGGGGAATGGGATAAACTAGCGGAAGATAAGATGAAACAGTGGTGCTATGATGGGAGCGGATGATGGCTTTTCAAAAATCCCCCCAGTGGCAAACCAATACCTATGGGCACATGCTTGCTAGGGCACCCTGTCAATTTCCCCAAGCATGGTCAAGTGGGCTAATGTAAGATCCAAGCAGTTGTTAGAGATAAAAGGAATCAGATGCATATATTTAAAGGTTTCAATGATCAAAAGTGACACATACTATGATACCTAGACCAATTACCTCATGGAGCAAGAACCTCTTCTGATATAGGATCAAGCCGATGGTGATGGATGTTGTTTCTGCTGACAAGACAAAGATGATGAGTGAAGAAAAGGCGGGGCCCTCTAGGGCCATGCTCAGGTCAATCCTGCTCTCGATACTCCATGTCTAGGACCTGTGGGCCTCGAGACATGATCTCCTAGTTAGCCCTAAAAAGTGGGGATAACACACCCATGGAAACCAAGTTGAATCTATTGGTCGACACTTCGTCATAATTGATTGATGCTACATTGTATAGACAGATCATTGGATCGCTTATGCATCTGACGAACACCAGACCAGATATTTGTTTTGTTGTGAACACCTTCAATCAGTTTCTGGTAGAACCCAAATATGTTCACCTAGTTGTTGCAAAACATGTGATGAGGTACCTTAAGGGTACAGTAGATTGTGGTCTCGGTTATGATGGAGATCATGACTTCAGACTGAGTGGGTACACTAATTCCGATTGGGCTGGAAGTGTCTTTGATAGGAAGAGCACTGCAGGATGTTGTTTCAGTCTAGGGTCAGCCATGATCTCATGGAAGAGTAGGAAGTAATCAAGCATTTCTCTCAACACAGCAGAAGCAGAATACATTGTTGTGTGTTCTGCCAGTTGTGAAGCCATATGGCTTCGGAAGTTGTTGACAGATCTATTTGACCTAGAGATGGAAGCAACCATGATCCTATGTAATAACATAAGCTGCATAAAGATGACAAAGAATCTTGTATTTCATGACAACTCAAAACACATAGAGATACAATATCACTACATCTGTGACATGGTGCAGAGAGGAGCCATAAAGCTCCAATATGTTAGCACGGATGAACAAGTTGTTGATGTGTTGACCAAGCCTCTATCTCGTGTAAAGTTTGAGCACTTTCGAGATAAGCTTGGTATAGTCCGAAATGACCTCCCTAGAAAGGGGGAGTAGTGATGATGTGTCAACTTGATTGTTGTGATGATATACCAGCTTAACTATTGTGATGATGTGACAGCTTAATTGTTTTGATGATGTGACATCTTAATTGTTGCGATGATGTGCCAGCTTAACTGTTGTGATGATATGCCAAATTAACTGCTGTGATGATGTGCCAGCTTAATTGTTGTGATGATGTGCCATCCTCGTGTTGTGATGATGTGCCAGCCTCGTGCTGTGATGATGTGACCAGCCTCGTGTTGTGATGATGATGTATTAGTTTTTATACTAATCCATGTTGATGCAGATGATTATACCATTCCAGCTCTCTGTTGAGAATGATGATATTGATGATGAGAAAAATTTCCGATGATTTATAGATACGCCAGTCAATGCTCCAAGATGATGTTGATGATGTTGTCCTCTCTTTCGTCTAATGTTGTTGTAGAATACCCTTCTTGTTAAGGGGGAGTGTTGAAATATTGTAACTACAAAGAGTATTCTATTTATTATTGATGTATTATTCATTAGATCAATTCCCTTTTGTGGATTGATCATGTCGGGTATTGTAAATGACCAAATCCCCTTTTGCGGATTGGTCAAACCCTAATTGTAATAGGCTAAATTTGAAGTCGGCCCCAGAATATATTAAAAGTGGTTATAACCACCTAGAATGAGAAGTCGGCCCTGCCAGTGAAAAGACACCTCAGTTTAGCACCTGCCAGATTGTATAAATAAGAGAGGCTAGCACCTTATTTGTTCACTCACTCACTTGTTCATAAAAGCGCAAGTTTGGAGCTGCAGTTGGAGAAGAAGGAAGAGAGAGAGAGAGAGAGAGAGAGAGAGAGAGAGAGAGAGGTGCATTCTTGGGAGAGGACTTTATGTATTATTTGGTTCATTCTCTTGGCATTGTATTGGCTATCTATATTAAGGAAGTTTTTTCTAGGTTTTCTCCCCCATGAGGGTTTCCCAGGATAAATGATGTGTCTCTTGTGATTGTGTATTTCTCAGTGATCCTATGTATGATATGGTTATCTAGTGAATTGAAAAGAAACCTAATAATAGCTTAAACCTTAACAGGTTCTTGAAATCCTTCTAGATCTATGGCAAGAGATCCCTTCTCCTGCAAATACCTTTTAAAGCTTAATAGTTTAAACATATGTGAGTACATACCTCTGATAGCATTTGCAGGTAGTGGCATCATCTGGTAGCAGTGGTAATAATTACCAACCCTTTTAAAACTTCAAGGGTGACTGCAACTGGTACTGCAGCTGATACTTCAACTGATACTGCAACTGCAATTGATATTGCAACTGATTCTGACACTGCAATTGCAACTACAACTTAGGGTTTTATGAGGAAACCCTAATTTTTCAAACTTTAAATTTTGAAATTCTCATCCAGGGGCTAGATGCGCTAAGCTGAGGCGAGAAAGCTGGTGCAGTCAGATTTCTGAAAATCCAAATTTTACCCCTTGAAACTGAGCTTGTGGAAATTTGGACTGGTACTTCTGGTACTGGTTCTGGTTTCCTGGTTTTTCTGGTTTTCTGGTACTTCTAGTTTTCAGGTACTAGTCAAAAACTAGGGTTTGACTTTCAGGAGGCTATATCCATTGAAAAGGTGTGCTCAAGCTTCCAAAATATTCACTAGGGTAGGGCACACTTTTCTAGATGGTTTTTAGGCAAAAATTCATCTCCAACAAAAAGCCATAATTTTCTTGTACGACAACAAGGACGTTTTTGTTTATCTAGTGAAAGGTGCTCTCATCAGCTTAGCTCTCATCCCATGTTAAGTTTTGAGCTATTATTAGGTTTCTTTTCAATTTACTGGATAACAATAGCATAGGTAGGATCACTGAGAGAAACATAATCACAAGATACACAACATTTATCCTGGGAAACCCTCATGGGGGAGAAAACCCAGTAAAAACTTCCTTAATATAGATAGCCAATACAATGCCAAGACAATAAACCAAAACACTAGTGAATATCCAACACTGAGCAATGCGCCTCTCTCTTCCTTCTTCTCCCAACTGCAGCTACCAAACTTGCGCACTTGATGAGTTAATGAATCAGTGTTATAATGAGGCGTTGGCTTCCTTTATTTATACTAGCTGGCAGGTGTTGGAAAGGTGTCTCTTCATTGGGCAGGGCAGACTTGTGTTCTTAGTGGTTAAGACCTCTTTAATTAGGCCTGGGGTCCAACCTCTTAATTTGCATAATACAATTAGGGTTTGACCAATCCGCAAAAGGGGATTTGGTCAATTGCAATGCCCGACATGATCAATCCACAAAAGGGGATTGATATAATGAATAATGAATCAATAATAAATAGAATACTCTCTGCAGTTACAATATTTCAACATGAAGGGAGAGCAAATTTATGTTGATTAGAAGCAGTCTTTATTTTGCTTTCTTCCTTTTTGAAAGATATTTGAAGAGGATCTGCATAAATTTTCGGATTCTTATCAGTTTGTTGAGATGTAGAGTTAGATCCTTTGTTAGAATTCTTTTGATCATAACCCAGTCTTGACTTATTGCTTGATGATATTTGACTGTTAAGAATATCATCCAAAATTCTTGAACTGTCTTCAAATCTTAATTGGTTGTGTTATACCCATTTTGTGGATAACTAAGGAGATTATGTCTCGAGGCCCTTAAGTTGCAGATATGGAGTGTCGAGAGACTACATGACCAACAATACCCTTTTGCACAGATGGAAACCCCTCTCACCACCACAGATGGTCACATATTTCCAGATGGCATCCACCATATCAGTTAGCTTCTAGAAGGCAGTGGGCCTTGTTCCATGAGGTACAAGTCAGTATTATGGTGAGCATCATTTCAATATTTAAGCCAGTTGAGTATGTTGTATCTTAGATTTCTCTAGATTTCACGATATATGCTTGGACATTATGCATTTTCCCCCACTTCACCTTGGTGGCTGGCATTCTTCCCTAGTAAGTGGTCTTCCTTGCAGGTGGGTTTGCTACTTGGAACTCCCTTAAAGAGCCATCATATTGTTCTCGACCATACTTACCACTTTCCATCATTATTCCCCTCCATTTCCTTATCTCTTGGGATTCTAGGGTGTATTGACCCAAGAAAGGGTTGTCCTTCATTCTATGGGAAGAAGGGGCTGAAGGCTTAGAGGGGTTGATGTTGGGTAAAAGATAAACGCCTTGTATAAACCTTTCAGATGCTTCGCCCAGGGATCACTCAAGAAAGCATTGAAACGCATATGTTTGAGTAAATGGGACCCGCAATATAATAAAGAATACTTAAAAGGTTAGTTGAAGGATAGGAGGTCTCATCACGAGTCGACCTATCACGTCCATGAATATCTAGTGGTATGACATTGTGATAATCTAGTCACCAAACCAGGGTAATGGCTCTCAATTGCATGGTTGAGAGAAAGGGGCTCTCATCACGAGCCAACCTTCTCATTTCCACTAGGTGCTTGTGGGTGACATTTCCATCAACTGGTCACCACACCAAGGCAATGAACATCAACCTCTCCTTATGCTATATTGAAAGAAAATATAAAGAAAGAAAGATAAAAGGCAATTGATGGGAATGGAAAAATTGCATTGCGGACGAAGGTACCACACACCCTCTACAAAGGCACCCATGAATGAGACACTACGACCCCTTGTATGACATGAGCCATATGCCCATTAATTCTTGATCGAAACCACTTCATCCACTTTACATGGCTTAGAGAGGGGTCTCTTGGAAACTCTCATTGACCTAGGGAAAGATCTACCCAATAGGACACCTTGTCAACCCTCCCATATTCAAGCTTGACAAGTCGCATAGTGTCTTTGAGCAATTAATTGTTTGATATAGTGATCTTTGATGCACATGCTTAGTTGGCTCATTTATTGATTGGATTCACTTATCATGATGTTATGACTTGAGATCCTTGGAGCACGTGCTTATTTGTCTTTGCAGGACCTAGTTGGTGGACAGTTTTGGGAGAATAAGCCTAGCTTGGGCTTCCATGCGGCTACAAGCCCACAAGTTGGATGCCAAGGGCCCACATGGAAGATGAGAAAGATCAAACTTCGAAGGCCTTGAGATTGACATGGATGACATAGCCTATCCCCTACATGCCAAACGTTTTTTCTAGGAGAGGCAAAATGTCACTCCTAGAGGCATGACATCACTTAGGGGGTTAGGGCTTGGTGGTGAGGTGTCACTCATTGACACATGGACATTTTGAGGAGAAGAGGGTCTTCACCATGATTAGATTGTCTAGATGCTTGACATGTGGCCTTTGGAGGCCTACCCATGCTTCTCCAACACCAACGACTTCTTCAAAGTGGAAAAACATCCCCTAAAGGGGAGATGTCCATGTAAAATTAGGGTCTATTTTTGCAAAAGTGAAACTTTAGATGAATTGTTTAATATTGCTTTGTTAAAGGGGGAAATATTAGGGTTTTTGACCCCTAGTCTTATGGTTTACCCCTTATATTGTGGACAAGTCACCTTAGTGACATTTTGCATAAATAAGAGATAGAGATATCACGAGATCTCATTTTAACATAACTCTCCCTCATTATGAGAAGTATTGGTCTGAAATTTCTGCTATCTTTGGCTCTATTTGTCTCTTGTGCACTTGTTTATGGCTATATTTATGAATGGTTGATGGAGGAGTGAGGCGCTAGCCTTGGATGAATGCTTTCTAGCTTTTATGGTGGATTATCTTAGCATCTTTCTTGATTTTGGTATGGTCTTTTACTCTTATGCTATCATTCTTTTTCAAGTCAATGATTTTTTTGCTAGGAGCTAGGTGGGAAGTATAAGGGCATACACCCCCACCATAGTCTTCATCATTTTATGCTTCATGATATTGGTTAAACAAGGGTTTGTTAAGAGAAGTATAAGGGCATACACCCTCTTAGCTTAAACCCTAGCTAGAGAAACTTGCCTTGGTAAGTAAATGGGCTTACACCCCCAAGGAGGTAGTTTCTCTAGATCTTTATTTTATTTGATTCCATTGACCTAATATTAAAGGCACTAGTCATATATATTTTTTGCATTAGAGATATAAAATCATTGCCTTGGGAAACGTGAAATGTTATCTTTTGAAAGGTCTCTTGCTTGGAGTTGTTTTTCCTCATAGAGAGGAGTCTTCCCCTACTAGGGCATCCCCTCTCTCCCACTACTTTACTTGTTGTTACAAACTCTATCCTACAGCCATTAAGGCTGATCTAACCTAGATAAACTACTAACCATAACTCCTAAACTAACCCTACACTAGCTCCTAAATTTTGCACATTAACTCCACTAATTAGGGTGCATCTTTTGGGCTAATTGTTGACATATTTTGATGGTGTAATTTGCTGATATAATTGACTGAAAGGTACAACCATAAGGATGCAATTTTCTGCAGAAATATACATGTTACAATAGTTTGCTTTATTCAGCTTCAAAGTGCCATTTTTCAACCTATATTCATTACTAATCTTGACATTGATTTTCTTAACTAGTTTAGATCCTTGCATGTTGATTTAGATGTTTTATTTACTTATATAAATTTCCGTCTATAGCTCCAAATTAGGGGCAGCAAACTTAACTTTCTGGTCCATACTAACATATATCATTGCAAGTTAGATTTTCTTGTGTCTCGGGCAAGTACAATCATCTGGAGAAGTACTATACCTTTGGGGCAACAATCACTTGACTTACAAGGCATCTCTTCCCACATTTCACTCCACTTAGACTTGACCTCTAGGGGCTTCACTTCCATCTCTATCCATATCCATCTCTTTCCCCCTAGGGTCATCGGGATCGCCTCCCTAGAGTGACCTAGTCACCCTTGAAGTGTGGGACCTACATCGAGGTGGCATTGGGTGTAGGATTCCCAAGTTGTAGCACTTGCTTTGTGGTTGGGTCGGGTTTTGCCCAACCTACAAATTGTGCTTTAACATTTTCGCGCCATTGTCGGGGAAGATTTAGAATCTTCTTCATACCCTAATGACACTTTGGCAAGCTATCCCAAAGCCTTTTCCTTAGCTTGCCCGACGACTCCACCGAAGGGACGTTCCCTTTACCTTTTCCTTGATGAGCTCATATTGAAACTCATTTGGTGACTCGACCTTCCTAGAATCCTTCTTTCCCCAAACCTTTTCCCCCTAGGAGGTTCAATCCTTCTTTGGCAAACCTTAGAAGGCCTCCTCTCAAGTCTCTCGTTGCTAAAACCATTTTCCATAATACCCTTCCTCTTATTCCAATGGATCGACCTTAGGAAAGGGACCTCTACAAACCCCTTAACATGGTCAATATCCAAGGTTACCCTTACAAAATGCCAACAGAAGTCAACAAGTGGTTGCCAAAGTTCCCAGGAAACAATGTGATAATTGTTGAAGACCACATTTATGTCATGGGTCGGGACATGGACAATGCAGGTATTGATTATGAGGATGTGGACATGAGGTTATTTGCTTCGTCATTGACTGAAGAAGCCCTTGATTGGTTCAAAGGACTCCCTGGTAATCATATCACGTCCTATGATGCTTTTTCCAACTTATTCAAGAGCAGATGGTCGAGAAAAGTAGATGGTGGGACACTTGGGACACAGTTCAATCAAATAAAGAAAATGGAGAATGAAATGGTAAGGGAATTCATTTCCAGATTTGACAGGTTGTACAATCAAATTCCAACAGATTATCGTCCTACAACATCATCAGTTCGTCTCCTTTATATGAATGCTTTTGAAGGGCAATTTCAATACATTCTTAAAGATAAAAATCCCACATCATTGGCAGAGGCTAAAGAGTTCAGTATCAACATTGAAGAGAATCTCCTTGATTAAAAAATATAACCTTTTTAGTACCCTCGTAACAAGATAGAATCAAGGACGAAGGTTTCCAACAGCAGTGTTGTTGATCTGATTACTCTCCCGACTCAGAAGATAGAACAAATGAATACTCAGTTTGTTCATGTGCAGGATCAGCTTATGAACCGTATGACTACAGTGGAAAGAAATCAATATGCTCCTGGACCTCAGTCTATCGGACAGCAGAGAGATGCCACCAGTTGGAAACCAAGACCTCAACAATAGGCAAAGGCCCCAGATACTTTGAAACCTGTTGGGGCAGTTGATAAAGAAGCTTGGTGTCTCCCGTGCCAAGAACCCCACAGGGAAGATGAGTTCCCCCGACGAGACAAAGATTATCCTAAATATATAAACTTCATGATCTGCAATTTCAACAATGAACAAGTTACCCAAGAACAGATCAATGAAGACAGAAGAATAGGATACAGAGAGGGGAGACTCTAGGCCTTAAGTAAATTGACAGATGATCAGAAAAAGGAATTGAGAACGAGGGAAATTCTAACCTACAGAAGAAAAAATGCTTCAGCCCCTCCATCACAGCCTAATACTCCTCTTCCATCAACAGAAAAGGTAGTTCCACCACCTCCACTGTCAGTATGTGAGTTGCTTCCTAAGCCAACTCCTACAGATGACATTCAGTTGAATATAGGATGTTGCAAGCATGTTTGGAAAACTAATTATGATGGTCCCAGTGATAGAGATGTGTAAGATCCCTTCTGTGAAAAGGGAAATTTTGAAAATCTTACAAGTGCCAGCCGAGAAGGAGGATCCTCCCATCATGTTGAACACTATTTATCTCGATTAACCAAGGGACAAGAATCCTCCTTTCTATCTTTCATTAGGCATGAAAGACCTTCGCTTGAACAACTACATGCTTGATTCAGGGGCCTTAGCAAATGTCATATCATTGAATGTAATGAAACAATTTGGTTTGAAGACAACCCAACCTTATGGAAATGTGTGGAATTGATTCCAAATTCAAAGTTCTCAGGGTATGTGAGGACATTGAGGTTTTCGTGATTGATTTTCCACATATCAACATTCTCATGGACACAGTAGTGATCGACGTTCCAGATGCTTGGGGGATGCTCTTATCTAGGAGTTGGTCTACTGCTCTTGGGGGTTTCCTTAGAATGGATCTCACCCATGCACACATTCCTATGGGAGGGCACTTTTCAGATACTATACAATCGAGAGAAAGTTGATAGACACGTGATGGGTCATGATGGTTCTGATTATGCCAGTGAATGTGATTATGACGTACTCCCACGGACTATTGAGTATGATCCATCTGAGCTACCTTTTATGCAGGAGGGCTCCATAGACACGCTTCTTCCATGGAAAGATCAATACAAAGACAAACTTGCAAAATACCACGGGAGGGAACCCGGGTCTATCCAAATTTTGAAGAAAGAAGATGAGAAACATGAAGAAATCGTCAAAGATACAATCCACACAGAGCCTCCATACGATTAGAATACACCTCGCATCAATTTCAATGAAGAAAGTATTGTGCTCATGTGGGACAAAAGAAAGGGAAATCCCAAATACGAATAGAAAGATAACAATTCATGGCTTGGCCTTTACATCATCAGAAAGAAGTCTGACAAGGAAAGGTACCATCTGACAGCATTAGGCAAGAGGAAGATTCCACTACCAGTAGATGGATCTCTTCTCCAACCTCACATTTAGGTCACATGACTATCACATGATCTTGACCCCAACCACTTCCATGAATATCTAGTGGTATGACATTTCTATGGTTCGGTCACCAAATCAAGGTAATGGATCTCGGTTGCATGGTTGAGAGAAAGGGGGTCTCATCACGAGCCAACCTTCTCATTTCCACTAGGTGTTTGTGGGTGACATTGCCATCATCTGGTCACCATGCCAAGGCAGTGACCTTCAACCTCTCCTTATGTTATATTGAAAGAAAATACAAAGAAAGAAAGATAAAAGGCAATTGATGGGCTTGGGAAAACTGCATTGTGGATGAAGGTACCACACACCCTCTACAAAGGCACCCATGAATGAGACACTACGACCCCTTGTATGCCATGAGCCTTATGCCCATTGAGTCTTGACCTCAACCACTTCATCCACTTTACATGGCTTAGAGAGGGATCTCTTGGAAACTCCCCTTGACCTAGGGAAAGATCTACCCAATAGGACACCTCGTCAACCCTCCCATATTCAAGCTTGACAAGTTGCATAGTGTCTTTGAGCATTTAATTGTTTGATATAGTGATATTTGATTCACATGCTTAGGTTGCTCGTTTATTGATTGGATTCACTTATCATGATGTTATGACTTAAGATCCTTGGAGGGCGTGCCTATTTGTCTTTGCAGGACCTAGTTGGTGGATAGTTTTGGGAGAACAAGCCTATCTTGGGCTTCCATGGGGCTACAAGCCCACAGGTTGGATGCCAAAGGCCCGCATGCCAGATGAGAAAGATCATACTTGGAAGGCATTGAGATTGACTTGGATGACATAGTCTGGCCCCCACATGCCAAACGTTTTGCCTAGGAAAGGCAAAACGTCACTCCTAGAGGCATGATATCACGTAGGGGGGTTAGGGCTTGGTGGTGAGGTGCCACTCATTGACACATGGATGTTTTGAGGAGAAGAGGGTCTTCACCATGATAAGATCATCTAGATGCTTGACATGTGGCCTTTGGAGGCCTACCCATGCTTCTTCAACACCAACAACTTCTTCAAATTAACAAAACGTCCTCTAAAGTGGAGATGTCCATGTAAAATTAGGGTTTATTTGTGCAAAAGTGAAACATTAGATGAATTGTTTAATATTACTTTGTTAAAGAGGGAAAGATTAGGGTTGTTGACCCCTAGTCTTGTGGTTTACCCCTTATATTGTGGACAAGTCACCTTAGTGACATTTTGTATAAATAAGAGATCATGAGATCTCATTTTAACATAACTCTCCCTCATTATGAGAAGTATTGGTCTGAAATTTTCGCTATCTTTGGCTCTATTAGTCTCTTGTGCACTTTTTTATGGCTATCTTGATGAATGGTTGATGGAGGAGTGAGGCGCTAGCCTTGGATGAATGCTTTCTATCTTTTATGGTGGGTTATCTTAGCATCTTTCTTGATTTTGGTATGGTCTTTTACTCTTATGTTATCATTCTTTTTCAAGTCAAGGATTGGTGTGCTAGGAGCTAGGTGGGAAGTATAAGGGCATACACCCCCACCATAGTCTTCGACACTTTATGCTTCATGCCATTGGTTAAAGAAGGGTTTGCTAAGAGAAGTATAAGGGCATACACCCTCTTAGCTTAAACCCTAGCTAGAGAAACTTGTCTTGCGAAGAAAAAAGGCTTACACCCCCAAGGAGGTAGCTTATTTAGCTCTTTCTTTTATTTAACTCCATTAACCCAATAGTAAAGGCACTAGTCATATATTTTTTTTGCATTGGAGATATAAAATCATTGCCTTGGGAAATGTGAAATTTTATCTTTTGAAAGGTCTCTTGCTTGGAGTTGGTTTGCCTCATTGAGAGGAGTCTTCCCCTACTAGGGTATCCCCTCTCTCCCACTACTTTACTTGTTATTACAAACCCTAACCTACAGCCATTAGGGCTTATCTAACCTAGATAAACTACTAACCATAACTCCTAAACTAACCCTAGACTAACTCCTAAATTTTGTGCATTAACTCCACTAATTAGGGCACATCTTTTGGGCTAATTGTTGGCATATTTTGATGGTGTAATTTGATGATATAAGTGAATGAAATCTACAGCCATAAGGCTGTAATTTTCTGCAGAAATATACATGTTACAACAGCTTGCTTTATTCAGCTTCAAAGTGCCATTTTTCAGCCTATATTAATTGTTAATCTTGATGTTGATTTGCTTAACTAGTTTAGATCCTTGCATGTTGATTTAGATGTTTTATTTATTGATATAAACTGACATATATTGCTGCAAATTAGGGGGAGCAAGTATAACCTGTTGATCCATACTAACATATATCATTGCAAGTTGAATTTTCTTATATCGCGGACGAGTACAATCATCCGGAGAAGTATTATGCCTTTGGGGAAACAATTACTTGACTTACAAGGCATCTCTTCCCACATTTCACTCCACTTAGACTTGAACTCTAGGGGATTCACTTCCATCTCTATCCATATCCATCTCTTTTCCCCTAGGGTCATCGGGATTGCCTCCCTAGAATGATCTAGTCACCCTTGAAGTGTGGGACCTACATTGAGGTGACATTGAATGTAGGATTCTCAAGTTGTAGCACTTTCTTTGTGGTTGGGTCCGGCATTGTCCAACCTACAACTTGCGCTATAACAGGTTGTTTCCTTTCTCAAGTTCTCTTTTTAGAGAAACAATTTCAGCATCTAGCTTTTCATAGTCTAGTTGTTTTTCATTGAGTTGTTTATGACCTCTTCAATTCTTTTGGCTTCCTGGAGTTGAGTTTTTAAGTCAATAATGACTTGTTCTGATTCAATGATGGTTATTAAAACTTCCTCTTCTCTTGATTTTTGTTTTCCATCATATTCTAATAGTTGTTCTCCTAATGATTTGTTCATCTTTTTGTATTTTCTCAATTCTTCAAGAGCACTAATAAGTTCTCCTTCAACTTCAGAGTTTTCTTCATTATCATCAATAGCGTTATTTTGAGATTCTATGCCCATGAATAAAATATGTGTCTCATCTTCTTCACTCATGTCAAATGAACTATTGTCTTCTTTGGAGTAGAACTTTTTTTTTTCTTGTAGAATTTCTTCTTGTTTACAATTTTTCTCTTCTTAAGTTCTTCGTGGTTATAAGTATCTTCATCATCACTATCCACCTGCTTGGGATAGGGGCATTTGGAAGAAAAATGCCCAACTTTTCCACAGTTGAAGCACTTGAAGGGTAACTTTCCTTTATATTTCCCAAATCCTTTTTGAAGTTTCCTTATAAAATTGGTCTCTTCTTTATCTTATATGTTTGAGTGATTTTCATTTGGCACATGCTCATGGTTCTTTGTTTTTTTTTATGCTTTGAAGGTTGTTTCCCTTTTTTATGACTTTTCTTGCCCGATTCTCATTTCATAGGTTATAAGAATCCGAAGAAGTTCATCCATTGTAAGTTTGTCAAGGTCTTCTCGATCTTCCAAGGTAGACCTTGGCATCATGTCTCATTGGTAATGATCTCAACACCTTTTGGAGAATAATTTTGTCTTTTAATTCTTCTCCCAATGCTCTGATTAAATTGACAATTTCATCCACTCTTTGAAAATATTTTGCAACGTTTTCTTCCTCTTTCATCTTAAGACTTTCAAACTTCCCTCTGTATGTTTGAAGTTTGGCTTGCTTGACTTTTCCATCTCCTTCATAGATGAATTTAAGTCTATCCTAGATTTATTTTGTTGATTTACAATGCATCACTTTTACAAATATAAGATTAGCTAATCCACCCAGCATTGCATTAACAACCCTTGAATTACCATTGCATAGTTTCTTTGTAGTAGCATTTGAAGGTGAGGTAGTTGGTGCAGTGTAACCATTTACCACAGATAGCCAAACATTATGTAACAACTCTCCTTGTTACGACAACAACTCTGAGAACAGGTGCAAAATTTTTTATTTTTTTTTAAGGTGTGTGTGCGCATGTAGAAGTAACAACACACTTGACTCTACGTCGCCACTCAACAACCAACAAGACGCAACCACGATGTTCAGCACAAGAAGACTGAAGGCACACAATGAGTAACTGCAACAATATACGACCATAGGCATAAGGCGCACAACAAAAACATTAAGACCTACTAGGGTGCACAGTAAGAACACAGAGGGAAGAATCCAGGGTGTTAGGGTTACTATTTCTGCACAGGAAAGCAGGGCGTTTAGTCTTATGTCTTCTCGAAAGAAGATTAGACAGGCTCCTGGCCGACTGCTCAGGCCGAAACTAGTAACCCGACCTAGAACAAGACGCAAGCAAGACGAACACAGCAAGACGACACCGACATATCACAGTGACAACAAGCAATAAACGCCCCTAGACATAAGGCGTACAACTAGCAGCTGTAAGCAGAAAACGACACCAGGTGTTAAGCACAGCACAGTCACAGATGGAAGAATCCAACGGTAGAGTTTACTATTTCTGCACAGAAAAGCAGGGCTTTTAGTCTTATGTCTTCTCGAAAGAAGATTAGACAGGCTCCTGGCCGATTGCTCAGGCAGAAACTAGTAACCTCCATCGGGTGTGTCGCAAGAGTAGAAACCCTGCCTTTAAAGGGCCCGAGACTCTTGATACAGCACTGGATTCTATACATGGAAATTAACGCACAGACTTATACACTGAGGCTACCTGGGGAGTCTACCTCCCGCCTGACCAACAATCCCGACACACGGAAGGATAACAACCAAGCCCAACTTTATCTACAAGGAACAACACCCTCAAAACAGTCTCAGAAATTCTATTGTACTTAACTCAAGGTTATTACAACGTAAATGTTTATTAATAGTGATGAAAGTTACAAACATTGCCCTGAAATATTACGCACCATTCGTTCATCTCACATATCCGGGCCATGATTTTACAATTACCATACCTCTTATATGCTACCACCACCAGAATTAAAATGACCTTCCAAGATAAAACACTCAATTAAACATGAGGAGCTCACAATGTGATGTCATCAATGATCATAAA
>ML798973.1:25673-86550 GCA_009831015.1 Picea engelmannii
ACTGTCCAGCAACCAGAGATCTTTAGGTTGTTGTTCAGTTTTGTGGCATGAGAGAAACATACCTCTTGAGGTGTCTCCTGTATGATTTGACACATGTGCTCTGCCTGAGAGTTGATCTGCCTGCTTCTTCCTGCATTCAGATTTACAGTGCCCATACTTTTTGTAGTAATAGCATTGTATGCTAGTTTTGTCATCAGACCTTCTCCCTCTGCCTCTTTGAGGCTGGAAATTCTGATATTGATATTGTTGTTGATTTCGTTGACCTTTGAAATTCTGATTTGGATATTGTTGTCTATTCCCTCCACTGGTATGAGGGTTACCTTGATTGTTCCCTCTTCCTCTACTTCTTCCTCTGCCTTTCCCTCTTCTGAATGAGAACTGAGTTTGGAAGGCATTGGAGATTGACTCATCTGTGAGATGTAGTCTTGTCTCATGTGTCACCAGAGAACCAATTAGTTCATCTATTGAGAATCTTGACAGATCCTTGGATTCAAGGATGGATGTTACAACCATTTCAAATTTCTTGGGTAGACTTCTGAGAATTTTCTCAACTATTCGTTGATCAGTGATGGTTTCACCAATCAGTCTGATATGGTTCACTATTCCCATGACTCTGGTCATGAACTGATCCACTGTTTCAGACTCTGTCATCCTGAGAGTCTCGAATTGTGTCCACAAGGTCTGTAGTTTAACTGTTTTTACCCTGTCATTTCCTTGGTAGGACGTTTTGAGGATATCCCAGGCATGTTTGGAAGTGCCAGCGCCTGTGATCTTCGAGAAAATCGAGTCATCTACAGAATTCTGAATCCAGAATTTCACTTTGTTTTCTTTGGTCCTCAGAGTTACCTGAGCAATTCTCTGCGCATTTGTCATGGCAGCGAGGGCAGCTGGATCTGGTTCCACATACCTGAGATCCACTGGTTCCCAACACTCTTGTGCTTGAAGGAACGACCTCATTCGAAGAGACCAGAACTCATAGTTCTTTCCCAGAAGTATCGGACCCTGAGTTGGTCCTAGGTTGCTAGATGATGCCATTTAAAAAAAAATTGTAGTAAAATTAGAGGGAAAAAATTCGTATTTACCTTCGATCGGTGAAATGTCGATGTTCCGATGGCCGATGGGAGATTATCGGGATTAAACTGGCCCTTGATCTCCTTGCAAAGTGACCACGCACTTTAATGTTAAGGCGCTACGGGATTTTCCCGCTTCTCTGGCTTTCAAATCGCCGAAATGCGAAAAATCGCCTTTCAACTTTTCAACGATCCAGATCGTCCAGTGATCGGACGGTCCAGATCGTATCGGGATATCGCGAATCGGGATTTCACGATTCCTAATGATAAGTTCTTCTGTCCCTTTGATTTCCCGATCGTCGATTTACTGATGTCGCGTTTCCTTTCGGGACTTTCCCGATTCCTATGATCTTTTCCACGCGTCCCAGCAGATGGACGATCGTGAGCATTCCTCACGATTTCACGATTTAAACGTTCGACCTCTTGGTCTCTCGAATCCCGAAATGCCGATGACCTTTTCTTGTCAGGACTTTTCCCGAATCGCTTTGATCGCCTCCACGTGTCCTATCAGATGGACGGTCCTGATTTCTCCTCGGGATATCGCGATTTGAAATGTTCCGGACTTCTCGTCTCCTGGATCCGCGATTTGCCGAATCCCGAAAAACCGATGAAGTCGCTTATCGGGACTTTTCCTGAAACCTTTGGATTTATGCCACGCGTCCGGGAGAGATGGATGGTCCTGATTCCTCCTCAGGATATCGCGACTTGTGATGCTCCGAATTGTTGTCACCTTGAAACTCCGAATGCCAATACGTTGATGGCGCCCTCGATGTCCGCCATGTGTCCAGGAGATATAGACGGCTGAGATCTGATCGGGATTTCACGTATCGCGATTTCGCGAGTTGCGATGTGAAATTTCTTTGACAACTTGAAACTCTGAATGTCAAAATGCCGATGGGCGCTGCGATGTTCGCCACGTGTCCTGGAGATATGGACGGCTGTGATTGTTTCGCTATATCGCGTATCGCGATTTCGCAGGTTGCGAGGTCCCGTTGCAATGGTATTTGAAAACCCGAACTCCGAAATGCCGATATGACAATGCGTTGATCTGCTGCCACCTGTCCTCTGAAAGGGATGGCTGTGATCATTTCGGGATTTTGCGATTTCATGTATCAGAGTTTTTGGAGAGAAGATTATTTCGCTCGTCCAACTCCCGATTCTCAATTTTGCGATGGAATAGGATCTCGCCACGTGTCTCTTGATGGACGGTCAAGATGACGTCGGGATTTCACGACTTTACAAGTCGAAATCACTCCTGTGCATTCTAAAGGGTTAAACCTCATGCACTTTCTCACTGATCCAACGGCTATCGGTCCTTTGCACAAGATCTGACGGCTGAAATGCTTTCGTCTTTTCCACGCTCTCCTTGTCCCTTCTAGACTGGTTTCCCGCCTCGGATCTGTTCGCAAGATGAATCTTGCAGCCTTAATGGATGTTCTTTGCATGTTTGACGTGATCTTTCCCGAATTTAATGGAATTTTCTCCTGCGGAAGAAAAGATTCGTGAATCTTTCAAAGATTTGAAAGAATTTCACGAATTCTTCGTTATGTGCTTCAATCTTTAACAGATATGAGGGAAATTTTCGATTTCTTTAAAATTTCTCGCCTCCTCCGGCTTTTCTTCGTCAAACTTTGACAATTCTTGAAAAATTGCAAGAATCTTTAGGGTTTCTTCTTTTGCGTTCTCTTCTTCCAGGATCTTTCGAGCGTTGTACGCTCTGCTTCCTCCACAAGCTTCTTATGACGATCTTTAAAGATTATTGCAGACAGCTTTCCAAACCTTGTGAAAAGTTTGTGTCGCGTTCTCTCAAGATGCGTGTAATATCTGTGCTGTGAGGATCGTGTGGCTCTCCGGACTGTGTGAAGAGGCTTACTGTTGAAGCTCTGATACCATGATAAATTCTGGAGCAAAGAGAAATGCAGAGAGAAAAGAATAGAACAGTATATTCAAATGTATGAAGAAGTACAGAAAGTACAGAACGTAGAGAATTTAATTACAATGCATGATGGTTGAGCTATATATGCTCAAGCAAGACAAAATTAGAAAGTACAACTGTCCAGTCCAGCTGGCAGTGTACAGTCAGACTGTTGAGGGTACAATATATTTAACAGAAATGACACTTAAATCCGGTATATCAACAATTCTTCCTCAGGCGAAAATCTGCAATTTTGAATTTGATCCTTGCGGGTACTCCATGAATTCAATTGAAGGACCGGCTTTATCTACAGTTCATGTAACTCCTGAGGATGGTTTCAGTTATGCAAGCTTTGAAGCCATGGGTTATCATCCCAGGGATTGTGATCTGGAAGGATTGGTGGAGAGGGTATTAAGTTGTTTCAGGCCTATGATATTCTCTATTGCAGTTCATGTCAATGCTGGCGAGTGTCAATCTTCATGGACCAAACCTGTTTGGCCACAGGGGTATACTTGTGAAATGATAAGTCAAGAGGAGCTTACAGCGAAGGGTCGTGTTGTATATTACACTTACAGTATTCCCAATGTTGATTCTCCTATGTGTTCGTTTGCTTGGGAAGCTGAACGTGAAGAAAATGATTATTTGCAAGTGAAAGAGAACGAAAAGAAGCATATTGACTGCAAAGATATGAAAGTTTGATGCACACATCAAGCTTCTTTCCTATTGGGCTATATACATTCTCCCATTTGTTTCACGATGCGATATATTATGTTCTCTTGCATTACTCTGTTAGTGCAATTTGTTATTCAATGAGTTGCGAGAGGAATGTGGCTTAGGATGAGATAAGATATATGAACCAAACAACACGGTTTGGCTACGCTCACTTCCGTATTATTCAATGAAGACGGATTACATCTTTATATAGGAAAAGACTATATCGAGTCGGTTACATGCAAATCAAATATAACTAGACTCTTAACTAAGAAGTCACGCCTACAACTGACTATCACAACTGAAGATTTTCACTGGTGCTTACAACTAGCGCTTTCTCCATTATTTCCAAGTCTCCCCCTTAATGGAGAATGGATTGACTTCTACACCCAACATCTCCCTAAACAGTTCAAACTTAATCTTTCCAAGAGGGTTAGTGAAAATATCAGCAGCATTTTCACTAGTATTACAATACATAAGAGTTATTTCATTTGTCTGCAACTTTTCTCGAACAAAATGAAAATGGGCTTCAACATGCTTTGTCCTTGCATGAAAAATCAGATTCTTCGCAATATTGATTGAACTTTGATTATCACATATGATCATCGTAGGTTCCTTTCGTTCTTCTCCAACATCTTGAAGAAGTCTTCTTAACCAAACAGCTTCACAAGTTGTTGCACACAAGGCTTTATATTCTGCTTCGGTATAAGACAAAGATACAGTAGGCTGTTTTTTACTGCTCCATGAAACAACCATAGATCCAATGTTGAACGCATATCCAGTGGTTGATCTTCGATCATCCAGATTGCCAGCCCAATAAGAATCTGAATAACCTATCAACTCAACATCAGATGCATCAGTATATTTAATACCATAATCAAGTGTACCTTTTATATACCTGAGTACTGCCTTTGTTGCATTCCAATGGATTTCATGAGGTTTCGCCATGAACTGACTTAACACACTCACAGAATATGAAATATTAGGTCTGGTTGTGGTGAGATAATTCAGACTAACCACCATTTGTCTATAAACAGTGCCATTCACCTCCTTCGAACCATCATCAAAAGACAGTTTCACATTCTGTTGCATGGGAACAATAGAATACTTACACTGATCCATTTTAAATCTCTTAAGTATTTCTCTGATATACTTACTCTTACAAACAAAAGTGTGGCCTGCATTTCTCCAAACTTCAAGACGTAGGCAGTAATGTAACTCACCAAGATCTTTCATTTCAAATACCTTTTATAATTGCTCCTTGATTTTATCAATTAACTTCTCTGCATTTCCTGTAATTATTAAATCATCAACATATAATGAAATCAATACTATATACCCATGTTCATCAAATTTGGTATACAGATTTGGATCATTTTTGCTCCGCATAAAACCCTGTTGAAGAAAGAAAGAGTCTATCTTCTCATACCATGACCTAGGTGCATGTTTTAGTCCATACATTGCTTTCTTTAACTTACACACTAAGTGTTCTTTCCCCTTTTCAACAAACCCTTCAGGTTGAGTAAGGTAAACCTCTTCCTTTAACTCACCATTCAAAAATGCAGATTTAACATCTAACTGATGCAGCTTCCAATGATACTTTATAGCTAAAGCGATTAACTTTCTGATAGTATTCAATTTAGCTACTGGTGCAAATGTTTTAGCATAATCAATACCTTTTGTTTGTGAATACCCCTTTGCAGCCAGTCTAGCCTTATACTTATCTATACTACCATCTGATTTAAACTTGGGTTTGTATATCCATTTGCATCCGGTGGGTTTCTTATGTTTAGGCAATTCAGTCAATTCCCAGGTATTGTTTTTCATTATAGATTCATATTCTTCCTCCATTGCATTTCGCCATTCATCATGTTCATTAGTTTCATCAAAATTCATGGGTTCTATAACATTTGAAATGCTACTCATTAGGGCATAGTCTTTATACCTTTCAGGAAGTTGAATCTGTCTTGAAGATCTTCTCAACTGATTATCTTCCTCCCCACTTTGTGAAGATCTATCTTCACCTATAGGTGAACTGTGACTGCTGGAATTGTCCATATCACTGATTCCTTCTTGCTATTGTTCCTGTTGTCGCTGCGGGGATGGATGTTGTTGTCGCTACGGGGATGGATGGTGTTGTGTGGGAAGTTGTTGCTGCTACTCTTCTTTAACTCCTTCATCAAGAAGTCTCTGCCATTCCTCATGACTGTTGTCATCATGATTTCCTGCTTCCTTCTCATGGAAAAGTACATCTCTACTTGCAAATACTTTGTGAGAAGAGGGATCAAACAATTTGTATGCTTTAAATTCATAGTAGTACCCAATGAAAATACATTTAGTGTATTTAGTATCCAATTTCCTCCTATTCTCCTTTGGAATATGTGCAAAAGCCTTACACCCAAATACTTTCAAATTATTAACTGCAGGTTTGGAACCATACAAGGATTCGAAAGGAGTAACATTATCAAGACACCTTGTTGGACTTCTATTCTTTAAATAAACTACAGTATTTATGGCTTCAGCCCAAAATGCATTTGAGAGATTCTTACCTTTCATCATAATTTGTGCACACTCTACCAGAGTTTTGTTTTTCCTTTCAGCGACTCTGTTTTGTTGTGGAGTGTGAGGTACTGTAAACTGTTGTACTATTCCATTATCTTTGCAATATTTGTTGAAGTCCCCTTATTTATACTATCCCCCTTGATCTGAATAGAGGATTTTGATGGATTTTCTTGTCTGCTTTTCCACCATGGTTCTGAATTCCTTAAAGTACTCGAAAACATCACTTTTTTGTCTAAGGAAGTAAACCCATGTGTATCTCGTGCAATCATCAATAAATAACAGAAAGTAAAATGCACCTCCTAAATACCTAGTCTGCATAGGTCCACAAACATCAGTATGCACAAGATCTAACACATCTCTCTTATTCTTATTAGGATTAGAGGGGAATTCATCTCTGTGCATCTTTCCTAATGCACATTCATCACAAGCAACTTTCTCATTCTTTAACATGGGAAGTCCTTCAACCATATTATTTTTCTGTAATAATAATAAATCAAAATGATTGATGTGTCCATACCTTTGATGCCAAAGAATCCCTGTTGGCATAGTGGTAGAAGTCAATGCATGATGTTATTTACTTGTAACATCAAGTTTGTATAGACCGCCTACTCTGACACCCGTTGCAACAGTTCGGAAGTGGTCTTGAACAATTCAACCTTCAAGTTTTGATCTGTAATGGTGGACACAGAGATCAAAATTTTATTTATTCCTGGCACAT
Source organism: Picea engelmannii (assembly GCA_009831015.1). Lineage (NCBI taxonomy): Eukaryota > Viridiplantae > Streptophyta > Pinopsida > Pinales > Pinaceae > Picea > Picea engelmannii. Next base: position 32,650 of record ML798973.1, read on the forward strand.
ACACCACATTGCGAATGTGATGAATAGTACCATTCGACAATGTCACAGGAATGTCTCCATATCCCTTGATCTGATGAGCGCGGTCATCTCCAAGATATATGATGGCACCATTTTGTGTTTCTTTAAAATTAGCATACCAATTTTTATTACAATTCATATGTACTAATGCTCCGGAATCCACAAACCAAGCATCAGAATCATCCATTTCAGCAGATAAAGCAGCGTTAGAAGCAAACAGCCTAAGATCCCGTGAGTCAAAATTTGGGGGTTCGTCAATATCATCACTAGCAATAAATAATCTGTGATCTTGATTTGAATTTTTTTTTGCAGAATGACCTGAATGTGTTCTAGGTTTATTCCTAGCCTCATCACTTTTCTTCTTATGACATTCTTTAACCATATGTCTAGGTCGACCACAATAAAAACAACTCTTAGACTCATTCCTGTCAGATTGCATACCTTGATTTGGAGATTGTCTTCTCTGCGATGAACTGCCTCTCTGCCATGAACCGCCTCTCTGCCATGAACTGCCTCCTCTACCTCTTACTCCTCATTCCCACACCTCTCTTCCTCTTGCAACAAAATACCTGTCAGTTCTTCAAACGTAGGAGGTTTCTCCCTTGTTGCAAGACATGTTATGAACATATGATAGTCTTCTAGCATATCATTTAAGGTAATAGTCACTAGATCAGTATTGGAAACAGTTTCCCCTATATTTACTAACTTGTGTTTCACCTCTTTAATGCAACCCAAAAATGAACTAACAGATTCATTTCCATCCATCTTAATGCCTAGAAATTTAGTTTTAAGGAACAAAATGCGATTTGTGTTGCTAGTTTCATACAATGCTTTAAGAGTTGTCCATGTTGCAGCAGAAGTTGTAGCATCTCTAATAGGTGGAATTATGCTATCTTTAACAAACATGCACAACAATACCTTTGCCTTGTTTTCATGCTTCTCCCAATCTTGTATCTGTGTTGCTATCGCACCTGCAGCCGCATCAGGTTTCAGTTCAGTTCCCTTCGCAATGTTCCAGACACCATAGCCCTCCATGAGTGTCTGCATCTTGAATTTTCAGTTAATGAAGTTTGAGCCATTTAACTTGTTGGTGTCGTTGAGGTATCTATATTCATGAGTGTTTCATTGTAATATCTATATTTTTGTTTCGTTCCAAATATAATATGGATCAAGATCTATTGCGTGTATCTTGAGTTAAAATTCTATATGAACGGATAGCCATTTAGTTTCAAAATTTTCATTTTCTTGTTATGAAAAGATTGGAATAGAAGCACAAGCTTTAACTATGATAATCATACATTTACAATGCATTGGATGTCCAATCATTGACCCTCTCTTTCCTCTTTTTTCAGGGAGGTGATAACTATTCATAGCTATTACCTTAACATTGAAGAATTGTTCAATCCAAATTTGCATCTTAGTTTTGTTCAATTGAGAATCGACGTTAAAAGAATATTGATTCATTTCTACTATACAAATACTTTTTTGTGTAAGTACTGGATATTTCACTTCATCCATCATTTTTTTCCCTCCATTTGTTTTTTTCTCTTTTTGCCCCCCTTTAGCTATTATTATAAAGGATCATATACACATAAACATATTTAAGTATACATATTTTGATGTTCGTTCTTATCTCATATATCCAAATATGTTTGAGACTGAATCCTTTTCTCTCCAAAAGATTTGTTTCTTCGGTAGATAACATGAAAAAAAGAAGAAGGAAGAGTTCTTACCAACTAGTAATCTTCTTCCACGAAAAATAGGTCTTTGATTCTGTATGGGTTAAGTAGTAGCAAATTGAGTACATATAGGAATTTTGTATGCATCTATTCTAGCAGCTTCTCTAGTGATAGTTTCATATACTCCACTCATTTCATAAAGTATTCGACCCGTCCTAGTGACGAATACCCAATATTTAATAGATCCTTTCCTCGAACCCATACATTCTTTTGTAGTTCTCATTGTAATAGGTTTGTCGGGAAATATATGTACCCATATTTTTCTGCCAGGATGAGCATAATGAGTAATCATTCTTTGTTCACATTCTATCTTCCCAGATGTGATCCAAGAAGTTTCAAGTTCTTGAAGAGCGAATCTACCAAAATAATTGTGATTGTCCCAATAAGATACTCCTTTCATTTCCCCCCTATGTTTTTAATGAATTTTTTTTATTTTGGGGTTATAGTCCATGAGGTCGACCTACTTATGGACTCCAATGATATTAATTCATTTTTGTCTTATTTCGCTATCTTATCCAAATGATGGTTAAGATTCCTATATGATATTATGCATTCATAGGTTCCATCGTTCCATAGATGTTGTATAAATGCCTGGGTTTTCCCTCGGCAATGGAGCTTTCTTTTCATCTGATACCGAATCAATTTCCTTAGTTTCCATCGACCCAAAGCTCTTTCTCCTTCATAAATTGGATACCTTCAATCTTTCTTCAATGAAGAAGGATGATTCTTATGCTTTATCACACTGCTTTTCAGAGGGTAATTAATGAAGCATCTAATATTAGGAGAAGATTCCATTTCTCTTTTTTTCCTTTTTTCTTTTTACACATTACCAAATACCTTTCTCGCTTCACTAGAGATCAAAATCTAATTTTTTTTTCTTGTGGAAGAAAGTGTTTACAAGGTGATATTATCTACCCATAGTTATTGGATCTTGAAAATATAAAGCAATGAGTTAGTCTCTAGTTTATTTATATCAAGGGTCACATATATGGTTCTCCCAAAACAACAAGATGCCCAACTATGCAAAGTTCTGCATCATTTTTCCTAGTCCAATTTCTTTAACAACACCAATACATTTGGTTAGCATGAATGCACCGCTACGCTAGATTACTGGTTGGATGTATATGTAAACTAGAAGTAGATAATAAATACTCTGATGGATTGCTATCATGTATTTCTTAAATAAACAATACTAAAGATTTCAATAAAATGAAAGGTTTGGTATTCTTCAAATATTTGTTGTTATTCTTTGTCCTTTTTCCCATTCCCATTCCATAAATAATGGATATGTAAACTAGAATTAGCAAAAAAGATTAAATTAAAAGGAATTTTTTTCTCTAGATTAAATTGTAATGGACTTTTAATAGGTTAGCTTCATATATGATTTAAGAGCAAGGGGTTTAATCAAACCATATAACACTTGTTTTATTAACTTTAACAATGATTATACATAAATATTGGGTTTTTTAAATGTATGGGTGAGATCGAATACTCTAAAACATTCAATAATTGTGAGAGTTTACACTTACAAATTGGATTATTACAAATGGCCACATTTTATTTCTACAAGATAATAAAAATAAATATCATAATGCTAACATAATATTAACAAAAGTTAACATCAAAACCTTAAGACATAATATTAACAAAAGCTAACATCAAAACCTTACGACATAATATTAAAAAAAGTTAACATCAAAACCTTACGACATAATAGTAACAAAAGTTAAACTAACATAGATTACTAAAACATTTTATTATTCATTGCGTTGGGAGAGGAATGTGGCTTAGGATGGAGGGTTTAGATATCTAATGAAGTTGATTATACCTGGACTCTTTTTTGTATTATTATCAATATGATACAATGATATAGATAAAGGAGTTTAAGGAAATGCTATAATTCTTTTTTATGGGCTTTAACAAGGAATATTGTTTTTTCTTAACATATTGGTGAAACATTTTAATTATTCAATATTCTAAAATACTCTAAGATATTTAAAAAAAGAAAAGTTTACTCCTTACAAATTGGATTATTACTAATGGCCATATTTTATTTACTAATGGCCATATTTAATAAAAGACAAGTTTATTCCTTACAGCATGGAGCTTCAAATTGCTTCGACACAGCAAGTCCTATGTGTAAACGCACAGTAAGCATCACCACCAGTGCTTTGGGAACACTAGATAATTTATGTGCTCAATTTTATTAAGAGCACCACTAAGTTTACATCCCATAAAATATAGCGTAGCGGTGCATTCATGCTAACCAAATGTATTGGTGTTGTTAAAAAAAATAGACTAGGAAAAATAATGCAGAACTTTGCATAGTCGGGCATCTTGTTAGGTTCCTTATTACTGGAGCTATATGAACACAATGCACCACTAAAAATACCCTAGCACCAATGCATTCATATTAACACATCACACTATTTAATTTGCAATAAAACAATTTAGCCTCGTAACGCCCCTAGGTACAACAAACCCATCGGTGTTGTAAAGAGCATGGACCCGAGATTGATATTTTACAATTTAATATCACAATGTTTCATATACCACTAAATATGTGGTAGTACAACAATAAACATGGACCACCGATGTGTAAACTCTAGTACTGCACACCGTTCTTCTTCGAAGAAAAGCATCACGATAAATTCTAAAAAATAAACATAGTGGTGCATACTTTGTGATGCATTTTAAAATAAAATGTATCCATTAACATGTTGGTTCTACGGGATAATTGGAGCATTAGTGTGTTCAATTTAACAAAGTGCACAAACAATTTTATGGGACATAAAATTTAGCGTAGCAATGCATCGTTGTTAACGAAATGCATTGGTGTTGTTAAAAGAACCGCATCGGAAAAATATTGAATTACTTGGTATTCTGGGGAATATTGTAGGAAAATCCATTACTAATTCTGTATATAACACAACACACAGCTAAATAATCTTTCGGTTCTCTAGGAACAATGGAGCACCAATGCGTTAAATTTAACAAAGCACACTGCTAAATTTACAGGCTATAAAATTTAGCATAGTGATGCATCCATGTGGAGTTTTTAAAAGAACCACGTCGAGAAGAATATTGAAAACAGACAGATGATCGACGCAGACCCCATTTCTACTGTCCCGACCACAACAATTCAACCAGAAGAATCAGTAGATCCTGAAGAGGGGAAACACATCTTCCATTCACAGATGTGGGTGAAGGGGACCTCGATCCATTTCATTGTTGATAATGATAGGCAGAAGAACCTCATCTCAACTAAGGCGGTCGAATATATGGGGTTGTTGAAAACACCACACCCACAACCATACAACATCGGGTGGCTTCACCACGGACGATATTTTTGTATCAGCTAGTAGTGTTGCATGACCTATGGAATCCATCCCTTCAAGGATGAGGTAGTGTGTGATGTTTCCCCTCTTCATGTCTGTGATGTTTTTTTGGTCCAAAAATATATCTAGAGACGTCATGTTTTCTATGAGTCTAGACCTCGTAGTGTCATTATTACTCTAGGATGTCATCTCTATTAGATACCAAAGGTAGTTCTGACTACTGCTCCACCAAAACAGTGCCGCAAGGTAATCTCTCATACTACAAAATGCATCCTCCTAACAGTTTTTTCAAATGGTGCACATAAGACCGCTACAACAACTGTAGCCTCAACACCTTCTATGAAACAAAAAAGGATTGTCAAAGAGAAAGAAGATATTGTTTCTTCACCTACAATGGTGCCTACACAATGCCCCATCAAACCTAGAGACAACAGGTTGCCAGAGGATATTCAACCCTACCAACAATTGATTTGTGATAGTCTTCCACAAACCAAGAAACACAACTTATCCTACAAAGCACACAACTCACCAAGATTCTGATTAATAAAATGCTTTCCCCTCTTCCCTGGGCACTCAACCCAATGCATACAATTTCTTCCTAAGGGGGTAGGATTGATACAAGTGGATATTGGTGGCCACCCATCTATCCAAATGGCTCCTCTTGTCAGTTTTTAGTTCATCACGTTATTATGTACTTCTTTGTGATTGTGGGTTCTACACTTTCGCAGTTGTTTGAAGTGCTACACATCTTCCAGGTGCATATTGGTGGCCTCCCACCTAATCCAACTGGCTTATTTTGTATTTTTTCATGTCAACACATCTTGTTGTACTTCCAGGGTCATTTTGGGTCCCTAAATGGTTTTGTTTGTGGTGAGATAATTCAGACTACCCACCATCTGTCTATACACAGTGCCATTCACCTCCTTCGAACCATCATCACAAGACAGTTTCACATTCTGTTGCATGGGAACAATAGAATACTTACACTGATCCATTTTAAATCTCTTAAGTATTTCTCTCATATACTTACTCTTACAAACAAAAGTTTGGCCTGCATTTCTCCAAACTTCAAGACCTAGGCAGTAATGTAACTCACCAATATCTTTCATTTCAAATACCTTTGATAACTGCTCCTTGATTTCATCAATTAACTTCTCTGTATTTCATGTAATTATTAAATCATCAACATATAATGAAATCAATACTATATACCCATGTTCATCAAATTTGGTATACAGATTTGGATCACTTTTGCTCCGCATAAAACCCTATTGAAGAAAGAAAGAGTCTATATTCTCATACCATGACCTAGGTGCCTGTTTTAGTCCATACAATGCTTTCTTTATCTTACACACTAAGTGTTCTTGCCCCTTTTAAACAAACCCTTTAGGTTGAGTAAGGTAAACCTCTTCCTTTAACTCACTATTCAAAAATGCAGATTTAACATCTAACTGATACAACTTCCAATGATACTTTGTAGCTAAAGCGATTAACATTCTGATAGTATTCAATTTAGCTACTGGTGCAATTGTTTCAGCATAATCAATACCTTTTGTTTGTGAATACCCCTTTGCAGCCAGTCTAGCCTTATTCTTATCTATACTACCATCTGATTTAAACTTGGGTTTGTATTGTTTTTCATTATAGATTCATATTCCCAAGTATTGTTTTTCATTATAGATTCATATTCTTCCTCCATTGCATTTCGTCATTCATCATGTTCATTAGCTTCATCAAAATTCATGGGTTCTATAACATTTGAAATGCTACTCATTGGGGCATAGTCTTTATACCTTTCAGGAAGTTGAATATGTCTTGAAGATATTCTCAACTGATTATCTTCCTCCCCACTTTGTGAAGATCTGTCTTCACCTGTAGGTGAACTGTGACCGCTGGAACTATCCATATCACTGAGTCCTTGCTGCTATTGTTGTTGTTGCTGCAGGGATGGATGTTTTTGTTGTTGCGGGGATGGATGTTGTTGTGTGGGCAGCTGTTGCTGCTACTCTTCTTTAACTCCTTCATCAAGAAGTCTCTGCCATTCCTCATGACTGTTGTCGTCATGATTTCCTGCTTCATGCTCATGGAAAAGTACATCTCTACTTCCAAATACTTTGTGAGTAGCAGGATCAAACAATTTGTATGCTTTAAATTCAGAACAGTACGCACTGCAAATACATTTAGTGGCTTTAGCATCCAATTTCCTCCTATTCTCCTTTGGAATATGTGCAAAAGCCTTACACCCAAATACTTTCAAATTATTAACTGCAGGTTTGGAACCATACAAGGCTTCGAAATAAGTAACATTATCAAGACACCTTGTTGGACTTCTATTCTTTAAATAAACTGTTGTATTTATGGCTTCAGCCCAAAATGCATTTGAGATGTTCTTACCTTTCATCATGCTGCGTGCACACTCTACCAGAGTTTTGTTTTTCCTTTCAGTGACTCTGTTTCGTTGTGGAGTGTGAGGTACTATAAACTGTTGTACTATTCCATTATCTTTGCAATATTTGTTGAAGTCCCCTGATTTATACTCCCCCCCTTAATCTAAACGGAGGATTTTGATGGATTTTCTTGTCTGCTTTTCTGCCATGGTTCTGAATTCCTTAAAGTACTCGAAAAAATCACTTTTTCGTCTAAGGAAGTAAACCCATGTGTATCTCGTGCAATCATCAATAAATAACAGAAAGTAAAATGCACCTCCTAAAGACCTAGTCTGCATAGGTCCACAAACATCGGTATGCACAAGATCTAACACATCTCTCTTCTTCTTATTAGGATTAGAGGGGAATTCATCTCTTTGCATCTTTCCTAATGCACATCCATCACAAGCAACTTTCTCATTCTTTAACATGGGAAGTCCTTCAACCATATTTTTTTTCTGTAATAACAATAAATCAGGATGATTGATGTGTCCATACCTTTGATGCCAAAGAATCTCTATTGGCATAGTGGCAGAAGTCAGTGCATGATGTGATTTTCTTGTAACATCAAGTTTGTATAGACCGCCTACTCTAACACTCGTTGCAATAGTTCGAAAGTGGTCCAGCAGATCCTTCACTATGCAATAATTCTTGAACAATTCAACCTTCAAGTTATGATCTGTAATGGTGGACACAAAGATCAAATTTTTCTTTATTCCTGGCACATACACCACATTGTGAATGTGACGAACAGTACCATTCGGAAATGTCACAGGAATGTCTCCATATCCCTTCATCTGATGAGCGTGGTCATCTCTAAGATATATGTTGGCACCATTCTGTGTTTCTTTAAAATTAGCATACCAATTTTTATTACAAGTCATATGTACTGATGCTCCGAAATCCACAAACTAGGCATCAGAATCATCCGTTTCAACAAATAAATCAGCATTAGAAGAAAACAGCCTAAGATCCCCTAAGTCAAAATTCAAGGGTTCATCAATATCATCACTAGCAATAAATAATATGTGATCTTGATTTGAATTTTTTTCTGCATAATGACCTTAATGTGTTCTAGGTTTATTCCTAGCCTCATCACTTTTCTTCTTATGACAGTCTTTAACCATATGTCCAGGTCGACCACAATAAAAACAACTCTTAGACTCATTCCTGTCAGATTGCATACCTTGATTTGGAGATTGTCTTCTCTGCGATGAATTGCCTCTCTGCCATGAACCGCCTCTCTGCCATGAACTGCCTCCTCTGCCTCTTACTCCTGATCTCCCTCTCGTAGATCTATTATTTGACCACAGTGCCAAATATTTACTCGGAGGCTTTAGATCCCCACGCCTCTCTTCCTCTTGCAACAAAATACCTGTCAGTTCTTCAAACGTAGGAGGTTTCTCCCTTGCTGCAAGACCTGTTATGAACATATGATAGTCTTCTAGCATACCATTTAAGGTAATAGTCACTAGATCAGTATTGGAAATAGTTTCCCCGATATTAACTAACTTGTCTTTCACCTCTTTAATGCGACCCAAAAATGAACTAACAGATTCATTTCCATCCATCTTAATGCCTAGCAATTTAGTTTTTCAGGAACAAAATGCGATTTGTGTTGCTAGTTTTATACAATGCTTTAAGAGTTGTCCATGTTGCAGCAGAAGTTGTAGCATCTCTAATATGTGGAATTATGCTATCTTTAACAGACATGTGCAACAATACCTTTTCCTTCTTTTCGCGCTCCTCCCAATCTTGGATCTGTGTTGTTGTCGCACCTGCAGCCGCATTAGGTTTCAGTTCAGTTCCCTTCACAATGTTCCAGACACCATAGCCCTCCATGAGCGTCTGCATCTTGAACTTCCAGTTAATGAAGTTTGAGCCATCTAACTTCTTGGCGTCGTTGAGGTAGGTCTCCGCTAGAGAATTCGCCATCTCTGCAATTTAGTCTTTGCAAGTGAATCACCAAGGATATGCAGCTTTTTGTTAAATTTTCTCTTGTGCTGAGTAATCCGTCGCTCTACCTTCGGATCCACTGGTCCAAATCTACCTCTGTTCTTAGCTTAAATCATGCATGCATGCACCTTAATATCCAAAATATCCTCCCTTTTTAAACTTTAATATCCCACATTAATTTTAAACTTCACACATGCATCCACCTTTAATAATAAAAACTCCACCTTTATGATTTTCAAAGGTAATCATAAGAAAAAAACTTCACTTTAATAAAAACAAAGTATACCTCACTTTAATAATAAAAGACTCACTTTAATAAAAGAGTCCTTCCTTCAACTTCACGCATGTTAAGCTTCACACACATGCAATCAAACTCAACGCATGCATTCTTGCATGCAAACGCCGCACGCACCAGCCTCACGTATTCAAAACCTTCACGCTTGCTCCCAAGCACACGCACGAGCCTCATGCATTCAAAACCTTCAAGCTTGCTCCCAAGATTACGCTGCACGCTTCAATATTTGTAGTCAAACTCCACGCTCCTCCTCGAAACGATATGCAACCGGCTCATGCAAGTGCTTTCATGCTTCACTGGCCTACCGGGAGTCCGCACCTCTCAAGCTCTGATACCAAGATAAAATATAGGAACCAAACAACATGGTGAGGCTACGCTCACTTCTGTATTATTCAATGAAGATGAATTACATCTTTATATAGGAAAAGACTCTACCGAGTCGGTTGCATGCAAACCAAAGACAACTAGACTCTTAACTAAGAACTGGCTCTTAACACGCCTACAAATGACTCTCACAACTGAAGCTTATATCTGGTACTTACAACTGGTGCTTTCTCCATTATTTCCAAGTGGATGTTCTCATTAGGAGTGTTCTCTTGCATTACCTTGTTAGTGCAATTTATTATTCTTTGCGTTGCGAGAGGAATGTGTCTTAGGATGTTCTCATTGGGAGGATTTAGATATCTAATGAAGTTGATTCTACCTGGACTCTTTTTGTTGAGTCTCCTATGTGTTCGTTTGCTTGGGAAGATGAACGTGAAGAAAATAATTATTTGCAAGTGAAAGAGAACGAAAAGAAGCATATTGACTGCAAAGATATGAAAGTTTGATGCACAAATCAAGCTTCTTTTCTATTGGGCTCTATACATTCTCCCATTTGTTTCACGATGTCATCTATTGTGTTCTCTTGCATTACTATGTTAGTGAAATTTATTATTCATTGCATTGCGAGAGGAATGTGGCTTAGGATGTTCTCATTAGGAGGGTTTAGATATCTAATGAAGTTGATTGTACCTAGACTCTTTTTGTATTATTATCAATATGATGTCAGCTCGATTGGATGTCATCTCTATTGGATACCAGAGGTAGTTCTGACTACTTCTCCACAAAAAGAGTGTTGCAAGGTAATCTCTCATACTACAAAATGCATCCTCTTCACAGTTTGTTCAAATGGTGCACATAAGACCGCTACAACCACTGCAGCCTCAACACCTTCTATCCAACAAAAAAAGATTGTCAAAGAGAATGAAGATATTGTTTGTTCAGCTACAATGGTGCCTACACAATGCCCCATCAAACCTAGAGACAACAAGTTGTTGGAGCATATTCAACCCTGCCAACAATTGATTTGCGATAGTCTTCCACAAACCAAGCAACTCAACTTATCCAACAAAGCACGCAACTCACCAAGATTCAGATTAATAAAATGCTTTCCCCTCTTCCTTGGGCACTCAATGCAATGGATACAATTTCTTCCTGAGGGGGGAGGGTTGATCCAAGTGGATATTGGTGGCCACTCATCTATCCAACTGGCTCCTCTTGTCAGTTTTTAGTTCAACATGTTCTTATGTACTTCTTTGTAATTGTGGGTTCTACACTTTGTTTGAAGTTCTACACATCTTTGAGGTGCATACTGGTGGCCTCCCACCTAATCCAACTATCTTAATTTGTATTTTTTCATGTCATCACATCTTGTTGTACATCGAGGGTCATTTTGGGGCCCTAAACAGTGTTATTTTGGCATGTGACAGTAAATTGTAGCGGAGTCAGAGTTTGATGACATAATGTGTAGCTCTCTAAAAGACCTTTCCAACGGGCTGTCACAGCCCTGAAATGGAGATCATATGAAAATGTTACGACTCTGAGAATTTGATGTACTAACTTACCCAAATGGGGCCCACATGAATTTTGGCGTTTCATCTCTTAGGGTTACGTTTTGGATTTCGAGGCTTTTGGAATTCCTATTTAACATAAAAGGGCCTTCAAAGCCTCACTGTAATGATCTTCTGGCGAATTAGCATAGCTTTCACATCTCTGCTCAGAGATAATGTCGTCACCATTCTAGCGAGGCTTGCACTTTGTATTTTTACAGTCTCTTTACAATTCTTTCATTAGTAGAATTGGATCGCTAGGAGCTGGTTTGCATCTCCACTGCACGTCTGTCGGATTAGCTCTTTAGTGGCAATTCCTCCCTGAACGCTTTGGAAAAATACCTTGTTTCAAAGTCAAAAATACCTTCTTTCAAATTCCTTTTCCTGCTGCTACCTTCTCAATTAAGAAAGCAAAGTCTCACTTTTACTTGCAGTTATAAATGGATATGGCATGTGAAGAAACAGTTGCCCCGATGACTGCAATTGGGTTTGAAGGATTTGAAAAATAGCTAGAGATTGAGTTCTTTGCATATTCATTTTATACTGAATCAAAGGGCAAGGGGCTAAGGGCACTCACTCGAGCCCAATTAGATGAAATGCTGAAAGCAGCTAAATGCACCGTTGTTTCTGAGCTCTCTAATGAATATTTTGATTCATATGTCCTGTCAGAGTCCAGTCTCTTTCTTTACCCATTCAAGATCATTCTCAAGACCTATGGGACAACCAAGCTGCTGCTCTCCATCCATATGATATTAAGCAACGCAAGCATCCTATCTCTCTCTGTTAAATATGTTAAATACACTTGTGGAACATTCATCTTTCCTGGAGCTCATTCATTTCCTCACCGCAGCTTTTATGAGGAAATCTCATATTTGGATAAGTACTTTGGAACTCTTGGATCTGGTGGCATGGCTTATGTTATGGGAAATTCCGGGACGTCTTACAACTGGCATATCTACTCGGCTTCTGCTGATGATTTTACATCGAAGGGTATGTCTGACTCGATTTTTACACTGGAGATGTGCATGACCCAGCTGGACCACAAGTGGGCTTCTCTATTTTACAAGGATCATTGTAATTCTGCAGCAGAAATGACACTTAAATCCGGTATATCAACAATTCTTCCTCAGGTGAAAATATGCGATTTTGAATTTGATCCTTGCGGGTACTCCATGAATTCAATTGAAGGACCGACTTTATCTACAGTTCATGTAACTCCTGAGGATGGTTTCAGTTATGCGAGCTTTGAAGCCATGGGTTATCATCCCAGGGATTGTGATCTGGAAGGATTGGTGGAGAGGGTATTAAGTTGTTTCAGGCCTATGATATTCTCTATTGCAGTTCATGTCAATGCTGGCGAGTGTCAATCTTCAAGGACCAAACCTGTTTGGCCACAGCGGTATACATGTGAAATGATAAGTCAACAGGAGCTTACAGGGAAGGGCCGTGTTGTATATTACACTTATAGTATTCCCAATGCTGAGTCTCATCTGCGTTCGTTTGCTTGGGAAGCTGAACGTGAAGAAAATGATTATTTTCAAGTGAAAGAGAACGAAAAGAAGCATATTGACTGAAAAGATTTGAAATTTTGATGCACACATCAAGCTTCTGTCTTATTGGGCTCTATACATTCTCCCATTTGTTTCATGATGCGATCTATTGTGTTCTCTTGCATTACTCTGTTAGTGCAATTTGTTATTCAATGAGTTGCGAGAGGAATGTGGCTTAGGATGAGATAAAATATAGGAACCAAACAACACGGTGAGGCTACACTCACTTCTGTATTATTCAATGAAGATGGATTACATCTTTATATAGGAAAAGACTCTACTGAGTCGGTTACATGAAAACCAAAGACAACTAGACTCTTAACTAAGAACTGACTCTTAACACGCCTACAACTGACTATCACAACTGAAGCTTATAGTTGGTGCTTACAACTGGCGCTTTCTTCATTATTTCCAAGTCTCCCCCTTAATGGAGAATGGATTGACTTCTACACCTAACATCTCCCTAAACAGTTCAAACTTAATCTTTCCAAGAGGCTTAGTGAAAATATCAGTAGCATTTTCACTAGTATTACAATACATAAGAGTTATTTCATTTGACTGCAACTTTTCTCGAACAAAATGAAAATGGGCTTCAACAATATTGATTGAACTTTGATTATCACATCTGATCATCGTAGGTTCCTTTCGTTCTTCTCCAACATCTTGAAGAAGTCTTCTTAACCAAACAGCTTCACAAGTTGCTGCACACAAGGCTTTATATACTGCTTCGGTAGAAGACAAAGATACAGTATGTTGTTTTTTACTGCTCCTTGAAACAACCCCAGATCCAATGTTGAACGCATATCCAGTGGTTGATCTTCGATCATCCAGATTGCCATCCCAATCAGAATCTGAATAACCTATCAACTCAACATCAGATGCATCAGTATATTTAATACCATAATCAAGTGTACATTTTAGATACCTGAGTACTGCCTTTGTTGCATTCCAATGGCTTTCATGAGGTTTCGCCATGAACTGACTTAAAACGCTCACAGAATATGAAATATCAGGTCTGGTTGTGGTGAGATAATTCAAACTACCCACCATCTGTCTATACACAGTGTCATTCACCTCCTTCAAACAATCATCACAAGACAGTTTCACATTCTATTGCATGGGAACAATAGAGTACTTACACTGATCCATTTTAAATCTCTTAAGTATTTCTCTGATATACTTACTCTGACAAATAAAAGTTTGGCCTGCATTTCTCCAAACTTCAAGACCTAGATAGTAATGTAACTCACCAAGATCTTTCATTTCAAATACCTTTGATAACTGCTCCTTGATTTCATCAATTAACTTGTTTGCATTTCCTGTAATTATTAAATCATCAACATATAATGAAATCAATACTATATACCCTTGTTCATCAAATTTGGTATACAGATTTGGATCACTTTTGCTCCGCATAAAACCCTGTTGAAGAAAGAAAGAGTCTATCTTCTCATACCATGATCTAGGTGCCTGTTTTAGTCCATACAATGCTTTCTTTAACTTACACACTAAGTGTTCTTTCCCCTTTTCAACAAACCCTTCAGGTTGAGTAAGGTAAACCTCTTCCTTTAACTCACCATTCAAAAATACCTTTTGTTTGTGAATACTCCTTTGCAGCCAGTCTAGCCTTATACTTATCTATACTACCATATGATTTAAACTTGGGTTTGTATATCCATTTGCATCCAATGGGTTTCTTATGTTTAGGCAATTCATTCAATTCCCAAGTATTGTTTTTCATTATAGATTCATATTCTTCCTCCATTGCATTTCGCCATTCATCATGTTCATTAGCTTCATCAAAATTCATGGGTTCTATAACATTTGAAATGCTACTCATTAGGGCATAGTCTTTATACCTTTCAGGAAGTTGAATCTGTGTTGAAGATCTTCTCAACTGATTATCTTTCTCCCCACTTTGTGAAGATATGTCTTCACTTGTAG
Source organism: Picea engelmannii (assembly GCA_009831015.1). NCBI lineage: Eukaryota > Viridiplantae > Streptophyta > Pinopsida > Pinales > Pinaceae > Picea > Picea engelmannii. Next base: position 47,787 of record ML798973.1, read on the forward strand.
GTGATTTGTGACTGCTGGAATTGTCCATATCACTGAGTCCTTGCTGCTGCTGCTTTGTTGACAGGCGAAATTGACCGTCCGTCAACTGAGAGAGTGGAACCGGTCCAAGGTTGTCTAATAACCCAATCCGTTTGGGATGAACCACCCTGACAGGTTTAGCGGCTCTGTTAGCCGATCTAAGGTCCTAATAAAACAAAAGAAAACTAATCTACAATAACTAATCTAACTAACAATAACAATTAAAACAAACTAAACGAAACTAACTAAAAAGAAATAAAACAAACTAATAAACTAAACTAACTATTCTATATACAATCCACTAACTACTACTACACTAACTCTAACTAATTAACTATCTAACTACTAATGGAAATATAACTTATTCACAAAATGTACAATATCTACAATTTACATATTTAAATAATACCTGGAAAACTCATTTATATTCTGCCCTAAGACAGAAAAATATATTTTTTGTTGATTTTATAATTTTATGAACAGAAATAAAACAAAAAAAACTAACTAAACTAAACAACTAATATACTAATTCTAACTACACATTTAACTACCTAAATTATACTAAATAGATTAACTAACAAATAAATCATAAACTGACCTGGAGAAATGCTCCAGGTTTTTCCTGTGTATGATGATTTTCTCAGTTGATCGGAGGGAGGAAACCCGAACCGAATTGTCCAGGAGCTTCTCGTAAACGATAGGCTGCAGTGCTCTTCAAGTTTGATTACAGGACAAACAAGACATAAAAATAACAACAATCTTATGATTTATAAATCTCCACAGTCATTCATTAACTGAATAAAGTAATTGTTGTATTTTTAAGTATTGAAAGAAATCAGATATGGATCACATTAATTAAATCATATCATTCTGCAAAAGACTATGATAGCTAAAGTAGTCTATAATCAATTACAAATGATATGCATAAACTTGAAACAAAAGATTGATATTATGAAAGCGAAAGTTGTAGCAGAACATCAACTCTTGTCTCAGTTTGTATCAGGAATCCATAGCCTGGTTCTCCCACAAATGAGGATGCCCCTTCTTACAAAAAATAATAAGTATTTAAATGTTTTCCACAGGGTAAAACCTCCCTATGGAAGTTATCAAAACTGTTTACATAAAATCTGGGAAGATATCCCAAGTTTAACTAAACTAGGAACCTAAAATAAAACTAAACACACAAATATCCCCTAGGTTGTCCAGCATATCCAATGCAATTCGGATGTACTTGAAAAGGGTTAAAAATGGACAATTTAAAAGGGTATTTTATTAATAAAATGATAAAAAATCTAATTCTATAGGCTAGCTACAGAATCTTGCGATTCTGTAGCTGGTCTAAATAAGACACAGAATCAGCATTAAAATCAATTCAAATCATTTAAGAATTAAATTCAACTAATAACAGGTAACTAACAACTATTTGAAAGACAAACACATCATTCAAATCGAGGTTGTTATACTAATTTGAGATCAAAACAAAACTAAAATCAAATGACCACAGAGATGCATATACTCTATTTCATTTGTTACCACAAAATCGGGTGAACAAAATCATAATCAAACAATTATGAAATCATTTCATATCAAACTGAAATCGATTAAAACAAATCGCAAGCAATTGTTATGCTGCCTCATCAAAAAGAGATACGATTGAATCCAAACAAGATCATTTTCAAATCGTTATAACTGTATTGACATAACAACGATTCATGCTATGAGAGAATTAAACCAAAACTTGCGCGTAAATTACCATAAATGAAATCGTAATGGGATCACTCAATTGGTAACAGTACCTGTAGGATTAGTTCAATCGTTTGTTATTACTATTTGGGGAAAACAAAATCAATTGACCTCGATCAAAATCGTTCCTTTCAAACGAATTATGACCGAAACATATGTCGACCAATTCGTTTTGCAAATTTAAAATCAAACAGAGAAGCATTTATGATACGAATTCAACTCATAAAACAATCTTTCCAACTCAAGATATGGGATAATCCAATCAAAATAAGAGCGAATCGAACAGTTGGGGTTTAATATAGTTATTATGAATCAAAAACCACTCCATGATTTGGGCGCATTTGCACAGGCTTGAATGAGAAGATTGTTTTCATGAAAAACAGAGTCGTTCTTTCCAAATTAGAGCTAAACAGAGTCGTATTCCTGTTCTAGAAGATTACATGACACAACATATTAAAATATCATAACAACCAAACTCATGAAATCGTTCGACAATCACAGCATACAAACTATCCATAACGAAATCAAATCAAAACATAATCGCATTCTAAATCTAGCATGAAAAACTTCCTGTTCACATTGGATACAAACAAATCCAATCTAAAGCAAACCATCAATTTCGTTAACTCAATCAGACAAACGATCAAATCAAATCCAATCGAAAACCAATCAAATCCGATAAAAATCTATTAGTGGCTAAACTGAGAATGAGCAAATTGTGTATCCAAATCGAAACTTCATTTATTTTTAGCAAAACGAAAAACAATGTACAGGATGGTTAACATTATGACTGAGTCATTTCGAATGATAGAGCTATTTGAAAACGAGATTCACATCATTTTATTAATCCTGGTCATTCACACAACTAAAAAGATATCAAAATTCATACCTATATGACGAGCAGACGGCTTGATCATGACAATTTGGAGTTGACCACGGATGTGGCCGATTCAACATTATTGAAAGTGATGGAACCAGTGGTTCTGTGCTTCCTATCAGTTGCTTGGAGTTTGTCTCTTTGACTGCTCAATACTGCAACTTGATTTTCCAATGATTGGATTTTCGATTGAAGTAAGGGAACGTCGATGTAGTATCGTTCCAATCACAAATAGCATTGGTCACAGGACGACTGTGTGGGTTTCGAAAGTGAAGGTGAGGGTTTGGTTACATTGCCGAGGGTTTCATTAGGTAATTTGATCCCAGGGTAACTAGGATTATTCTTTAGGCAAGGGGGAAGATTGGAAACGAAATCATAAGGTGGCTCAGAGCACAAACCCTATGAGTAAGGGTACTCACTGGTTAGGAAACGTTCTATGTCTAAGTCTAAATCCTCACTAAGGGTTATGGGCTTCTGCTCAGTAGTGGGTTTAGGTTTATTCCTAGCCATCCTCGAAATAAGTCGAGAGTTCTTTCTACCCTTGGAATCAACAGTAGGGTTTGCCTTGGCCTTTTTGCTTATAGTATTTTCTATAGCCTCGGCCTTCTCAGTTATAACGTCTAGTAAGTCAATATCAGGGCTGACCGAAGGCTTAGGAGAGGGCAGTAGGACATGGAAGGGCATGGGTGGCCCTACCTTGGTTTCATTCGCCACAGGCTTATCGATTTGGACAGGGTCTGTATCATCAAAACCATTCTGAGCGATAAAATCTCGCCAACTATCACCGTGGAGACTTAAGTAATGAAAAATAATAAGTCTAATTAGTCCATGGTGGAATAGGCTACTATCAACCTTCTCCTTTTTAAACCTTTTTGACATTTTATATAGGCTACGCTGGAAGTAAAAGGGCATATTCAACGGGTATCCCATAAAATTCATTAACAAACGCAGGTGGTAGAGAAAAACGAGTCCATATCGACCCTCACAAGTCACGAATTGTTTAACTATTATCAAAAGGTCATGTCATCGTGGTTTAAGCATGGATATGGGCATACCTCTGTCACAAAATGTGACCTTTCGCGAGACGAACAGAAGCGGCCATGGAACCTCTTCCACTTTCGAATTTTTGAACCAACGTTGGCCCGTGGTAGGTAACCATGTAGCAGAACTAATAAATTCCTCATTGATTTCCAACTGAATGTCACCCACCTTGGTTCTACAACCATCAAAAGTCAGGGCGAACTGTTGTGCCACAGTTAGATTAAAACCCTCAAACCTCCGCACGAAGGTGAGCCAACCGTTATCCTCTAAGTCTTTCCATGCATTGTCGAACAGAAGCAAGGCCTGGCTACCGTTCGGCTCAATTCGCACCATCGGTGCCATGGAGCCGAGCACACGGTGAACAAGCCAGGGTTTGGGTCATAGCATACACACGAGCAGAGTGCACGAAGGGTTACTCGAGCTAACAGGGGTGAAACAGGGATAGGGATAGGCATTAGTGTCATCGTTCAAAGGTGGTGGAGCTTATCTCTGCCATGCATATTGCTAATGGTACAACCGACGATTATGGTTTTTCTACCCATTATAGTATAGTTCAACAATCATATCACTTGGCTGACCAATGAAATGGTAAAAGCATAAAACAACGCACGCAATCAAGGTTATGCCATAGTTTTAAACCAAACTTACAAATTGAAAAAAATACGAATGTTTTGACTATATCACATGCGATGTATCAATTCATATCAAGAGTTTTAAGCGAGGTACCAATGCGTTTTGAAACTAGGTGTTATATCAAATGAAATATATCAAGGGTTTAACCATAACACCTATATATTTTAATGAAACCAATGGTCAAGTAAATCAAATCAAAGGACATGTAAATTCAACTGTCAATGCATCACAATTTAATGAAACGAAAAGACATAATCAGTTAAAGAATGCCCAATGAGTGGAGATCAAAAGAGTTTTGCAAGATGTATAATGATAAGTAACATGTAAGTTCAATAAGAATATCGACCAAAAGGATAACGACAGTTCAAATAATGATTTTAATGCGACTTCAAAAGACCAAGTTTTCACGCTTACAGTCGTGAAAACAAAAAAAATGAAGGTAGATGTGCAAATGTCACAAAAATAAAAGTGTCGTTTATTTGAAAATTGCGACGAAAAATAGATGTTTGCAAAACATTGGTGTAGGCATCTTATAAGACAATGGAAAAATGTGAGTTGGCTGCCAACAATGGCGACACACTGGTAGAAGCAGTTATCTCTTCCAAAAGGACAAGTTCAGATTAGGACAGCAAAGATAATTCCAACTCAAAAATGACAACCAGAAAATCGTATAAACATCATCATTAACCAACTATTCCAGCAGTGTTTCAAAAGATGAAAACTGATAACAGTCTTAAGACCAGTGAATCATGATATTAAAGATAAAATCTTCAATACTGTTGACATAGCCACTACTGCTAGCAGGCGTCCATAGCCTCAACAGGGTTGTCATTTAACCCACTCTGACATCTGTATCCTGCCAAGAAGTTCTAGATCAGAATAAAGGACGTTAAGAGGATTCTTATTTGCAAATTTTCATATACCCGACATTGCTTCGCTGCCAGTGGGCCTGTTCAGTACCCCGGCGAAGTTGTCTTGGCGTCATGCATGCATTTACCCACTGCCAACAGACCTTTTCAGCATCCCGGCGGGTTTACAAGCACTTCCCACAGCTCTTATTAATAATTTATTTTGTTTTTTCTTTCATAGATCTGTAGTTGAGCGGGGTTACGCTGAAAATCATGATATTTCAACATATTTTTTCAGACATCATCAGAATTTATTTTTTTTTTATTTTTTTTAAACTGTCCTTTATTTACATCCAGAGATGTTTTATTTACAAAAACAACTTCCTAAGGCAGGGAGACATCTTCTGATTCATTCCTTTACAGAATAGGGATAGCGTAAAAAGATAATAGATGATCATGACAAGATTTACTAAGATATTGAAATCAGTCATCTTCTTTCGAACAACAGACTTTTCCAACATAAATTTCAGAAATATGATATTGATGTTCATACAAATTTTCTTAGTAGTTATTTCAGTGAAGGAATTTTCTATTGTCTTTGTCTGAATAGCTCAGTGTACAGGTATGTGAATTTCCAAAAACACGAACTGATAAATTCAAATCAAAAACAAAAGCAATCGAAAAAGCAAACAAAAGCCAAAATATGTACATAATATACAAGGGTAGTTATCAAGCAAAGTATCTTTTCAAGGCTTGGCCATTCACCGGGTAGGTGTCAAGCTGCTCTTCAATATTTTGTAATCGAAAACAACTAGGACCCAAATTTTCAGCAATTAAAAATGGACCAAGCCACAAAATTTGAAATTTTGTGTGCTCTCCTTTTCCCTCGACTGGTTTGTCCCACTTCAAGACGAGATCACCTACTTCAAAATTCCTATCCGAAGTAGAGTTAGAATCGAACCGGCTTTTAACCAATTGATGATGTTTATCTAACTTACATTTATCTTGGGCTCTTACCTCTTCTAGCTTCATCAAAGTGTTAATTCGGTTTTCCAAAGGGGGACAATCTTCTTCTTGGACTTTCTGTGACAACTGAAGCGAAGGAAGAAGAATGTGAGGTGGAAGAATTGCTTCTCTGCCATAAACGAGAAAAAAGGGGGAGTTACCTACAGCATCTTTTGGTGTTACCCTATCAGCCCACAACGCGTTTAGCAGCGCATTGTGCCATTTTTTGTGATTTTCAACCACCGTTCTCTTGATGATTTTGATCAAGTTCTTGTTTGTCGATTCTGCCAATCCGTTTCCCTGGGGGTAATAGCTAGCAGAATACTTCAGCTTAATTCCTTTTTCCAAAGCAAACTCGCTCATCTCAAGAGAGGAAAAGTAAGAAGCATTATCGAATACTAAATAGTCAGGGATACCGAAGCGAGTGATAATATTCGAATTTAGAAAGGCAATTACCTGACTGGTGTTGACAGTTCTTAACGCAACAGCTTCAGACCAATGGGTAAAGTAATTTGTGGCTGTCACAATAAACTTGTGTTGTTTCGAGGATGGAGGGTTGATTGGATCTATGATATCGAGGCCCCACTACTGAAAAGGGGAATCTACTGAAACGGGCTGCAAAGGAAAGGCTGGTTTTTGTAACCGCCCTGATGCTTTCTGACAAATGATACATTTACGACACAAGGCATGGGCATCTCTAAAAAGCGTGGGCTAGTAATAACTGGCTCTTAAAACCTTATGGGCAGTAGTTTCACCACCAAAATGACCACCAGCTTCTCCTGCATGCAACTCTAGCAAGACTTTTTCTGCTTCGTCTTTTTCAAGATAGTGCATCAAGACGCCATCAAAACTCTGACGAAAAAGGATACCATAAACCAGATGAAAGGAGCCAGACTTCAATCTCAATGCTCTTCTTTTAGCGGGGTCAAGGTGACGGGGGGCTGACCCATGTTCAAGACAGAATCTTATATCGTCGTACCAAGGACTAACAGGGTTTTGTGCGCAACAAATTAGACTTTGATCGCGTTGTCCTAGGTTTGACGTATCACTTTCTTCTTGTTGTCCTGCTGCTGAATCAGCAACTAACTTGCATAACCCTTGGCCTCTCACTATCTGGGCTGGGGTGATTTCTAAGTCATACTCCTACAAGGAGGTGACCCAGTTAGCTCTCTTTTCTCCTAGCTCCTTCTACACTAACAGGTTCCTCACGGCTGGGTAGGGGACAATGACTTTCATCCTTGACTTCAAAAGATAGGACAGGAAGTGTTTAACTGCTTTAAAAATAGCGTAGGCTTGCCGATCTACCAATGGGTAATTAAGCTCAGTGCCTTTGAAAGCTGAGCTCATAAAGGCAATGGGTACTTCATTGTTCTCGACATTCTTTTGGGTTAGGATGCTGGCATAGGAACGGTCAGAAGCAAAAGTGTAGAGTGTAAAGTCTTGAGAAAAAGATGGGCTCACAAGAGACGGAGCATCTATTATGGCCTTATTCATTGCATTAAAAGCTTGATTTTCTTAGGTTCCCCAGTGATATTGGGTGTCTTTCTTGATCAAATTTTGTAAAGGCCTGACCATTTCGGAGAAACTAGGGACGAATCTTCTCACGATGTTAATCTGGCCTAAGAAAGACTGCATGGATTTTTTGGATGTAGGAGGGAGAAATTTTGTGATGACTTGAGTCCTTTCGGGGTCAATAATGATCCCTTCGCTAGACACGATGAATCCTAAGAGTTTACCATGTTCTACTGCAAACATGGATTTTTTGGGATTTAAGGAGATGTCGTATTTACGACATCACAGTAGGACGGCTCATAAGTGAGCTAGATGATCATTTTTGTTTTTAGAAAATACAGTCACATCATCTAAGTAAACTACGATGGACTGATTGATTAAGCCTCGGAAAGAAATGTCCATTGCTCTCTGAAAATTTGCACTGGCATTAATCAATCCAAAGGGCATTTTACGATAAGCATAAGTGCCCCACGGGGTATGGAAGGTAGTTTTAAGTTGGTATGGCGGAGACATAAAGACTTGGTTGTACCCCGAGAAACCATCCAATAAGGATAGCCTCTCGGAACCAGATACCTGTTGAAGGATATGTTCCATGGGTGGGACAAGATAGTTGTCTTTATCAGACGCTCTATTAAGGTTCTGGAAATCGACGCAGAGTCAGATTTCCCCACTTTTCTTCCGGACTGGGACAAGGTTAGAAACCCACTGAGTGTGTCTAACAGGAAAAATTGTCTTAGCATTTAGGAGCTTATTTAGTTCTTTTTGAATGGTCGGTTCGAGCTTGGGGTGTATTTTCCTTAGTTTTTGTTGAAAGGGTAAGGTTTGGGACTTCATCGGGATGACATGTTGTATGATGTTAGGGTCGAAAGTTTTAAGGTCATCATACGTCCATGCAAAGACATCTTTGAATTCTTTGAACAATTTAATAAATGCATCTTTTTCTTGTTGAGAACATCCCAACCCTAGATTAATGCACTGAGGATTTTCATTAGTTCCTAAGTTTACTTTTTCATAAGATAACGAGGAACTATTGGTTTTACAGTTGACCATCTTTTTAAATTTATCTTCAAAATCATAAAACTTCTCTAATCTAACTACAGATTTAGGAATCGAGTTTACCATATCCGATGAATATTTAGGACTTCTTGGATCTGGTATTACCGTGAAATCACGCAAATTGTCGTCGTGCGTGTATTCGTCTATTACCGCACCTTGAAAGGTTTCCTCCATGTGCAGAAAGTTAATAATTTGTTGATCGTCGTCAAAGACTCTCTAGTTTGTGATGTTGTCGGGGACGGATGGCTGAAACAACAGCTCGACAGAGAATGCGTCTGGGGACAAGCCTTCTGCAGGAAGAAGTTTAGAAGCTACATTAGCTAATAAATCTTCTTCAGAGTTATTCAATCTAGGAATAGAATTTATATTGAAAGCGGAAAATTTATTCATTAAATTCCATACCTTAGACTGGTAGCTTTTGAGATGTGGAGACAGATAGTGGATAGAGTCTCTTACCTGTCTAACCACTATTTCAGAGTCGCCAAAGACGGTTAAATTTTGAATGTTCATATCCGAAGCTTTTCTGAGACCTTGCAGTAAAGCCTCATATTCTGCAGTATTGTTAGTACATTCAAATTCCAACCTACATGCTATCAATGTTTTGTTACCTGCCGGATCGATAATAACACAGCCTGCTCCAGCTCCTTCTTTGGACTTTGACCCGTCGAAATAAAGAGACCAGATTTGATTTGCATCGAGTACATGGGACTCTTGCGTGAAAGCTACTGGCTGCATATATGCTACAATCTCGGACTGATGTTCTGGATTGGTGATAGGTGAAGCCTCGGCCATGAAATTTCTGAAGAAGGTGTCCATCCCTTGTACTTCGAGTGAATCAGCAAAAGGTCTATACGGTTCGTTGGGATCATTCAAAACAGTGACCGTGAACTTAAGGTAGCGCTCACGATTTAATTTGATTTTATTAGGCTTGTCGTTCTCTGGAAGCCATAGATAGGACCAATCTGTCACGAAATAACCATGTAGCTGTTCGGACTAGTCCCTGCTTAAAAACAGACCATACACTTTTGGAATATCCACAACAATTATATAAATAACTTGATGAACCTTAGGGTTAGACGATAATCTAATAAGCACATTTTTTAGTTCGCCTATAACTTTGACATTTTTCCGATCAAGTTGTATGATTTTTAAAGTAGATGGTTCAACTTCTGCGTTAATCTTCTGGCATACAGACCACGGCATCACATTGGATGATGCCCCTGAGTCTACCATACAATTGTGCATGTTTCTATTAAAGATCTTGAAATTTAATAGGAACGGAGGTACATTTTTGCGAGTACTAAGAGTAATAGCTTGTGGCTTTTTACTCACAGTTTCTATGGCTACTTTATCTACATTATTTACATTATTTACATTACTTACAGGAAGGCTTCATTTATCTTGAGGATCAAGATTGTTTTTAGTGTAAGTCTTCTGGGGAGCTTTGTTTTGCACAACCTTGTTACCATTAGAATTACCATTTTTGTCGTTCTCTGAAATATTTTGCAACATTTTTTGAAGCAGAAATGGAAAGTTCAATAACTCATAAATAGAAATGTTAGCCCTCAAATTTTTAAGATCTTCAAAAACATCATAATCTAAGTTGGGGTTCACATTACTCTGTTTGGTCTCAGCTGATTTAGATTGCTTTGGAGGAGAATTTGTAGTATTTTCGATAGAAGGTTTGTTTGTTGTCTTACTCCTGGTATTATAAGGATGAACTGTCTCGAAGTTAGCTTGAAAGATGCTATCCGAGAAATGTCCAAAAAATTTTGGAGAAGACTCTTCTTCTTGAACTGTCTCTTGTTCAACTACCTCCTGAGGGATTTCAGGAGGCATCAAGTTATCTTGGGCTTCTAGAATTGTTTGAAGGGCACATTTCAAACTTTCTAGATTTAGGCCTTTGGTGGTTGGGTTAGGTCGATTGGTAGAAAAAGGCTTCTGGAACGGGGGTTTGTAAGGCCCTTTGCTTAAAGAAGCTTCTTCGGTCGACCTTTTCAATTCTATAACTTGATTTGACAGTTTTTAAACAACTTTGGTTAATTTTTCTAAATTAGAATTTTCAGGTTGTGCTTTACTTTGAGTGGGTCTGGAGAGGATTTCAATCTTCTTTTTGAAAGAAGGACAAGTCTCAGTTTCATTGCTAGTAGAGTCTTTAAGACTAAGTATGTATTTTTCAATCTAGCTGGCCTCCTTGAAGGCTTCTAACAACGTTGCTTTCTTAGATCGTTTAACCCAAATAACTATACTTTGATGCAAAGATTTAGTGTAGTATGCTATTATAAGACTCTCGGCAGGCATAGAATCCGCAGGGATTCAATTTTTAAGTGTTAAGAATATTTGATTAAAATCTTTAACTTTTTCTTTTGGGTTCATTCTTAAGCTAGAAAGATCCATGACTAGGACTTCTGGAGGCTTACCGTCTCCGAACTTTTCCAAAAAGAATGACTCAAACTTTTCCCAAGACACGATGGTATGGGTTTGTTGGGCAAAGTACCATGTGGATTCATTACCCTCGAAAGTATAAGGGAACAACCTACAGACAACGTCTTCATGTTCGACATTGCAGAGTCTCATGGCTAACATAAACTTTTTAATGTGATCTTCAGCGATCTGTTTTCAATCTGGGTCAAACTTGGGAAGCCATTTCTCCGGGTGTTTAGGTAAAGGATGCTGAGCTCTAGGTACAACTACGACATCCATATCAAGCCAGGGTCTAGCAGGGTTGTTCTGATTTTCCATTGGTGTAGTGGGTGTGGAAGGTTGAGAAGGGGAATTGCCTTCGTCAGAGGAATCTCCTCCGGAAGAGGAAGGAGATGATGGAGGTGGTGAAGGGGGTATCCTAGATCCTCCTGCAGCAGGATTTAAGATTGGATATGAAGGATTCACAGTGAGGTTAGTGTCACCTAATTGTTCTCTGATATCGGAGAAGTCCAAAGGTTGACTCCATGGACGGTTTGGTTGCCTCAAACGGGCTAAGGCACTATGTATTTTTCTAAGATATTGACGGACAATCTCTTGTATGTCACCACCTATAGGATTAGGGGTTGCTGGCTCAACTATGATCGGTGGATTATCGGTTGATGTGGTAGCTGTTTGGGGGGGAATATTATCGTTTGAATGGCTTCTAGTCACTATAGGTGAGCGATTAGGCAGTGGAGGAGTCTTGCGACCGCCTCATGCCATTAATTAAATTTAGGCCCTCCTTCTAGTGCGATTTGTTGATGGGCGAAATTGACCGTCCGTCAACTGAGAGAGTGGAACCAGTCCGGGGTTGTCTTATAACCCAAGCCGTTTGGGATGAACCACCCTGACGGGTTTAGTGGCTCCGTGAGCTGATCTAAGGTCCTAATAAAACAAAAGAAAACTAATCTACAATAACTAATCTAACTAACAATAACAATTAAAACAAACTAAACGAAACTAACTAAAAAGAAATAAAACAAACTAATAAACTAAACTAACTATTCTATATACAATCTACTAATTACTACTACACTAACTCTAACTAATTAACTATCTAACTACTAATGGAAATATAACTTATTCACAAAATGTACAATATCTACAATTTACAGATTTAAATAAAACCTGGAAAACTCATTTATATTCTTCCCTAAGACAGAAAAAGATATTTTTTGTTGATTTTATAATTTTATGAACAGAAATAAAACAAAAAAAACTAACTAAACTAAACAAATAATATACTAATTCTAACTACACATTTAACTACCTAAATTATACTAAACAGATTAACTAACAAATAAATCATAAACTGACCTAGAGAAATGCTCCAGGTTTGTCTTGTGTATGATGATTTTCTTAGCTGATCGGAGGGAGGAAACCCGCACCGAATTGTCCAGGAGCTTCTCGTAAACGATAGGCTGCAGTGCTCTTCAAGTTTGATTACAGGACAAACAAGACATAAAAATAACAACAATATTATGATTTATAAATCTCCACAGTTAGATAAACCTATATGCAAAGACTTATACAAAATAATTCAATTGATGAAGAAGAGAAATCTGTCATTCATTAACTGAATAAAGTAATTGTTGTATTTTTAAGTATTGAAAGAAATCATATATGGATCACATTAATTAAATCATATCATTCTTCAAAAGACTATGATAGCTAAAGTAGTCTATAATCAATTACAAATGATATGCATAAACTTGAAACAAAAGATTGATATTATGAAAGCGAAAGTTGTAGCAGAACATCAACTCATGTCTCAGTTTGTATCAGGAATCCATAGCCTGGTTCTCACACAAATGAGGATGCCCCTTATTACAAAAAATAATAAGTATTTAAAGGTTTTCCATAGGGTAAAACCTCCCTGTGGAAGTTATCAAAACTGTTTACATAAAATCTGGGAAGATATCCCAAGTTTAACTAAACTAGGAACCTAAAATAAAACTAAACACACAAATATCCCCTAGGCTGTCCAACATATCCAATGCAATTCGGATGTACCTGAAAAGGGTTAAAAATGGACAAGTTAGAAGGGTATTTTATTAATAAAATGATAAAAAATCTAATTCTATAGGCTAACTACAGAATCTTGCGATTCTGTAGTTGGTCTAAATAAGACACAGAATCAGCATTAAAATCAATTCAAATCATTTAAGAATTAAATTCAACTAATAACAGGTAACTAACAACTATTTGAAAGACAAACGCATCATTCAAATCGAGGTTGTTATACTAATTTGAGATCAAAACAAAACTAAAATCAAACGACCACAGATATGCATATACTCTGTTTCATTTGTTACCACAAAATCGGGTGAACAAAATCATAATCAAACAGTTATGAAATCGTTTCATATCAAACTAAAATCGATTAAAACAAATCGCAAGCAATTGTTATGCTGCATCATCAACAGGAGATACGATCGAATCCAAACAAGATCATTTTCAAATCATTATAACTGTATTGACACAACAACGATTCATTCTATGAGCGAATTAAACCAAAACTCGCCCGTAAATTACCACAAACGAAATCGTAATGGGATCACTCAATTGGTAGCAGGACCTATAGGATTAGTTCAATCGTTTGTTATTGCTATTTGGGGCAAACAAAATCAATTGACCTTGATTGAAATCATTCCTTTCAAACGACTTATGACCGGAACATATGTCGACCAATTCGTTTTGCAAATTTAAAATCAAACAGAGCAGCATTTATGATACGAATCTAACTCATAAAACAATCTTGCCAACTCAAGATATGGGATAATCCAATCAAAATAAGAGCGAATCGAATAGTTTGGGTTTAATATAGTTATTATGAATAAAAAACCGCTCCATGATTCGGGCGCATTTGCACAGGCTTGAATGAGAATATTTTTTTCATGAAAAACAGAGTTGTTCTTTCCAAATCAGAGCTAAACAAAGTCGTATTCCTGTTCTAGAAGATTACACGACACAGCATATTAAAAGATCGTAACAACCAAACTCATGAAATCGTTCGACAATCACAGCATACAAACTATCCATAACGAAATCAAATCAAAACATAATCGCATTCTAAATCTAGCATGAAAAACTTCCTGTTCACATTGGATACAAACAAATCCAATCTAAAGCAAACCATCAATTTCGTTAACTCAATCAAACAAACGATCAAATCAAATCCAATCGAAAACCAATCAAATCCAATAAAAATCTATCAGTGGCTAAACTGGGAATGAGAAAATTGTGTATCCAAATCGAAACTTCATTTATTTTTAGCAAAATGAAAACAATGTACACGATGGTTAACATTATGACTAAGTCATTTTTAATGATAGAGCTATTTGAAAATGAGATTCAAATCATTTTATTAATCCTGGTCATTCACACAACTAAAAAGATATCAAAATTCATACCTGTATGACGAGCAGACGGCTTGATCATGAAAATTTGGAGTTGACAATGGCTATGGCCAATTCAACATTCTTGAAAGTGATGGAACCAGTGGTTCTGTGCTTCCTATCAGTTGCTTGGAGTTTTTCTCTTTGGCTGGTCAATACTGCAACTTGATTTTCCAATGATTGGATTTTCGATTGAAGTAGGGGAGCGTCGATGTAGTATCCTTCCAACCACAAATCGCATTGGTCACAGGACAACTGTGTGGGTTTCGAAAGTGCAATTGAGGGTTTGGTTACATTGCCAAGGGTTTTGTTAGGTAATTTGATCCCAGGGTAACTAGGATTATTCTTTAGGCAAGGGGGAAGATTGGAAACGAAATCATAAGGTGGCTCGAAGCACAAACCCTGTGAGTAAGGGTACTCACTGGTTAGGAAACGTTCTATGTCTGAGTCTGAATCCTCACTAAGGGTTATGGGCTTCTGCTCAGCAGTGGGTTTAGGTTTATTCCTAGCCATCCTCAAAATAAGCTGAGCGTTCTTTTTACCCTTGGCATCAACAGTAGGGTTTGCCTTGGCCTTTTTTCTCATAGGCTTTTCTATAGCCTCGGCCTTCTCAGTTATAACATCTGGTAAGTCAATATCAGGGTCGACCGAAGGCTTAGGAGAGGGCAGTAGGACATGGAAGGGAACGGGTGGCCCGACCTTGGTTTCATTCACCACAGGATTGTCGATTTGGAGAGGGTATGTATCATCAAAACCATTCCGAGCGATAAAAGCTCACCAGCTATCACCGTGGAGACTTAAGTAATGAACAATGATAATTCTAATTTGTCAATGGTGGAACAAGCTACTGTCAGCCTTCTCCTTTTTAAACCTTTTCGACATTTTATATAGGCTACGCTGGAATTAAAAGGGCATATTCAATGGGTATCCCATAAAATTCATTAACAAACGCAGGTGGTAGAGAAAAATGAGTCCATATAGACCCTCACAGGTCACGATTTGTTTAACTATTATAAAAAGGTCATGCCATCATGGTTTAAGCATGGATATGTGCATACCTCTGTCACAAGATGTGACCTTTCGCGAGACGAACAAAAGCAGCAATGGAACCTCTTCCACTTTCAAACTTTTGAACCAATGTTGGCCCGTGGTAGGTAACCCTGTAGAAGAACTAATAAATTCCTCATTGATTTCCAACTGAATGTCGCCCACCTTGGCTCTATAGCCATCAAAAGTTAGGGTGAACTGTTCTGCCACAGTTAGATTAAAACCCTCAAACCTCCGCACGAAGGTGAGCCAACCGTTATCCTCTAAGTCTTTCCGTGCATTGTCGAACAGAAGTAAGGCTTGGCTACCGTTCGGCTTGATTCACACCACCGGTGCCATGGAGCCGAGCACACGGTGAACGAGCCAGGGTTTGGGTCATAGAATACACAGGAGCAGAGTGCACGAAGGGTTACCCGAGCTAACAGGGGTGAAACAGGGATAGGGATAGGCATTAATGTCATCGTGCAAACGTGGTGGAGCTTATCTCTGCCATGCATATTGCTAATGGTACAACCGACGGCTTATGGTTGCTCTACCCATTATAGTATAGTTCAACAATCATATCACTTGGCCGACCAATGAAATGGTAAGTGCATAAAACAACGTGCATAATCAAGGTCATGCCATAGTTTTAAACCAAACTTACAAATTGAAACAAATAACAATGTTTTGACTATATCACATGCGATCTATCAATTCATATCAAGAGTTTTAAGCGAGGTACCAATGTGTTT
Organism: Picea engelmannii; assembly: GCA_009831015.1. Classification (NCBI taxonomy): domain Eukaryota; kingdom Viridiplantae; phylum Streptophyta; class Pinopsida; order Pinales; family Pinaceae; genus Picea; species Picea engelmannii. The sequence continues at coordinate 64,162 of ML798973.1, forward strand.
TGAAACTAGGTGTTATATAAAATGAAATATATCAAGGGTTTAACCATAACACCTATATATTTTAATGAAACCAATGGTCAAGTAAATCAAATCAAAGCACATGTAAATTCAACTGTCAATGCATCACAATTTAATGAAACGAAAAGACATAATCAGTCAAAGGATGCCCAATGAGTGCAGATCAAAAGAGTTTTGCAAGCTGTATAATGATAAGTAACATGTAAGCTCAATAGGCATATCGACCAAAAGAATAACGACAGTTCAAATAATGATTTTAATGAGACTTCGAAAGACCAAGTTTTAATGCTTATAGTCATGAAAACAAAAAAAACAAAGGTAGATGTGCAAATGTCACAAAAAGAAAAGTGTCGTTTATTTGAAAATTGCGACGAAAAATAGATGTTTGCAAAACATTGGTGTAGGTAGCTTATAAGACAATGGAAAAATGTGAGTTGGCTGCCAACAATGGTGACACACTGGTAGAAGCAGTTATCTCTACCAAAAGGACAAGTTCAGATTAGGACAGCAAAGATAATTCCAACTCAAAAATGACAACCAGAAAATCATATAAACATCATCATTAATCAACTATTCCAACAGTTTTTCAAAACATGAAAACCGATAACAGTCTTAAGACCAGCGAATCACAATATTAAAGGTAAAATATTCAATACTGTTGACATAGCCGCTACTGTCAGCAGGCATCCATAGCCTCGACAGGGTTTCCATTTAACCCACTCTGACATCTGTATCCTGCCAAGAAGTTCTGGATCAGAATAAAGGACATTAAAAGGATTCTTATTTATAAATTTTCATATACCCGACATTGCTTCGCTGCCAGCGGGTTTGTTCAGTACCCCGGCGAAGTTGTCTTGGCGTCATGCATGCATTTACCCGCTGCCAGCAGACCTGTTCAGCATCCCGGTGGGTTTACAAGCACTTCCCACAACTCTTATTAATAATTTATTTTGTTTTTTATTTTCATAGATCTGTAGTTGAGTGGGGTGACGCTGAAAATCATGATATTTCAACATATTTTTTCAGACCTCATCAGAATTTTTTTGCAATATATAAGGGTAGTTATCAAGCAAAGTATATTTTCAAGTCTTGGCCATTCACCGGGTAGGTGTCAGGCTGCCCTTCAAGATTTTGCAATCGAAAAGACCTGGGACCCAACTTTTCAACAATTAAAAATGGACCAAGCCACAAGTTTTGAAATTTTGTGTGCTCTCCCTTTCCCTCGTGTGCTTTGTCCCACTTCAAGATGAGATCACCTACCTCAAAATTCCTATCAGAAGCAGAGTTAGAATCGAACGAGCTTTTAACCAATTGATGATGTTGATCTAACTTATGTTTATCTTGGGCTCTTACCTCTTCTAGCGGCATCAAAGCGCTAATTCGGTTTTCCAAAGGGGGACAATCTTCTTGTTGGACTTTCTGTGACAACTGAAGCGAAGGAAGAAGAATGTGAGGTGGCAGAATTGCTTCTCTACCATAAACGAGAAAAAAGGGGGAGTTACCTACAACAACTTTTGGCCTTACCCTATCAGCCCACAGAGCGTTTAGTAGCGCACTGTGCCATTTTTTGTGATTTTCAACCACCGTTCTCTTGATGATTTTGATCAAGTTCTTGTTTGTCGATTCTGCCAATGTGTTGCCCTGAGGGTAATAGCTAGCAGAATACTTCAGCTTAATTCCTTTTTCCAAAGCGAACTCGCTCATCTCAAGAGAGGAAAAGTAAGAAGCATTATCGAATACTAAATAGTCAGGGATACCCAAGTGAGTGATAATATTCGAATTTAGAAAGGCAATTACCTGACTGGTGTTGACAGTTCTTAACGCAACAGCTTCAGACCAATGGGTAAAGTAATCTGTGGCTGTTACAATAAACTTGTGTTGTTGCGAGGACGGAGGGTTGATTGGACCTATGATATAGAGGCCCCACTGCTGAAAAGGGGAATCTACTAAAACAGGCTGCAAAGGAAAGGCTGGTTTTTTTAACCGCCCTGATGCTTTCTAAAAAATGATACATTTATGACACAAGGCATGGGCATCTCTAAAAAGAGTGGGCCAGTAATAACCGGCTCTTAAAACCTTATGGGCAGTGGTGTCACCACCAAAATGACCACCAACTTCTCCTGCATGCAACTCTAGCAAGACTTTTTCTACTTCGTCTTTTTCAAGACAGCGCATCAGTACGCCGTCAAAACTCTGACGAAACAGGATACCATAAACCAGATGAAAGGAGGCAGACTTCAATCTCAACGCTCTTGTTTTAGCGGGGTCAACATGATGGGGGGTTGACCCATGTTCAAGACAGAATCTTATATCTTCGTACCAAGGACTAATAGGGTTTTGTGCGCAACAAATTAGACTTTGATCGCGTTGTCCTAAGTTTGACGTATCGCTTTCTTTTTGCTTTCTTGCTGCTTAATCAACAACTAACTTGCATAACCCTTGGCCTCTCACTATTTGGGCTGGGGTGATTTCTAAGTCATACTCCTGCAAGGAGGTGACCCAGTTAGCTCTATTTTCTCCTAGCTCCTTCTGCACTAATAGGTTCCTCACGGCTGGGTAGGGGAAAATGACTTTCGTCCTTGACTTAAAAAGATAGGACCAGAAGTGTTTAACTTCTTTAAAAACAACGTAGGCTTGCCGATCTACCACTGGGTAATTAAGTTTAGTGCCTTTGAAAGCTGAGCTCATAAAGGCAATGGGTACTTCATTGTTCTCGGCGTTCTTTTGGGTTAGGATGGCAGCATAGGAACGGTCAGAAGCAAAATTGTAGAGTGTAAAGTCTTGAGAAAAATCTGGGCTCATGAGAGACAGAGCGTCTATTATGGCCTTCTTTATTGCATTAAAAGCTTTATTTTCTAGGAGTCCCCAGTGATATTGGGTGTCTTTCTTCATCAAATTTTGTAAAGGCTTGACCATTTCTGAGAAACTAGGGATGAATCTTCTCACGAAGTTAATCTGGCCTAAGAAAGACTGCATGGATTTTTTGGATGTAGGAGGGGAATTTTTGTGATGACTTGAGTCCTTTCGGGGTCAATAATCATCCCTTCGCTAGACACAATGAATCCTAAGAGTTTACCCTGTTCTATAGCAAAGATGGATTTTTTGGGATTTAAGGAGATGTCGTATTTACGACATCGCAGTAGGACGGCTCGTAAGTGAGCTAGATGATCGTTTTTGTTTTTATAAAATACAGTCACATCATCTAAGTAAACTACAATGGACTGATTGATTAAGCCTCGGAAAGTAATGTCCATTGCTCTCTGAAAAGTGGCACCGACATTAATCAATCCAAAGGGCATTTTATGATAAGCATAAGTGCCCCACGAGGTACGGAAGGTAGTTTTAAGTTGGTTTGGCAGAGACATCAAGACTTGGTTGTACCCCAAGAAACCATCCAATAAGGATAGCCTCTCGAAACCAGACACCTATTGAAGGATCTGTTCCATGGGCGGGACAGGATAGTTGTCTTTATCAGACACTCTATTAAGGTTCCGAAAATCAATGCAGAGTCGGATTTCCCCACTTTTCTTCCGGACTGGGACAAGGTTAGAAAACCACTGAGTGTGTCTAACAGGAAAAATTATCTTAGCATTTAGGAGCTTATTTAGTTCTTTTTGAACGATCGGTTCGAGCTTGGGGTGCATTTTCCTTAGTTTTTGTTGAAAGGGTAAGGTTTGGGGCTTCATCGAGATGACATGTTGTATGATGTTAGGGTCAAAAGTTTTAAGGTAATCATACGTCCATGCAAAGACATATTTGAATTCTTTGAACAATTTAATAAATGCAGCTTTTTCTTGTTGAGAACATCCCAACCCTAGATTAATGCACTGAGGATTTTCATTAGTTCCTAAGTTTACGTGTTCATAAGATAACGAGGAACTATTGGTTTTACAGTTGACCATCTTTTTAAATTTATCTTCAAAATCATAAAACTTCTCTAATCTAACTATAGATTTAGGAATCGAGATTACCATATCCGATGAAGATTCAGGAGTTCTCGGATCTGGTATTACCGTGAAATCGCGCAAATTGTCGTCGTGTGTGTGTTCGTCTATTACCGCGCGTTGAAAGGTTTCTTCCATGTGAAAAAAGTCAGTAATTTGTTGATTGTCATCAAAGACTCTCTAGTTCGTGATGTTGTCGGGGACAGATGGCTGAAACAACAACTCGACGGAGAATGCATCTAGGGACAAGCCTTATACAGGAAGAAGTTTAGAAGCTACATTAGCTAATAAATCTGCTTCAGAGTTATTCAATCTAGGAATAGAATTTATATTGAAAGCAGAAAATTTATTCATTAAATTCCATACCTTAGACTGGTAGCTTTTGAGATGCGGAGACAGACAGTGGATAGAGTATCTTACCTGTCTAACCACTATTTCAGAGTCACCAAAGACGGTTAAATTTTGAATGTTCATATCCGAAGCTTTTCTGAGACCTTGCAGTAAAGCCTCATATTCTGCAGTAATGTTAGTACATTCAAATTCCAACCTACATGCTATCAATGTTTTGTTACCTGCCGGATCGATAATAACGTAGCCTGCTCCAGCTCCTTCTTTGGACTTTGACCCGTCAAAATAAAGAGACTAGATTTGATTTGCATCGGGTACATGGGACCCTTGCGTGGAAGCTGCTGGATGCATATATGCTACAATCTCGGACTGTTGTTCTGGATTGGTGATAGGTGAAGCCTCGACCATGAAATTGCCGAAGAAGGTGTCCATCCCTTGTACTTCAGGTGAATCAACAGAAGGTGTATATGGTTCATTGGGATCGTTCAAATCAGTGACCGTGAACTTAAGGTAGCGCTCACGATTTACTTTGATTTTATTAGGCTTGTCGTTCTCTAGAAGCCATAGATGGGACCAATCTGTCGCGAAATAACCATGTAGTTGTTTGGACCAGTCCCTACTTAAAAATAGACCATACACTTCTGGAATATCCACAACGATTATATCAATAACTTGATGAACCTTGGGGTTAGATGATAATCTAATAAATACATTTTTTAGTTTGCCTATAACTTTGACATTTGTCCAATCAAGTTGTATGATTTTTAAAGTAGATGGTTCAACTTCTGCGTTAATGTTCTGGCATACAGACCACGACATCACATTGGATGACGCCCCTGAGTCTACCATACAATTGTGCACGTTTCTATTAAATATCTCGAAAGTTAATAGGAACGGAGGTACATTTTTGCGAGTACTAAGAGTAGTATCTTGTGGCTTTTTACTCACAGTTTCTACGGCTACTTTATCTACATTATTTACATTATTTACATTGCTTACAGGAAGGCTTCCTTTATCTTGAGGATCAGGATTGTTTTTAGTGGAAGTCTTCTGGGGAGCTTTGTTTTGCACAACTTTGTTACCATTAGAATTACCATTTTTGTCATTCTCTGAAATATTTTGCAACATTTTTTGAAGCAGAAATGGAAATTTCAATAACTCATAAATAGAAATGTTATCCCTCAACTTTTTAAGATATTCAACAACATCATAATCTAAGTTGGTTTTCACATTACTCTATTTGGTCTCAGCTAATTTAGATTGCTTTGGAGGCGAATTTGTAGTATTTTTGGTAGAAGGTTTGTTTGTTGTCTTACTCCTGGTATTATAAGGATGAACTGTCTCGAAGTTAGCTTGAAAGATGTTATCTGAGAAATGTCAAAAAATGTTTGGAGAAGACTCTTCTTATTGAACTATCTCTTGTTCAACTACCTCCTCGGGGATTTCAGGAGGCATCAAGTTAACTTGGGCTTCTAGAATTGTTTGAAGGGCACATTACAAACTTTCTAGATTTAGGCCTTCGGTGGTTGGGTTAGGTCGGTTGGTAGAAAAAGGCTTCCGGAATGGGGGTTTGTAAAGACCTTTGCTTGAAGAAGCTTCTTCAATCGACCTTTTCAAGTCTATAACTTGATTTGACAGTTTTTGAACAACTTTGGTTAAGTTTTCTAAATCCAAATTTTCAGGTTGTGTTTTACTTTGAGTGGGTCTGGAGAGGATTTCGATCTTCTTTTTGGAAGAAGGACTAGTCTCAGTTTCGTTGCTAGTAGAGTCTTTAAGACTAAGTATGTCTTTTTCAATCTGGTTGGCCTCCTCGAAGGCTTCTAACAGCGTCTCTTTCTTAGATCGTTTAACCCAAATAGCTATACTTTGATGCAAAGCTTTAGTGTAGTATGCTATTATAAGACTCTCGGCAGGCATCGAATTCGGAGGGATTCAGTTTTTAAGTGTTAAGAATATTTGATTAAAATCTTTAACATTTTCTTTTAAGTTCATTCTTAAGCTAGAAAGATCCATGACTAGGACTTTCGGAGGCTTACCGTCTCCGAACTTTTCCAAAAATCATGACTCAAACTTTTCCCAAGACATGATGGTATGGGGTTGTTGGGCAAAGTACCATGTGGATGCATTACCCTCAAAAGTATACGAGAACAACCTATAGACAACGTCTTCATGTTCGACATTGCGGAGTCTCATGGCTAACATAAAAATTTTAATGTGATCTTCAGCGATCTGTTTTGTGTCTGGGTCAAACTTGGGAAGCCATTTCTCCGGGTGTTTAGGTAAAGGATAATGAGCTCCGGGTACAGCTACGGCATCCTGATCAAGCTAGGGTCTAGCAGGGTTGTTCTGATTTTCCATTGGTGTAGTGGGTGTGGAAGGCTGAGAAGGGGAATTACCTTCGTCAGAGGAATCTCCTCTGGAAGAGGAAGGATATGATGGAGGTGGTGAAGGGGGTATCCCATATCCTCCTGCAGCAGGATTTAATATTGGATCTGAAGGATTCACAGTGAGGTTAGTGTCACCTAATTGTTCTCTGATATCGGAGAAGTCCAAAGGTTGACTCCACGGACGGTTTGGTTGCCTCAAAAGGGATAACGCACTATGTGTTTTTATAAGAGATTGACATACAATCTCTTGTATGTCACCACTTGTAGGATTAGGGGTTGTTGACTCAACTATGATCGGTGGATCGTCGGTTGATGTGGTTGTTGTTTGGGGGGGAATATTATCGTTTGAATGGATTCTAGTCATTATAAGTGAGCGATTAGGTGGTGGAGGAGTCTTGCGACTGCCTCGTGCCATTAATTAAATTTAGTCCCTCCTTCTAGCGCCATTTGTTGATGGGCGGAATTGACCACCCGTTTGGGATGAACCACCCTGACGGGTTTAGCAGCTCCGTTAGCCGATCTGAGGTCCTAATAAAACAAAAGAAAACTAATCTACAACAACTAATCTAACTAACAATAACAATTAAAACAAACTAAACTAATCTAACTAAAAAGAAATAAAACAAACTAATAAACTAAACTAACTATTCTATATACAATCTACTAACTACTACTACACTAACTCTAACTAATTAACTATCTAACTACTAATGGAAATATAACTTATTCACAAAATGTACAATATCTACAATTTACAGATTTAAATAAAACAAGACATAAAAAAAACAACAATCTTATGATTTATAAATCTCCACAGTTAGATAAACTTGTATGCAAAGACTTATACAAAATAATTCAATTGATGAAGAAGAGAAATATGTCATTCATTAACTGAATAAAGTAATTGTTGTATTTTTAAGTATTGAAAGAAATCAGATATGGATCACATTAATTAAATCATATCATTCTGCAAAAGACTATGATAGCTAAAGTAGTCTATAATCAATTACAAATGATATGCATAAACTTGAAACAAAAGATTGATATTATGAAAGCGAAAGTTGTAGCAGAACATCAACTCTTGTCTCAGTTTGTATCAGGAATCCATAGCCTGGTTCTCCCACAAATGAGGATGCCCCTTATTACAAAAAATAATAAGTATTTAAAGGTTTTCCACAGGCTAAAACCTCCCTGTGGAAGTTATCAAAACTGTTTACATAAAATCTGGGAAGATATCCCAAGTTTAACTAAACAAGGAACCTAAAATAAAACTAAACACACAAATATCCCCTAGGTTGTCCAGCATATCCAATGCAATTCAGATGTACCTGAAAAGGGTTAAAAATGGACAAGCTAGAAGGGTATTTTATTAATAAAATGATAAAAAAATCTAATTCTATAGGCTAGCTACAGAATCTTGCGATTCTGTAGTTGGTCTAAATAAGACACAGAAGCATTAAAATCAATTAAAATCATTTAAGAATTAAATTCAACTAATAACAGGTAACTAACAACTATTTGAAAGACAAACGCATCATTCAAATCGAGGTTGTTATAATAATTTGAGATCAAAACAAAACTAAAATCAAATGACCACAGAGATGCATATACTCTGTTTCGCTTGTTACCACAAAATAGGCTGAACAAAATCATAATCAAACAGTTATGAAATCGTTTCATATCAAACTGAAATCGATTAAAACAAATCGCAAGCAATTGTTATGCTGCCTCATCAACAAGAGATACGATCGAATCCAAACAAGATCATTTTAAAATCGTTATAACTGTATTGACATAACAACGATTCATGCTATGAGCGAATTAAACCAAAACTGGCGCATAAATTACCACAAGCCAAATCGTAATGGGATCACTCAATTGGTAATAGGACCTGTAGGATTAGTTCAATCGTTTGTTATTGCTATTTGGGGCAAACAAAATCAATTGACCTTGATCGAAATTTTTCCTTTCAAATGAATTATGACCAGAACATATGTTGACCAATTCGTTTTGGAAATTTAAAATCAAACAGAGCAACATTTATGATACGAATCCAACTCATAAAACAATCTTGCCAACTCAAGATATGAGATAATCCAATCAAAATAAGAGCAAATCGAACAGTTGGGGTTTAATATAGTTATTATGAATCAAAAACCGCTCCATGATTCAGGCGCATTTGCACAGGCTTGAATGAGAAGATTCTTTTCATGAAAAACAGAGTCGTTCTTTCCGAATCAAAGCTAAACAGAGTCGTATTCTTGTTCTAGAAGATTACACGACACAGCATATTAAAAGATTGTAACAACCAAACTCATGAAATCGTTCGACAATCACAGCATACAAACTATCCATAATGAAATCAAATCAAAACATAATCGCATTCTAAATCTAGCATGAAAAACTTCCTGTTCACATTGGATAAAAACAAATCCAATCTAAAGCAAACCATCAATTTCGTTAACTCAATCAGACAAATGATCAAATCAAATCCAATCGAAAACCAATCAAATCCGATAAAAATCTATCAATGGCTAAACTGGGAATGAGCAAATTGTGTATCCAAATCGAAACTTCATTTATTTTTAGCAAAATTAAAACAATGTACAGGATGGTTAACATTATGACTGAGTCATTTCGAATGATAGAGCTATTTGAAAACGAGATTCAAATCATTTTATTAATCCTGGTCATTCACACAACTAAAAAGATATCAAAATTCATACCTGTATGACGAGTAGACGGATTGATCATGACAATTTGGAGATGACCACGGCTATGGCCGATTCAACATTCTTGAAAGTGATGGAACCAGTGGTTCTGTGCTTCCTATCAGTTGCTTGGAGTTTGTCTCTTTGGCTGGTCAATACTACAACTTGATTTTCCAATGACTGGATTTTCGATTGAAGTAGGGGAACGTCGATGTAGTATCATTCCAACCACAAATCGCATTGGTCACAAGACGACTGTGTGGGTTTCGAAAGTGCAGGTGAGGGTTTGGTTACATTTCTGAGGGTTTCGTTAGGTAATTTGATCCCAGGGTAACTAGGATTATTCTTTAGGCAAGGGGGAAGATTGGAAACAAAATCATAAGGTGGCTCGGAGCACAAAACCTGTGAGTAAGGGTACTCACTGGTTAGGAAACGTTCTATGTCTGAGTCTGAATCCTCACTAAGGGTTGTGGGCTTCTGCTCAACAGTGGGTTTAGGTTTATTCCTAGCCATCCTTGAAATAAGCCAAGCGTTATTTTTACCCTTGGCAGCAACAATAGGGTTTGCCTTGACCTTTTTGCTCATAGGATTTTCTATAGCCTCGGCCTTCCCAGTTATAAATCTGGTAAGTCAATATCAGGGTCGATCGAAGGCTTAGGAGAGGGCAGTAGGACATGGAAGGGCACGGGTGGCCCGACCTTTGTTTCATTCACCACAGGCTTGTCGATTTGGATAGGGTATGTATCATCAAAACCATTCCGAGCGATAAAAGATCGCCAGCTATCACCGTGGAGACTTAAGTAATGAACAATGATAAGTCTAATTAGTCCATGGTGGAACAGGCTACTATCAGCTTTCTCCTTTTTAAACCTTTTTGACATTTTATATAGGCTACGCTGGAAGTAAAAGGGCATATTCAATGGGTATCCCATAAAATTCATTAACAAACGCAGGTGGTAGAGAAAAACGAGTCCATATCGACCCTCACAGGTCACGAATTGTTTAACTATTATCAAAAGGTCATGCAATCGTGGTTTAAGCATGGATATGGGCATACCTCTATCACAAGATGTGACCTTTCGCAAGACAAATAGAAGCGGCCATGGAACCTCTTCCACTTTCATATTTTTGAACCAACGTTGGCCCGTGGTAGGTAACCCTGTAGCAAAACTAATAAATTCCTCATTGAATTCCAACTGAATGTCGCCCACCTTGTCTCTACAGCCATCAAAAGTCAGGGCGAACTATTGTGCCACAGTTAGATTAAAACCCTCAAACCTCCGCACGAAGGTGAGCCAACCGTTATCCTCTAAGTCTTTCCGTGCATTGTCGAACAGAAGCAAGGCTTGGCTACCATTCGGCTTGATTCGCACCACCGGTGCCCTGGAGCCGAGCACACGGTGAACGAGCCAGGGTTTGGGTCATAGCATACACAGGAGCAGAGTGCACGAAGGGTTACCCGAGCTAACAGGGGTGAAACAGGGATAGGGATAGGCATTAATGTCATCGTACGAAGGTGTTGGAGCTTATCTCTGCCATGCATATTGCTAATGGTACAACCGACGGCTTATGGTTGTTCTACCCATTATAGTATAGTTCAACAATCATATCACTTGGCCGACCAATGAAATGGTAAGTGAATAAAACAATGTGCGCAATCAAGGTTATGCCATAGTTTTAAACCAAACTTACAAATTGAAACAAATACCAATGTTTTTACTATATCACATGCGATGTATCAATTCATATCAAGAGTTTTAAGCAAGGTACCAATGCATTTTGAAACTAGGTGTTATATCGAATGAAATATATCAAGGGTTTAACCATAACACCTATATATTTTAATGAAACCAATGGTCAATTAAATCAAATCAAAGCACATGTAAATTCAATTGTCAATGCATCACAATTTAATGAAACGAAAAGACATAATCAGTCAAAGAATGCCCAATGAGTGCAGATCAAAAGAGTTTTGCAAGATGTATAATGATAAGTAACATGTAAGCTCAATAGGCATATCGACCAGAAGGATAACAACAGTTCAAATAATGATTTTAATGCGACTTCGAAAGACCAAGTTTTAACGCTTACAGTCGGGAAAACAAAAAAAATGAAGGTAGATGTGAAAATGTCGCAAAAATAAAAGTGTCGTTTATTTGAAAATTGCGACGAAAAATAGATGTTTGCAAAACATTGGTGTAGGAAGCTTATAAGACAATGGAAAAATGTGAGTTGGCTGCCAACATGCTTCTGTTGCTGCAGGGATGGATGTTGATGTCGCTGCGGGGATGGATGTTGTTGTGTGGGCCGCTGCTGTTGCTGCTCTTCTTTAACTCCTTCATCAAGAAGTCTCTGCCATTCCTCATGACTGTTGTCGTCATGATTTCTTGCTTCCTGCTCATGGAAAGGTACATCTCTACTTGCAAATACTTTGTGAGTAGCAGGATCAAACAATTTGTATGCTTTAAATTCATAACAATACCCAATGAAAATAGATTTAGTGGCTTTAGCATCCAATTTCCTCCTATTCTCCTTTGGAATATGTGAAAAAGACTTACACCCAAATACTTTCAAATTATTAACTGCAGGTTTGGAACCATACAAGGCTTCGAAAGGAGTAACATTATCAAGACACCTTGTTGGACTTCTATTCTTTAAATAAACTGCAGTATTTATGGCTTCAGCCCAAAATGCATTTGAGAGATTCTTACCTTTCATCATACTGCGTGCACACTCTACCAGAGTTTTGTTTTTCCTTTCAGCGACTCTGTTTTGCTGTGGAGTGTGAGGTACTGTAAACTGTTGTACTATTCCATTATCTTTGCAATATTTGTTGAAGTCCCCTTATTTATACTGTCCCCCTTGATCTGAACAGAGGATTTTGATGGATTTTCTTCAAACGTAGGAGGTTTCTCCCTTGTTGCAAGACCTGTTATGAACATATGATAGTATTCTAGCATACCATTTAAGATAATAGTCACTAGATCAGTATTGGAAACAGTTTCCCCTATATTTACTAACTTGTCTTTCACCTCTTTAATGTGACCCAAAAATGAACTAACAGATTCATTTCCATCCATGTTAATGCCTAGCAATTTAGTTTTCAGGAACAAAATGTGATTTGTGTTGCTAGTTTCATACAATACTTTAAGAGTTGTCCATGTTGCAGCAGAAGTTGTAGCATCTCTAACATGTGGAATTATACTATCTTTAACAGACATGCGCAACAATACATTTGCCTTGTTTTCACGCTTCTCCCAATCTTGGATCTGTGTTGCTGTCGCCTCTGCAGCCGCATCAGGTTTCAGTTAAGTTCCCTTCACAATGTTCCAGACACCATAGCCCTCCATGAGCGTCTGCATCTTGAATTTCCAGTTAATGAAGTTTGAGCCATCTAACTTTTTTGCGTCAATGAGGTAGGTATCCACTAGAGGATTTGCCATCTCTGCAAGTTAGTCTTTGCAAGTGAATCACCAAAGATATGCAGCTTTTTTTCGAATTTTCTCTTGTGCTGAGCAATTTGTCGCTCTGCCTTCGGATCCACTGGTCAAAATATACCTCTATTCTTAGCTTAAATCATGCATGCATGCACCTTAATATCCAAATTATCCTCCCTTTTTAAACTTTAATATCCCACATTAAGTTTAAACTTCACACATGCATCCACCTTTAATAATAAAAACTCCACCTTTATGATTTTCAAAGGTAATCATAAGAAAAAAACTTCACTTTAATAAAAACAAAGTATACCTCACTTTAATAATAACAGACTCACTTTAATAAAAGAGTCCTTCCTTCAACTTCATGCTTGCAAAGCTTCACACACATGCAATCAAACTCCACGCATGCATTCCTGCATGCAAACCCTGCACACACCAGCCTCACATATTCAAAACCTTCACGCTTGCTCCCAAGATCACGCACTAGCCTCACGCATTCAAAACTTTCAAGCTTGCTCCCAATCTTACGCTGCATGCTTCAATATTTGCAGTCAAACTCCATGCTCCTCCTCGAAATGAGATGCAGTCGGCTCATGCAAGTGCTTTCATGCTTCACTGGCCTGCCGGGAGTCTGCACCTCTCAAGCTCTGATACCAAGATAAAATATAGGAACCAAACAACGCGGTGAGGCTACGCTCACTTCTGTATTATTCAATGAAGACGGATTACATCTTTATATAGGAAAAGACTCTACCGAGTCGGTTTCATGCAAACCAAATACAACTAGACTCTTAACTAAGAACTGACTCTTAACATGCCTACAACTGACTCTCACAATTGAAGCTTATAACCGGTGCTTACAACTGGCGCTTTCTCCATTATTTCCAAGTGGATGTTCTCATTATGAGTGTTCTCTTGCATTACTTTGTTAGTGCAATTTATTATTCTTTGCGTTGCGAGAGGAATGTGGCTTAGGATGTTCTCATTGGCAGGATTTAGATATCTAATGAAGTTGATTGTACCTAGACTCTTTTTGCTGAGTCTCCTCTACGTTCATTTGCTTGGGAAGCTGAACATGAAGAAAATGATTATTTGCAAGTGAAAGAGAACGAAAAGAAGCATATTGACTGCAAAGATCTGAAAGTTTGATGCACACATCAAGCTTCTTTTCTATTGGGCTCTATACATTCTCCCATTTGTTTCACGATGTGATCTATTGTGTTCTCTTGCATTACTCTATTAGTCAAATTTATTATTCATTGCATTGCGAGAGGAATGTGGCTTAGGATGTTCTCATTAGGAGGGTCTAGATATCTAATGAAGTTGATTGTACCTGGACTCTTTTTGTATTATTATCAATATGATGTCATCTCTATTGGATGTCATCTCTATTGGATACCAGAGGTAGTTCTGACTACTGCTCCACCAAAAGAGTGTCGCAAGGTAATCTCTCATACTACAAAATGCATCCTCTTCACAGTTTGTTCAAATGGTGCACATAAGACCGCTACAACCACTGCAGCCTCAACACCTTCTATCCAACAAAAAAAGATTGTCAAAGAGAATGAAGATATTGTTTCTTCAGCTACAATGGTGCCTACACAATGCCCCATCAAACCTATAGACAACAATTCGCTGGAGCATATTCAACCCTGCCAACAATTGATTTGTGATAGTCTTCCACAAACCAAGCAACTCAACTTATCCAACAAAGAACGCAACTCACCAAGATTCAGATTAATAAAATGCTTTCCCCTCTTCCATGGGAACTCAATGCAATGGATACAATTTCTTCCTGAGGGGGGAGGATTGATCCAAGTGGATATTGGTGGCCACTCATCTATCCAACTGGCTCCTCTTGTCAGTTTTTAGTTCAACACGTTCTTATGTACTTCTTTGTAATTGTGGGTTCTACACTTTGTTTGAAGCGCTACACATCTTCGAGGTGCATACTGGTGGCCTCCCACCTAATCCAACTGTCTTAGTTTGTATTTTTTCATGTCATCACATCTTGTTGTACATCAAGGGTCATTTTGGGGCCCTAAACAGTGTTATTTTGGCATGTCACAGTAAATTGTAGCGGAGTCAGAGTTTGATGACATAATGTGTAGCTCTCTAAAATACCTTTCCAACGGGCTATCACAGCCCTGAAATGGAGATCATATGAAAATGTTACGACTCTGAGAAGTTAATGTACTAACTTACCCAAATGGGGCCCACATGAATTTTGGCGTTTCATCTCCTAGGGTTAGGTTTTTGGATTTCGAGGCTTTGGGAATTCTTGTTTAACATAAAAAGGCCTTCAGAGCCTCACTGTAATGATCTTATGGGGAATTAGCATAGCTGTCACATCTCTTCTCAGAGATAAAGTTGTCACCATTCTAGCGAGGCTTGCACTTTGTATTTTTACAGTCTCTTTACAATTCTTTCATTAGTAGAAATCAAGTATTATTGTATTTTTCTGTTTCTGGCAATTTTCATGAGTGTTTCATTGTAATATCTATATTTTTATTTCATTCCAAATATAATACGGATCAAGATCTATTGCGTCTATCTGGAGTTAAAATTCTATATGAACGGATAGCCATTTAGTTTCAAAATTTTCATTTTCTTGTTATGAAAAGATTGGAATAGAAGCACCAGGTTTAACTATGATAATCATACATTTACAATGCATTAGATGTCCTATCATTGACCCTCTCTTTCCTCCTTTTTCAGGGAGGCGATAATTGTTCATAGCTATTACCTTAACATTGAAGAAATGTTCAATCCAAATTTGCATCTTAGTTTTGTTCAATTGAGAATCGACGTTAAAAGTATATTGATTCATTTCTAATATACAAATACTTTTTTGAGTAAGTACTGGATATTTCACTTCATCCATCAATTTTTTCCCTCCATTTGTTTTATTCTCTTTTTGCCCCCCTTTAGCTATTATTATAAAGGATCATATACACATATACATATTTAAGTATACATATTTTGATGTTCGTTCTTATCCGATATATCCAAATAAGTTTGAGACTGAATCATTTTCTCTCCAAAAGATTTGTTTCTTCGGTAGATAACATGAAAAAAAAAAGAAGGAAGAGTTCTTACCAACTAGTAATCTTCTTCCACGAAAAATAGGTCTTTGATTCTGTATGGGTTAAGTAGTAAAAAATTGAGTACATATAGGCATTTTGTATGCATCTATTCTAGCAGCTTCTCTAGCGACGGTTTCATATACTCCACCCATTTCATAAAGTATTCGACTCCTCCTAGTGAGGAATACCCAATATTTAAGAGATCCTTTCCTCGAACCCATACATTCTTTTGTAGGTCTCATTGTAATAGGTTTGTCGGGAAATATATGTACCCATATTTTTCTGCCAGGATGGGCATAATGAGTAATCATTCTTTGTTCACATTATATCTTCCTAGATGTGATCCAAGAAGTTTCAAGTTCTTGAAGAGCGAATCTACCAAAATAAATGTGATTGTCCCGATAAGATACTCCTTTCATTTCCCCCCTATGTTTTTAATGATTTTTTATTTTTTTTGGGGTTATAGTCCATGAGGTCGACCTACTTATAGACTCCAATGATATTAATTCATTTTTGGATTATTTCACTATCCTATCCAAAGGATGGTTAAGATTCCTACATGATATTATGCATTCACAGGTTCCATCGTTCCATAGATGTTGTATAAATGCCTAGGTTTTCCCTCGGCAATGGAGCTTTCTTTTCATCTGATACAGAATCAATTTCCTTAGTTTCGATCGACCCAAAGCTATTTCTCCTTAATAAATTGGATCCCTTCAATCTTGCTTCAATGAAGCAGGATGATTCTTATGCTTTATCACACTGCTTTTCAGAGGGTAATTAATGAAGCATGTAATATTAGGAGAAGATTCCATTTCTCTTTTTTCTTTTTTTCTTTTTACACATTACCAAATACCTTTCTCGCTTCACTAGAGATCAAAATCTTTTTTTTTTTTTCTTGTGGAAGAAAGTGTTTACAAGGTGATATTATCTACCCATAGTTATTGGATCTTGAAAATATAAAGCAATGAGTTAGTCTCTAGTTTATTTATACCAATGGTCACATATATGGTTCTCCCAAAACAACAAGATGCCCAACTATGCAAAGTTCTGCATCATTTTTCCTAGTCCAGTTTCTTTAACAACACCAATACATTTGGTTAGCATGAATGCACCGCTACGCTAGATTACTAGTTGAATGTATATGTAAACTAGAAGTAGATAATAAATACTATGATGGATTGTTATCATGTATTGCTTAAATAAACAATACTAAATCTTTCAATAAAATGAAAGGTTTGGTATTCTTCAAATGTTTGTTGTTATTCTTTGTCCTTTTTCCCATTCTCATTCCATAAATAATGGATATGTAAACTAGAATTAGAAAAAAAGATTAAATTAAAAGCAATTTTTTTCTCTAGATTAAATTGTAATGGACTTTTAATAGGTTAGCTTCATATATGATTTAAGAGAAAGGGGTCTAAGCAAACCATATAACACTTGTTTTATTAACTTTAACAATGATTATACATAAATATTGGGTTTTTTAAATGTATGGGTGAGATCCAATACTCTAAAACATTCAATAATTGTGAGAGTTTACACTTGCAAATTGGATTATTACAAATGGCCACATTTTATTTCTACAAGATAATACAAATAAATATCATAATGCTAACATAATATTAACAAAAGTTAACACCAAAACCTTAAGACATAATATTAACAAAAGTTAACATCAAAACCTTACGACATAATATTAACAACAGTTAACATCAAAACCTTACGACATAATAGTAACAAAAGTTAAACTAACATAGATTACTAAAACATTTTATTATTCATTGCGTTGCGAGAGGAATGTGGCTTAGGATGGAGGGTTTAGATATCTAATGAAGTTGATTATACCTGGACTCTTTTTTGTATTATTATCAATATTATAGAGTGATATAGATAAAGGAGTTTAAGGAAACGCTATAATTCTTTTGTATGGGCTTTAACAAGGAATATTGTTTTTTCTTAACATATTGGTGAAACATTTTAATTATTCAATATTCTAAAATACTCTAAGATATTTAATAAAAGAAAAGTTTACTCCTTACAAATTGGATTATTACTAATGGCCATATTTAATAAAAGAAAAGTTTATTCCTTACAGCATGGAGCTTTAAATTGCTTCGATGCAGCAAGTCCTATTTGTAAACGCACAGTAAGCATCACCACCAGTGCTTTGGGAACACTAGAGAATTCATGTTCTTAATTTTATTAAGAGCACCACTAAGTTTACATCCCATAAAATTTAGCGTAGCGGTGCATTCATGCTAACCTAATGTATTGGTGTTGTTAAAAAAAACGGACTAGGAAAAATAATGCAGAACTTTGCATAGTCGGGCATCTTGTTAGGTGCCTTATTACTGGAGCTCTATGAACACAATGCACCACTAAAAAACCCCTAGCACCGATGCATTCATATTAACACATCACACTATTTAATTTTCAATAAAACAATTTAGCCTAGTAACGCCCCTAGGTACAACAAACCCATCGGTGTTGTAAAGAGAATGGACCCGAGATTGATATTTTACAATTTAATATCGCAATTTTTCATATACCACTAAATATGTGGTAGTACAACAATAAACATGGACCACCGATGTGTCAACTCTAGTACTGCACGTCGTTCTTCTTCGAAGAAAAGAAGCACGATAAATTCTAAAAAATAAACATAGTGGTGCATACTTTGTGATGCATTTTAAAATAAAATGTATCCATTAACATGTTGGTTCTATGGGATAACTGGAGCATTAGTGTGTTCAATTTAACAAAGTGCACAACCAATTTTACGGGACATAAAATTTAGCGTAGCAATGCATCATTGTTAACGAAATGCATCGGTGTTGTTAAAAGAACCGCACCGGAAAAATATTGAATTACTTGGTATTCTGGGGAATATTGTAGGAAAATCCATTACTAATTCTGTATATAACACAACACACTGTTAAATAATCTTTCAGTTCTCTAGGAACAATGGAGCACCAGTGCGTTAAATTTAACAAAGCACACTGTTAAATTTACAGGCCATAAAATTTAGCATAGTGATGCATCCATGTGGAGTTGTTAAAAGAACCACATCAAGAAGAATATTGAAAACAAACAGATGATCGACGTAGACCCCATTTCTACTGACGCGACCACAACAATTCAACCAAAAGAATCAGTAGATCCTGAAGAGGGGAAACGCATCTTCCATTCACAAATGTGGGTGAAGGGGACCTCGTTCCATTTCATTGTTGATAATGACAGGCAGAAGAACCTCATCTCAACTAAGGTGGTCGAATATATGGGGTTGTCGAAAACACCACACCCACAACCGTACAACATCGGGTGGCTTCACCACAGACGATATTTATGTATCAGCCAGCAGTGTCAGATGACCTATGGAATCCATCCATTCAAAGATGAGGTAGTGTGTGATGTTTCCCCTCTTGATGTCTGTGATGTTTTTTTGGTCCAAAAATATATCTAGAGACGTCATGTTTTCTATGAGTCTAGACCTCGTAGTGTCATTATTACTCTAGGATGTCATCTCTATTGGATACCAAGGGTAGTTCTAACTACTGATCCACCAAAACAGTGTCGCAAGGTAATCTCTCATACTACAAAATGCATCCTCCTAACAGTTTTTTCAAATGGTGCACATAAGACCGCTACAACCACTGCAGCCTCAACACCTTCTATGCAACAAAAAAGGATTTTCAAAGAGAAAGAAGATATTGTTTCTTCACCTACAATGGTGCCTACACAATGCCCCATCAAACCTAGAGACAACAGGTTGTCGGAGGATATTCAACCCCGCCAACAATTGATTTGTGATAGTCTTCCACAAACCAAGAAACACAACTTATCCAACAAAGCACGCAGCTCAACAAGATTCATATTAATAAAATGTTTTTCCCTCTTCCCTGGGCACTCAAACCAATGCATACAATTTCTTCCTGAGGGAGTAGGATTGATACAAGTGGATATTGGTGGCCACCCATCTATCCAACTGGCTCCTCTTGTCAGTTTTTAGTTCAACACGTTCTTATGTACTTCTTTGTGATTGTTGGTTCTACACTTTCGCAGTTGTTTGAAGCGCTACACATCTTCCAGGTGCATACTGGTGGCCTCCCACCTAATCCAACTGGCTTATTTCGTATTTTTTCATGTCAACACATCTTGTTGTACTTCCAGGGTCATTTTGGGGCCCTAAACGATGTTATTTTGGCATGTCACAGTCAAATTGTAGCGGAGTCAGAGTTTAACATAATGTGTAGCTCTCTAAAATACCTTTCCAACAAACTATCACGCGCCTGAAATGGAGATCATATGAAAACGTTACGACTCTGAGAAGTTAATGCACTAACTTACCCAAATGGGGCCCACATGAATTTTGGCGTTTCATCTCCTAGATTTAGGTTTTTGGATGTTGAGGATTTTGGAATTCCTGTTTAACACAAAAAGGCCTTGAGAGCCTCATTGTAATGATCTTCTGGCGAATTAGCGTAGCCGTCACATCTCTTTTCAGAGATAAAGTTGTCACCATTCTACCGAGGCTTGCACTTTGTATTTTTACGGTCTCTTTACAATTCTTTCATTACTAGAAATCAAGTATTATTGTGTTTCTCTATTTCTAATGATTTTCATGAGTGTTTCATTGTAATATCTATATTTTTATTTCGTTCCAAATATAATCCGGATCAAGATCTATTGCGTGTATCTGGAGTTAAAATTCTATATGAACGAATAGCCATTTAGTTTCAAATTTTTCATTTTGTTGTTATGAAAAGATTGGAATAGAAGCACCAGGTTTAACTATAATAATCATACATTTACAATGTATTGGATGTCCATTTGTTTTTTTCTCTTTTTCCCCCCGTTTAGCTATTATTATATCGGATCATATACAGATATACATATTTAAGTAGAAATATTTTGATCTTCGTTCTTATCTTCTATATCCAAACAAGTTTGATACTGAATCATTTTCTCTCCAAAAGATTTGTTACTTTGGTAGATAACATGAAAAAAAGAAGAAGGAAGAGTTCTTACCAACTAGTAATCTTCTTCCATGAAAAATAGGTCTTTGATTCTGTATGGGTTAAGTTGTAACAAATTGAGTACATATAAGAATTTTGTATGCATCTATTTTACTATCTGCTCTAGCGACGGTTTCACATACTCCACCCATTTCATAAAGTATTCGACCTGTCGTAATGACGAATACCCAATATTTAAGAGATCCTTTCCTCGAACCCATACATTTTTTTGCAGGTCTCATTGTAATAGGTTTGTCGGGAAATATATGTACCCATATTTTTCCGTCGGGATGGGCATAATGAGTAATCATTCCTTGTTCACATTCTATCTTCCCTGATGTGATCCAAGAAGGTTCAAGTTCTTGAAGAGCGAATCTACCAAAACAAATGCGATTGTCCTGATAAGATACTCCTTTCATTCCCCCCCTATGTTTTTTATGATTTTTTATTTATTTTGGGGTTATAGTCCATGGTTAATAGCATTTTGATCCCATCTCTAATCAAGAACTGAACAAGAAAGTTTCTTCTCATCTGGCTCCTTGTGAATAATCTATGTCAAATTGGACAATCAATGCGTAGTTATTAGTTATATATAAATGAGTCTATATCTATGCATTACACATATTATGTATAGAATATAATATACAAGACAAATAACTCTTTCCATCCAATGAGACTATTAAGAAATAATTTCATGGGCGAATATAGAGTCTTCCAATATTTTCTCCATGGGGTCGGCCTACTTATAGACTCCAATGAGATTAATTCATCTCCGGCTTATTTTGCTATCCTATCAAAAGAATGGTTAAGATTCCTACATGATCTTATGCATTCAAAGGTTCCATCGTTCCATAGATGTTGTATAAATGCCTAGGTTTTACCTAATCAATTTCCTTAGTTTCCATCGACCCAAATCTCTTTCTCCTTCATAAATTGGATCCCTTCATTCTTGCTTGAATGAAGCAGGATGATTCTTATGCTTTATCACACTACTTTTCAGAGGGTAATTAATGAAGCATACAATATTAGGAGAAGATTCCATTTCTTCTTCTTTTTTTTCTTTTTCCACATTACCAAAGACCTTTCTCGCTTCACTAGAGATCAAAATATTTTTTTTTTTCTCTTGGAAGAAAGTGTTTACAAGGTGATATTATCTACCCATAGTTATCGGATCTTGAAAATATGAAGCAATGAGTTAGTGTCTAGTTTATATATACCAAGGGTCACATATATGGTTGTCCCAAAACAACAAGATGCTCGACTATGCAAAGCTTTGCATCATTTGTCCTAGTCTAGTTTCTTTAACAACACCAATACATTTGGTTAGCATGAATGCACCGCTACGCTAGATTACTGGTTGGATGTATATGTAAACTAGAAGTAGATAATAAATACTCTGATGGATTGCTATCATGTATTTCTTAAATAAACAATACT
>ML798973.1:89147-100107 GCA_009831015.1 Picea engelmannii
TGACTGCAAAGATCTGAAAGTTTGATGCACACATCAAGCTTCTTTCCTATTGGGCTCTATACATTCTCCCATTTGTTTCACGATGCGATCTATTGTGTTCTCTTGCATTACTCTGTTAGTGCAATTTGTTATTCAATGAGTTGAGAGAGGATTGTGGCTTAGGATGAAATAAAATATAGGAACCAAACAACACGGTGAGGCTACACTCACTTGTGTATTATTCAATGAAGACGGATTACATCTTTATATAGGAAAAGACTCTACCGAGTCGCTTACATGCAAACCAAAGACAACTAGACTCTTAACTAAGAACTGACTCTTAACACGCCTACAACTGACTATCACAACTGAAGCTTATAACTGGTGCTTACAACTGGCGTTGCGAGAGGAATGTGGCTTAGGATGCTCTCATTAGGAGTGTTCTCTTGCATTACTCTGTTAGTGCAATTTATTATTCTTTGCGTTGCGAGAGGAATGTGGCTTAGGATGTTCTCATTGGGAGGATTTAGATATCTAATGAAGTTGATTGTACCTGGACTCTTTTTGCTGAGTCTCCTCTGCATTTGTTTGCTTGGGAAGCTGAACGTGAAGAAAATGATTATTTGCAAGTGAAAGAGAACGAAAAGAAGCATATTGACTGCAAAGATCTGAAAGTTTTATGCACACATCAAGCTTCTTTTCTATTGGGCTCTATACATTCTCCCATTCGTTTCACGATGCGATCTATTGTGTTCTCTTGCATTACTCTGTTAGCGCAATTTATTATTCATTGCATTGCGAGAGGAATGTGGCTTAGGATGTTCTCATTAGGAGGGTTTAGATATCTAATGAAGTTGATTGTACCTGGACTCTTTTTCTATTATTATCAATATGATGTCAGCTCTATTGGATACCAGAGGTAGTTCTAACTACTACTCCACCAAAAGAGTGCCGCAAGGTAATCTCTCATACTACAAAATGAATCCTCTTCACAGTTTGTTCAAATGGTGCACATAAGACTGCTACAACCACTGCAGCCTCAACACCTTCTATCCAACAAAAAAAGATTGTCAAAGAGAATGAAGATATTGTTTCTTTAGCTACAATGGTGCCTACACAATGCCCAATCAAACCTAGAGAAAACAAGTTGTTGGAGCATATTCAACCCTGCCAACAATTGATTTGTGATAGTCTTCCACAAACCAAGCAACTCAACTTATCCAACAAAGCACGCAACTCACCAAGATTCAGATTAATAAAATGCTTTCCCCTCTTCCTTGGGCACTCAACGCAATGGATACAGTTTCTTCCTGAGGGGGAAGGATTGATCCAAGTGGATATTGGTGGCCACCCATCTATCCAACTGGCTCCTCTTGTCAGTTTTTAGTTCAACACGTTCTTATGTACTTCTTTGTAATTGTGGGTTCTACACTTTGTTTGAAGCACTACACATCTTCGAGGTGCATACTGGTGGCCTCCCACCTAATCCAACTGTCTTATTTTGTATTTTTTCATGTCATCACATCTTGTTGTACATCAAGGGTCATTTTGGGGCCCTAAAGAGTGTTATTTTGGCATGTCATAGTAAATTGTAGTGGAGTCAGAGTTTGATGACATAATGTGTAGCTCTCTAAAAGACCTTTCCAATGGGCTATCACAGCCCTGAAATGGAGATCATATGAAAACGTTACGACTCTCAGAAGTTAATGTACTAACTTACCCATATGGGGCCCACATGAATTTTGGCGTTTCATCTCCTAGGGTTAGGTTTTTGGATTTCGAGGCTTTTGGAATTCCTGTTTAACATAAAAAGGCCTTCAGAGCCTCACTGTAATGATCTTCTGGCGAATTAGCGTAGCCGTCACATCTCCGGTCAGAGATAAAGTTGTCACCATTCTAGTGAGGCTTGCACTTTGTATTTTTACAGTCTCTTTACAATTCTTTCATGAGTAGAAATCAAGTATTATTGTATTTCTCTATTTCTGGCGATTTTCATGAGTGTTTCATTGTAATATCTATATTTTTATTTCGTTCCAAATATAATCCGGATCAAGATCTATTGCGTGTATCCAGAGTTAAAGTTTTATATGAACGGATAGCCATTTAGTTTCAAAATTTTCACTTTCTTGTTATGAAAAGATTGGAATAGAAGCACCAGGTTTAACTATGATAATCATACGTTTACAATGCATTGGATGTCGCATCATTGACCCTCTCTTTCCTCCTTTTTCAGGGAGGCGATAATTGTTCATAGTTATTACCTTAACATTGAAGAAATGTTCAATCCAAATTTGCATCTTAGTTTTGTTCAATTGAGAATCGACGTTAAAAGTATATTAATTCATTTTTAATATACAAATACTTTTTTGTGTAAGTACTCGATATTTCACTTCATCCATCAATTTTTTCCCTCCATTTGTTTTTTCCTCTTTTTGCCCCCCTTTAGCTATTATTATAAAGGATCATATACACATATACATATTTAAGTATACATATTTTGATGTTCGTTCTCATCCGATATATCCAAATAAGTTTGAGACTGAATCATTTTCTCTCCAAAAGATTTGTTTCTTCGGTAGATAACATGAAAAAAAGAAGAAGGAAGAGTTCTTACCAACTAGTAATCTTCTTCCATGAAAAATAGGTCTTTGATTCTGTATGGGTTAAGTTGTAACAAATTGAGTACATATAGGCTTTTGTATGCATCTATTCTAGCAGCTTCTCTAGCGACGGTTTCATATACTCCACCCATTTCATAAAGTATTTGACATGTCCTAATGACGAATACCCAATATTTAAGAGATCCTTTCCTCGAACCCATACATTTTTTTGTAGGTCTCATTGTAATAGGTTTGTCGGGAAATATATGTACCCATATTTTTCCACTAGGATGGGCATAATGAGTAATCATTTCTTTGTTCACATTCTATCTTCCCAGATGTGATCTAAGAAGTTTCAAGTTCTTGAAGAGCGAATCTACCATATTATTACCATTTCAGGATTTCGCAAGTTGGGTTTTCAGGTCTTGCGAGTACAAGGGAATACGCTCTTGGGTATTTCGGGTACCGAAACACCGAAATGTCCTAACTTATCCATACGTCGTCATTTCAGGTTTTCGTGAATCGGGGTTTCGGGACTTGTGAGTACAAGGGAACTCGCACTTAGGTACCCCGGGTGCCGAAATGCCGAAATGTCCTAAGTCTAAGAGGACCATCCTCTCACGTGCATGGTTTTTTGGACTTATGCCATAAAATCCTCTGGCAGATTCTTGGGTAAACTTTTAAAAAGGGTGTCCCTGTGGGAAGATCTATCCAGGGCATTTCTTGAGATAAAATAAGGGAATAAATTTCCTGAGAACAGACTTGAATACTGAATCCGTTCAAAACATACATATATATAAATATAAATATATACATAAGTCATATGTGGTCTTTCCAATATAAGCATGTAGTCACCATTTCTGATCAAACACCATACAGATAGTCTTATACGGAAATCATTCATAATTTCACAAACCATGAGCATATATATTTCCAGATTTCTTCCGATTTCTTCCCTCTTGCGATCTATGTCACCTCTGACCCCCTCCCACACCTCTTTCCTGCCTTTTCTTTCCCAATGAGGTTGCATGTGGCACGAACTTCCCCGCGGAGGTCAGTTCTGAGGCTTCCACGGATGGACGGTTCATTCCCCATTCCTCATTAACTCATGAGGAGCCTCTTCACCTACCAACTTGGCAAGTAATTCATTTCGGGGCCAGTGAGCCACTCTTGGTTCTCCGGGCCAGTGAAGACCAAATATTATTTGGTTCAGTGGAAGTTAATGCCACCATTCCATTGCCTTCCACCACCTTTCTACAACCATCGTGGTCTCTTTGTCAACACATCCCCCTCTTAGAAGTCATATATATAGACCATTCTGATTAGCCCGATTTTAGCCAAGCTTTATGGAATTATTTTGGAAAAGAAGATTATCCTTTGGCTAGAAATTCATGGTAAAAGAGCTTAAGTCCAGGCCAGGCTTAGAAGATATCATTCAACTCTGGACCATCTTGTTACCTTTAGGATCATTGCAAAGGAGTTTCGCAATACTAAAACCAATTTTTTTGTTGTTTTGTTGACTATAGAAAAGATTTCGACATGGTTCCTAGGAAAAACCTTTGGAATAGGTTGGAAGAGATAAAAGTGCCTCTCGAGTTGAGGGTTGTTGCAACAAGGATGTATGAGAACATTATTGCTAAGTTTAAAAACACTGAGAGCTGGTCAAAAGATATTAACTGCAATATCAGAGTCAAACAAGGTTGTCCCTTGTCCCCTACCCTTTTTGGCATATACATTGACAAGTTAGAAGATTGCTTGGAAAAATAAGGTTGTGTCGGACCTACTCTCACTGGTCTAGTCATCATTCTTCTTCTTTATACTTATGATATCATTCTTATGGAAAGGAGTCCCCATGATCTTGAAAACCAACTAACGATCCTCAAGGATTTTTTCTCCAATATGGGTATGACTATTAATACTGATAAGACTAAGGTCATGATTATTAAATCCAATAAGATCCCTTATGATACCTTCGTATATGAAAACAACAACTTGGAGGAAGTGACTTCATACAAATATATTGGAATTGATGTTCACCACAAAATCAATTGGAATTGTAGCATTGAGAAAA
Organism: Picea engelmannii; assembly: GCA_009831015.1. Taxonomy (NCBI): domain Eukaryota; kingdom Viridiplantae; phylum Streptophyta; class Pinopsida; order Pinales; family Pinaceae; genus Picea; species Picea engelmannii. The sequence continues at coordinate 93,798 of ML798973.1, forward strand.
GGATTATTGGGGAATGGAAAGCTTATTATGGGCTTGAAAACAATTGTAAATCAGCTGATCTTTGGAGTTGGGATAAGAAGAAAATTCTCTTTGAGACTCTTGTTACAGATGTTATTGTTTATGGATGTGAAGTATGGGGCTGTACTATCTCTCGTGAATTGTGACATCCCCAAAAAATAAATTATTTTCGAAAATTGTTAGGAAAATTATTCCGTTTTTGGTAAATTCAAATTTGGAAATTTTTTTCCATTTATGGAAATTCTGAATTTCGAATTTGGTAAATTGTAATTAATTATCATAATTGTTGGGTAGAGATCTGATTTGACCCAACTAACTATTTGACGATGACACTTGTATGAAAACATAATATTTTATAATCATTATGGGAGGACAAATGAAACAACCATGTTAAATTCGATTGATCGTGACTCCATGAGTGGGGAACATGTTGGAACTAACTCAAGGCTGATTGTTACAACTGGAAAATCAAGGATTTTGGCCATTGGAAGCCCCTGAAAATCAGGGATTTATAAAGCTATGAAAATTCCCAAGGGAGGGAAAAGACCTAGGCAAAAAGATGGTTTTTGATATATAACATATGTGAGGAGGCAGGACACTAGCGAGTATGCTGGGAAAAAGAACTATTGAGTACTTGTTGTTATGAGCACTAAATTATTAAGTGTGAGGCAAGGAGAGGACTATTGATAGAGGAAGACATTTTTGAAGAGGAGATTCCAAGTTTTCCCTCATGCATTCATGGTCAAGCTAGGGGGTGAACCGGACAAGTGATTTGGCTGCCTTGTTCTATGGTTGGGAGGAACATGGTTATTCCCTTTGTCTTCTCGTGAATTGATTCAGATATGTTAATATTTTCCTTCTCTGTTTGCATGATTATATATATATATATGATGTGATGTATTTGTTTGTGCTAAAGTGAAATATTTTCCATGGATGAAATATGTTCATTGTGTGAAGCTTATAACAAATGACCAAATTCTGGAATTGTTCCTTCTGTAATTAAATTTCTAGGCAGAATTATCTATGTATAAATGAACTTGAAAAGAACAGATCTATCTACAACTATATGTTTATTCCTGTAATTGAATTTCTAGGAAAAACTATCTATGTATAATTGGATTTGAACATATATATATATGTATAAGTTTATGTGTATCTCTGTAATTAAATTTAAGAAAATTCATATCACTTAGTAGAGACCTCCTTTCTCATATAACATTGAAGGAGGAGAAATATGAGACAGTATGGACCCTACAGATCATATGTATATACTTATATATTACATATAGAATTATATATATAAATATATATAGATCTGTTTGCAGTTGGTACTTTGTGTAGGCATTATTGATTAAATGAAAATTAAATGACTGCAACCGAAAACTCACTTATATAGAGATCTGTTGTCATATTATATAAGCAAACCAATTACTCCAATAGGCAATCAGCTACATTTTGTATAAATGAAATATTGAATCGGAGAGTCTGAACCCCCTCCTTAACCTCGTTAGAGTACTAAATAAAATTGAATAAGTTTTGTTGTTCTGATATGAGATAATACAGAAGTAGAATACTCCATAAGGACAAAGATTCAGAGATATATATAGATGTCAGAAGATGATATGATGATAGAACATTTAATCTTTGATTTTCATTTGCACAAAATAAAAAGACCCAACTTGAAAGAATAACCATTGTATTAAGTGATTCACAAATTATTGAGTGATGATTATGTACATGCAAAACCGTCCACTCGGTGTTCGTTGCAGTGGACGGCATAGAAATGGAAATATACAATCATAAAGTTTTGTACACATAACATGAAATTGAAAACTCCTACCAGTCTTATAGAGACCCCTTTACACAGTCTAAACACTGATAGAATGGTATATATATACATGTATGTATATATATAAATCTTCATATATAGATAAGCGTTATGGGATTAAATCTCAAAATCGTAACCTTACCCTACCTTTACTTTGATAACTCAGATCATTGTATCTACTCAATGTTAGATCCAGTCTAACTATTACAAGTTCATAACCAAGCATTTCAGCAGCAAACACAAGAAATGACGAAATGAAGTAAAACGATATAGTATTATAGATCTAATACAATTCGATTTTCACACTATAAACATTCAGAGTTTGAAACAGAGTCTTCAATCTAAACTACAACCAAAGAAAGTAAATTGCAGAGTAGGGTGAAACCCGAATGATCAGGAGATTCAACTAACTCAATAGTCAATTCATTACTTCAAATAAATAGGGAAATCATGTAGATAAATCTTTGAAGGAGTCATATTTATAGTAACCGGACCCGAACATTAAGTTTACATTAGGAATTTTTCCCATTTCCAAGCACGATCGGAAACTGAGGGAAACTATACTAAGCGACTACATTTAAATTTGCAACTGTGACTGTTCAGACTCCAGAAGGGGTTATAGAAGGGAACTCAAATACCTTTTGCGTCGAGCATGAGTATGAAACATACGAAATCTTTGCGTAGACGAAAACCTATAAGAATTACCATTGACGAATATTAGTAATTTATATACAAGGAAAAGTTTAAGAAGAACAACAACAGAGTGATAATGGTTATTAATGAATTATACCAAGACATTACTTAACTTCTGATTCGCAACTCGCATGTATTTATTTTCCTTGTCGCCTTCCCTCTGGACAGACAACTGGGTCGAGGGTGGGTGGTGCAACAAATCTCTGATGGGTACCCTCGCATCAAACAAGGCCCATCATTAGCGATTCATATCAATTCTTGAACAACAAATAAAAAACAAAGGAAAGAAAAACTTTACACAGTGGCCATGATCTTAATGAATTGCAGTGATACAGTGTCAAGTTTCATTCTAGATCCATAAATGGTACCAGGCATGCCATGTGAAATATGGAACAAGTTGTTCATACAGAACTGGGACTATACCTAACTAGTGGAGTCTAACCTTTCCAGAATCCTTTTTGCCCAAAGTAGTTACAACTCAATAAGCGTTACAGAGACATTCATTTTATTGTTTCCAAATGGTTTGACCATGATACAAATAGTAACCATATTATATCTGCAAGGGGTCACTTTTCCCTTTGACCCAAGCTAGGAATCCTCACACAGCATCACGACATTTAACATTAGGGCCTTGACTTATGGGTTATAGAAGAATGATAGCCGAGGGTTACAACATCTGAAAAGTTACAACCCAAACAAATGATACCAACTATTCCTTCCTAAAAATGAGAAAAGATACATTGTACTCTTAGGAGGGTCGAGTAAGGAATGACCAAATCAATAACCTCATACGGCAAAGAAGACAGCCAGAACAGACAGAGAGGGATATAATAAGGGAAACTTTGGAGTGTAGAGTATAAACAAACAACAGTAACTTAAAAACGAAGAATGGTTTTCTGTTCCGAAGAACCACCTCTTTATCCAACCAGAGTATGGTGTTAAAAAGAAAAATTACTAGGGGAGTCACGCTATATGTTCTCCAACTCAAGGAACCTCCATTGTCGGTAGTCCACTCTGCTAAAGGAGTAATACGCAAAGCCCTTCGAATAAGTCAAAGTGAGCAACATAGACGCATGGAAAACCTATTAGCAAACCCTACCTACTTAGTTAAATGTTGGGAGTACATAGGACGGCTCGACCATGTGACGAGGCACAGTTGGCATGATGGGAATGGGCGAAGGTTGGGTAAGAATCCTCGTAAACCGTGAAGGGCGGGTAAGAATCCTCGTAAACCACACTCACATGTTGTCATTAAACAATAAACACAAAGCCTTAAATTACCACCTGACAGTAATCCACTCTCTCCCATCAAAATTTATTCGTGAAATAAACTAAGTCTTCCAAGCTCGATCCATTGGTACACATACACGACCACGGTTTGGTTGTAGTTCGAGAGAAGACTCGTTAGAGTTTCGTTTGGTTAAAGTCGAATCTACTCAAGTGCTCGTTACTCAAACTTTGTGGGACAGGGGACGATAACTTTAGTAACTTATTTATTCACAAATGGAACCCATTGAAAAATCGAAAACTAGGATTAGAAATGCTAAACGCATTACCGCCAAACCTTTCCTTTCAAATTATGGTTATAGAACTCTGTCGTGGACATATTTATATCTAGATATGTATAAATATAGGTATGATAACAAAGTTCTCTTCTCATATGGTTAGATTAAATTCTTATGGTGCACAACTTATGGAAATCTCTTATGTAAAGAGAGACTAGGAATATTAATCCTACGTTTAGTCTATGGTATAAGCATGATGCACATAGATAAGGGGATCGGGAAAGTGAAAGGGGATTTTACTAAGACTCCTGGAGAATTGATATTGTGGGTTCTTTAGCAAACCAGATAGACAGGCATGTAAGTGGCATCTTATAGTAGGACAAATATGAGTGTCATCAAAAAACTTATAACCGGAATGAAGGATTTCTTCCATCTACCAATAAACATGTAAAGTATAACTGGGAGAATCATGCCTCTTAGAAAAAAAATTATGACAAATTTGAGGTTCATTACATGAATCCTGGAGAAATATAGAGCAAATACAAAATAATTTTATAACCTATAATATCAAAATTAAAGGAAACATGCCCTATCCCATCCTCCTCTTAGAAACAAGCCTCTCCCCCATTGAGAGCATGGCTATGACTAGATACCTAATGTATAAGAAAAAGTTAAACAACATGGAAGACAAGAGGCTTCCTAAAATTTCTTCAAAATCCAGTCATAACCACCATCGACTCAAATGAGGATGGAATAAATATTCCTGATCTTGGATAAACTATTGGGGAATCATGGAAGACACCATTTTGCAGAATAAAGATACTATTAAAAAAACGTCAAATCAAAATTTAAGGAGAAAATGTTGTGTGATAAAGAGTTAGAGGAAAAAAGAAAATTAAGGTATTATAAGGATGTAATCAACCCTAATCTATAAGATAAAAATTATCTATCTATTTTTCCAAGTGTAAATAAAAAAATAAGAATTGCTAAGATACGAACAAATTCTCACGAGCTCCATAGTGAAATTGGGCGTTGGTCAATTCCTAAAACGTCATGGGATGAAAGAGTGTGTCACCTTTGTGACACTAAGAAGGTTGAATATGAAAATCACTTTCTCTTAGATTGTTGAGCCTATACCCAAATTAGATCTCATTTTCAAAATATTTGTCACACTACCAATCTTTCTAACCTCTTAACTCAACAAAAGTATGGTGATCTTGGAAAGCTTCTCTTAATGCTTTTCGAGCACAGAAACAAAATTCTAAAGAATTGCAAGTAATCACTTACCCTCTTAAGGTTCGATAGACCAATTCGATCTTAGTGGGCGTTAATCATCATCATCATCATCATCAATAAATACACATTAATATTATTATTTGAAAAGACAATTTTTAAATATATTTGTAAATAGTCATTTATTAGAATTTTTTTAATTTTTTATTTTAAAAAAAAAATATGATAAATAAATAAAAATGCATTAAAAAAAAATTATTTTTAGATTAGAATTTTCGAATTAATCAAATTGTACCATTAAAAAGATAAATTTATTTTCATTAAAAATTGAACTAATACTTGTTTTTTACCATACAAGGAAATTTTAAAAAGATAAATTGATAAAGAGTCAAAGCAAGTCGACTTCGACTTCAAACCAATTATTATAGTCCCTCCTTGGGATCTAATAATTAGGTGATCTTGATATCAATAAGTAAGTGATTTTTGCACCGATAGATAGCACCGATAGATCTGGGGTTAAGATGGATCTATGCTATTTTAAAAAATGTTGGATTTAAAGAAGATAATATTCACGTGACATGTTTTTTTAATTTTAGTTTGATTAAAATTTACATATTCAATAAAAATGTTACACGATTATAAGCTAATATATAGTTTATAATATTTCTCCGTGGTTTTGAATGGGACTACTACTTCTCTGCAGTTTTCAAATTAATATTTCTCCGCGGTTAGGAGCGAGCATACTAGATCTCTGTTGTTTTGAAGTTAATATTTCTCCGTAGTTTGGAACGGACATACTAGATCACTACGGTTTTGAAATTATATCTCTAGGGTTTGGAATAATACTTCTCTTTTTTTTTTCTAAGATTATATATCTAGGGTTTTCAACACCAATAATACTTTTTTTTTAAGGAGATATTTTATTTCTAAGATTATATATCTAGGGTTTTGAACAGGAATAATACTTCTTTGTTTATTTATTTTTTAGGAGATATTTTATTTCTAAGATTATATATCTAGGGTTTTGAATGGG
>ML798973.1:122107-163807 GCA_009831015.1 Picea engelmannii
CTTCTCTAATCAGATCCATTAAAGATGCATCATCATCGGTTCTCTCCATTGGCACGTTATCTCAAGAGCATAAGCATTGTGGAAAAAAACTTGCATATTAAATTGGGCTGCTACCAAATAATTGCCAATCCCATAAAACAAGGGAGAAATACCTTCAAAAAAATTGTCGCTTATATTTATAAAATATAAGGGAGAAATAACTCCGAAAAATTCTCATTTCCAAAAACCAAGGCGAAATAACTCTGAGAAATTCCAATTATTAGAAAATTTGGGCGAAGGAGAGGTTCCAGTTTGAATTTGACGAGGCAAAAACAAATTTCGTTGTTCTCCTCTCACAAATAATAGTGGGCGAAGGGTTTTTGATATAAAAAATTTAAAATAAATTTGGGGCTATGCATACTCAAATCCTTTTATATCCTTCTATAGAAATAATTCGCCCAACCAAAATTTTATACCCTCTAATTTCGCCCATGAGCGAAATTTTGCCCCTAAAATCATCTATGACTAGAAACCAACTAGGGAAATCCATGGTTGGAAACAAAACTCAACCATAGGGGTAATCCATTTCCACAGGCCCTTCCAATGCTTTTACTTCAGGCCATACAAGGATTTATTCGAGATTACCATATCCGAGAGTGGACAACACTTTATGGGGTCAACCTCCTTCAATGGGAATCCCTCCACAAGGAGACTTCCTCACCCAAACATCAAACCCCCTGATGCCCACTCCTCAACCCTCTCAACCTTCATATATGGGAGGACCGACAGGTCTTACAATGCCAAACCAACATGTATACGGTCTTACTAGTACTATGATTCCACATCAATATTACCAGTACTCGTATCCAAACCAACAACTTCCTTTTTTGTCCACAATAGATTTGTCGTATTTTTCCCATTTGACGAACGATCCCATACTCCATGCCCCATTTTGGCCCCCTATCCCTGAAAAAATATCGTCTGACATCCCTATGTTCAACAGAAAACCTAGAGAAGATCCAAACAACCATGTCATGACCTTCCATATTTGTTGTTCTTCAAACTCCTTGATGGATGACTCCATCCGATTACGACTTTTCCAGCGAACACTTACAGGAAACAAAACTAGTTTTTCATATTGAACTACCACAAAACTCTTTTGGTGACTTCAACATTCTCGTTGTGGCATTTCTGACTCACTTCCAACTTCTCATTCAGTATGAGACCAGCACTGAGATTTTAACCTTCTGTGAGGATAAATATATGCACTATTAATTCCCAACATTAAATTGTGAACCATGGATTCATAGACTTAGAGGTGCAAGCACATGAAATGCAGGATTGGAGCCTAGTCTAACCTAATGTCGGAAAACCACACTTTGATGCAATAAACAAAACAAGCAATGAATTCAAGAAATAAACTAACACCTTAGGTTGAAACCCATCATGGGGAGGCCATATCTCATGAGTTAGGCATTTAATATTCCCTTTGGTGATTAAAGCTACAAGAAATTCAAGTGTAGAAATCCAAAGTACATGAAATAAAAAATAAGTACAGGAAGTAAAGTGCAGGAAAACCATGGAAAATCCAAATTTAAGCAAACTAGTGAAAGGCAATCAAACAAATAGAAAAAAAAACTTACTTCAAACTATGTGAATCAATTATCCTCAAAAGATACACCCAAGAATGAAAATTCAAGTTGTAGATCTGGGTCATGAAGTGCAGGAAACAAAACTCAAAAATTAAATGTGGAGTGTAGGAACAAAGTGTAGTGAAGGAACAGAGTGCGGGAACAGTAGTGCATGAACAGAGAGTTTGCATTTTATTTATCTTTTTATTGTTTTGTAAACTCATTGGAAACTAATGAATACTATTGTCCCAAGACTAATGAATATTGTTGTCCCAAAACATATCACATGTGGAACATATCAGTGGTTTTATGACTGGATGATCCAGATGGATCTTGGTGGCCATCCACCTTTTCCACTTAATCACCATTTTGAGCATGTGGTTTTGATAAACCATGATATTCACCCTTTTGATGGGGAATGAACGGTAATGTCATCTTCATTTGTTAATTACAGACATCATGCAATGATTTCTTAGTGATATTATGTACATGCCTATAGCATAGCGTTAATGCACTGGATCCCATTAGAAATCTGCAGTTAAGCATGCTCAAGCTAGAATAGTACTGGGATGGGTGATCGCCCAAGAATTCCTAGTGTTTTACATGCCTATGGAATTTTATAAACTTAGTCCAATTTATCCCACATGCATCATGGGAATTTTTCTCCTCTCAATATCTCATATATAATTGAGGCGAAGGAGGCCCTTTAAGCAGGCAATGGAGTGTGATGTAAAGCTTGTTGTGAATGAAGTGTAGTCAACATATTTTTATTTTCATAGATAGGCTACCCCATTCTACCAGTTTTTGTTCTACAATGTTTTTATCTCTTGTTCATTAATAAAAGTTGGTTTTCACTATATTTTTGTGTTCTCTGCATTATCTCTGTGTATTTCCTTGTTATGTATTGGTTCTATTTTTTTCTTCATGTCGTTCTCAAAATAATCTGGACCAGTGGTATTAGAGTGGGATACTCCTTGTCATTTCTCAGAGCAGGTCCCATACGAGGTTGGGGTATAGAGAGTTGCGTCTCGAGCTAGTTTCGCTTGAGGACAACTACTCTCGCCAACCCAAGCGACCTCCCATGGCGGAAGAAAAGAGAGTGAAAAATCAATAGATCCTTTCAAGACATTCCTCGAGGAATCCCTTGTGCGACAGAGGAATGAGATGATGGAAAAATTTGCTCAAACCCTTCGAAGACTATTGATGGCAGTGGCTTAGGAATCTTCGAAAAGAATCCATTTCGCAAGTGTGACACCCATCAAGGTACAAGTCAATTTTGACATCCCCTTATTTGAAGGCCAGATAGATGCAGATGCTATAGAAAAATAGTTGAATCTGCTAGAAGGTTATTACTCTGTCCAAAAAATCTATGATAGTGAAAATATCACCTTTGTGCTCCTTAAATCCATTCCCCATGTTAGATCTTGGTAGGAAGGTTACTGTGAGAGGTACATCGTAGATGAATCTACACTATTTGGGAGAGAACCCACTTGGGCGGCCTTTGTAGATTCCTTAAAGGAGGAGTTTAACCCTGTCATAAACTATGATGACCAATACATCCGATGGACAACTCTGCATCAGAAAAGAGACTAGACGGTGCTTGAGTACACCAACATATTTCATACATTGTTCTGAAAGCTAGGTATCAAAGACTCTGAGTGGCACCTGGTTTTGAAGTACCACAGTGGTCTACATAGGTACATCCAAACAGAGATGGATTTCTTGGATATCTCCTCATTGGGAGATGCTTATCAATATGCAGTCAAAATTGAGCAGAAATTCAAGCAGCAGAGAAAGTGGGAGAAGCATGGAAAAGGCAACTCTAACTCACATAATGAAGGACATATCAAGGAAGGCCAACCTCAAGAGAGTCAATCCCATATACAGGAAAAGAAGGGTAACAGGAATGCTAAGAAAGACACCGAAAAGTAGTGTGAGTTCCACAACATCCCTTGGCATAACACTGATGAATGTAGCTCAATACAGTCATTGGTGTCCAAGCTCAAAGACAAAGAGACGAACCCCAAATTGGACCTTTATTCAAAAAATAATAAAAGGAGACAGATCATTGATGCAGAACCCATTGCTACTATTGTAGCTGCTACAATCCAACTAGAAGAGAATCCTGAGGAGGGGGAGCGACTCTTCCATTCACAGATGTGGGTGAAGGGGACCCCACTACATTTTATTGTTGATAGCAGAAGCCAAAAGAACATCATATCAGCAGAGGTTGTCAAGTAGTTGATTTTCCAACAACACCACACCCGCAACCATACAACATCGAGTGTCTTTGCCAGGGTCAAGATCTTCATCAGCCAGTAGTGTCGCATGTCCTACAACATCAAGCCCTTCAAGGATGGGGTATTGTGTGATGTTGCCCCATTGAGTGTCTGTGATGTTCTATTAGGCCATCTATATATGTGGATGCATCATGTTGTTTATGATTCTTGACCCCGTAGCATCATTGTTACTTTGGGGGGTTAGCTATACAGGATACCATAGGTAGTTTCAACTATTGTCCCACCAAACAAATGTCACAAAGTAATCTCTCATACTGCAAAGTTTATCCTCTTCACAATCTGATTAGAAGGTGAAGAAAAGGACACTCCAACCTGTGCAGCCTCATCCCAAGACCTTTCTATCCCAAAAAAGCAGATCAACAATATTGTAGAAGAGTACCAAGATGTTCTTGTTTCACCTACGGGGGTGCCTCCACACTGCCCAATCAAGGAAGGTTATAATAGAACCCTTCATACTCTTCATTTTGCATCTTCATCGACAGAGTCCTCCCACACTCAGGTAGATCATGCAGCTAGATTGGTTCAATGTTTCCAACCCCTCCAGCAACAGGTTCATGACAGCCTTCAACAAGCTAAGTAGGACAACTTCTTCAGCAAGGCAAGCAGTGCACCAAGCTTTGGATTTAGAAGAAGTATCCTCGTCTCCCAAGGGAATTTCACACAATGGAGACCATTCATTTCTAAGGGGGACAGGAATGATCCAAATGTATCTTGGTGGCCATCCACCTTTTCCACTGAATCACCATTTTGAGCCTATGGTTTTCATAAACCATGATATTCACCCTTTTGATGGGGAATGAAATGTAATGTCATCTTCATTTGTTAATTACAAACATCATCCAATGATTTCCTAGTGGTCTTATGTACATTACTACATCATAGTGTTAATGCATCGGATCCCATTAGAACTTTGTAGTTAAGCACGCTCATGATAGAGTAGTATTGGGATGGGTGACCGCCCAGGAATTCCTAGTGTTTTACATGCCTATGGAATTTTATAAACTTAGTCCAATTTATCCCACATGCATCATGGGAATTGTTCTTCTCTCACTCTCTCATATATAATTGAGGTGAAGGATGCACGTTAAGCAGGCAATGGAGTGTGATGTAAAGCTTATTGTGAATGAAGTGTAGTCAACATCTCTTTCTTTTCAGAGATAGGCTACCCCATTCTGCCAGTTTTTGTTATACAATGTTTTTCTCTCTTGTTCATTAATAGAAGTTGGTTTTCACTATATTTCTATGTTCTTCGCATTATCTATGTGTATTTCCTTATTATATATTTTTTATATTTTGTCTTCAGGTCGTTCTCAAAATAATTTGGATCAGTGGAAATGAACAACAAATATATTTGAAAAATTGAAATTGTATTGCACTCAAATTAAGAATTCATCTTGGGTGTTTAATAATCTAAATGTATCTGGTAAACACAAATTCATAAACTAGGTTGCATTACAATTGGAAACTAAAACCATGCATAAGAATTCTAGAAACGCAAATAATTAAATTATATTATATTAAACGAGTTAAAACATGGCAACACTTACCCATATTGAGGGGTTCTTCTTAGATGGTCAGGGATGCCTGAGAATGATCAAATCAAGCCAAGGAGATGCACAATAGATCAAAAACAATCATCTTTTCATTTAATCATGGAACTCTGTTTTTACATGGAAGTCAACTCCTTAAAGCTTTCTCGCAAGAACAAATCTCCCACTTACAAAAACTTCATGAAAATAATGGCTACCTCTTACATCCCTATGAGTCTTATTTATTCATAAAATACAAAGGGAAGGGATAGAACCAAATCCCTCAAACTCAAATTTTGGTTAAAACCAATTTTACAAATTTTAGAACAAAATCACAAAAATATGGGTTTTTCATCAATTTGGGCAAATTCGAGTTAGAGATCCACCCATATCTTCCAAACCAATTCGAATTTTGAAAACGTTCCCACAACTTACTCAATTTTCCACCTAGACAAAACCCATATCTTTGAATTTTCAACTTCGATCTCATCTGCACGAAAATCGAGGCACAAGTTGGAAGTCTGGAATTTTTACTAATTTTGTCTCAATCATTCCCCCTGAGATGGAGATCCACATGTATGAGTTGCATGAATTATCACTCACTTCTCCGCATTTCAACGTCTCTCTGGAGAAAACCCATGTTTTTTATTTTCCTCTAAAAGCATGCCAATATGTCAAATTGTAATTTGGTACCGGATGCTTGTAGAGTGTGTTGGTACCGAATGATTGTGTTGGTACCGAATGACTGTAGAATGTAGTGGTACCGGATGACTGTAGAATGTGTTGGTACCGGATGAATGTGCTAGTACCGGATGTGGTATGGGGATCTGTAGTAACATGTTTCTAAGACATGGAAACATATTATTAAACCAACATTGATAAAATAATGTTAAAAACATCTTTAATCGCTAAAATCATAAGTAAAACGTAATAATTAACAACATAGGTAAAGTGAATGATTTATTGTCATATAACTTGATAATGGTTATGAAATGTATCAAAATGGGGAGAATATGGTTTATGAATGAAGGTTTTACATGATAGAAAATATGACATATTTGGAGCTCAACACTCCCCCACCCCTGTTGGTTTGCATGTCCTCATGCAAACAAAATTATTATATACTCTATCTAATCATTGATTTATGTGACTTTATTTATTTGTGTAGGTGTTGGTTCTTGTGGAGAAACGTCCTCTTTTTTTTATTTGATATTGTCACAGATTTTTAATTTGATTTATTTTACAATAGAGCAATGAAAATTGAGGACAAGCAAGGGATGGGATATTAAGGGATGGCGGATGGTATGAATATGGTAGCTTATGTATATATGAACTTAAATGTTTATATACTATGTTCTTTTCCTTAAGACTAATGTTTATTTGTGGTTCTTATGCAACAATGACTTCTTCATTTTTATGTGAATGATTTATGATATATATAAGAAGAAGACACTATAGATGTTGCATTGTATTCATGTACCACAATGATTTTCCTTTCATTCTTATGTCCTTATCAAAGTATTATGTATTTTATTATGAATTGTAGATGGAGAGTGAATGATAATGGTTTACGAAAGATAAAATGTATGGAGTGGTTAATCATCAAGTTCCCTTAAATGTTTTAATGAATCAAAGAGTCTTAAACCAATTTTACCTCAAGTTTACCTTCACTTTGATGTGTGTTGTAGGCTGATGAAGTGGAGGATGAACCGGAGTACATTTTGGCTGAAAATGAAGATTAAGTCGACCAAGACTAAGATCTAGGAGAGAGTTGATGAATGTTGATCTATTGATATTCCTTCTGTCACTTTCCCCCATGCCTATTGGTTTACATGTCCTCATGCAAACTCTGATTAGCACATGCTTCTACAAGAAACTTGAAAACAAGGAAAGAAATTGTTGCAAGCTAAAAGAGAACTATGTGGATTTGGTGCACATTGATTGAAGGTTGAAAATGAAGTATGTCAAAGCTAAGAGCTACTGAAAATATCCTGCAAAAAGTACCCTCGAAAATGATTTAAATTTATGTATTGTTGGCACATGAACATATTGGTTTATGTACAAGCAATACCGGAACAGAAAAATATAAAAGAACTAAAACCAATACTCTTATTGCGAGAGAATAAATAAACATTGATTTTATGCTAAATAAATAACCAAAACTTAAATTTTATTTCAGCTTATAAATTTGGAAATGAAGTTTATTTTAAAATGTTGCAAGCATAAATAAAATTCCCAAATTACTTATTACATATGATTTCATAAATCATTAATAGTTTTATGCTCACGAAAACCATATAAATTATGATGGGGGATTTGTCCTCTTATCCTTAAATCGGAAATCATGAGTCCAAAATGAGGCTATATGTGGCCTTTAATACATGGAAAATCCCATAGGAAACCAGTCATCCCACTTAATTTTCAAAATCTCATTGTCATTCAAGTAATATTGATAAGGTTTGCATTTGAGTTCATTAGATTTATATACTTATCGGTCCCACTTCTAGGATAGGGACATCCGATATATAGTATGAATTGGATGATGGGGTCCTAAGATCAACTTAGGGTTATTCTCAAATGACAAATAGATGGATTTTGTTTAACCTTTAGTTCAACCATGCATGCTTCTTCTTATTGATTTACACAAGTATATCGTCCATACAAAAAAATATAGATTAGGCATATCAAAATCAGAACCCATTGCCAAAAAGTCTGTTTAGTACTCCGATGGGGCAATTTTGGCATCTAAGAAATAGCCTCCCCGGGAAGAATGCCCCATTTTCCAAGAGCCTGTTCAATACTCAGATATGTTTTCCTAGTCATACAACAAGCCGGTACCCACTACCAGTAGACCTGTTCAGTATCTCGATGGGTTAGCCTCTTACACCCATTTTCCATCAAAGGATCTTGTCCCAAAATTCACCCTTAAGATAAAATTTATAGAATTCTTTTGCATGGATGAATGGGGAAGCAGCTCTGAAAACATTTTTACAGGATGGGATGGTATTGAGTTGGAAGATATTTTATAGATTGCCCATAAAATATTGTTTGCATGAAAAATAGACTTATGTATTGATATTAGTCCAAAGACATATCATGGTCAAACTTACTTAATCTGTGGTGAATGAGGCCATGATAGAATGACCTAAAGGTGCCTCCAATCCCCAATTTCATCTTCTCCATATAAGATTATGGTAGTGTTCCCTCACAAGTAGATGATTCATTCACTCTTGTGCTAATATCTGATAAGGATGATTGAATAACAATCTCTGATATAAAACTAGGATGTACAAGTTACCTATGGGTATCACTATGTAGACCTTAAAGTTTTAGTAAATCCCCATAATGTTTTAAAGATTAAGCTTATGAGAAATTGTTATTATTAATGGTCAGAAATTTGTATTAACAATAAAAATAAATATCCTAACTTGTTTTGGTTTCTGATATTAGATCATCAATATTATGTTCATCTTTTTTCATTTATTTGAAAATAAACATGAAAAGATGTTGCATTTATCTAGAACTAGGTTAACTAACATGCAACTTTTATTTATTACCCCATCTTATCTAAGAACAAGAAGCCATCTTTCACATGTAAGAATACTTCCAATGTAACCATGTGTGTAACAAGTGCAAAAATACATTCATACTCGAGTTTGAAAGATAATCTTTAATGTATACCATATCATGAAGGACCAGCTACTTTGATGATGAGATGATACAGTAATGAAAAATAAAAGAGTGGTGTGACCTGATAACTTATTGGAACCATCTTTCAATACAATCATGATATTATAGGTTCTCTTCTTTGTTTAGGTCACACTACATGTCCTCCTTTTCCAATCTATGTAGATTATCTTCTTCAAAATGATTGGTTTTGGAGTACATACGGGATCTGTTGAGAGGCATGCTAAGAAATCCTCAATCTCAGGTTCCAATGGTTTTTTTCCATCGAATTCTATCCATGATTCTCTAGTATCCTCAACAAATTGGCAAGAAGAATCAAAAGAAACTTCTAAATCTTCTTCTAGAGAGACAAATAAATTATTAAATGTTGTCAAGATATGCTCTTCCTGAGAGGCAGATATCCCAGTTGCTCTTAGAATGTGAGAAAGTTATTGGAGGAACATTATTCAAGCTCTTGATCATCTGTGAATTACTCTATATGGTTGATGATCCCTATCTTGCAACACAGATCAATACTTGGGGGTTCTTACAGAACCCCAAAAATGATCTATCATTAAAGATATGAATTTTAAAACTAATAAACTTAAACTATTTTCAAAAACAAAACAAAACTTTGAACTCCTCATGTTACTAGGATCTTGTTTTCACCGGGTTATCTATTCGCACAAGTTAGCTCATCATAAATAAAACTAAATTTGCATAAATAAAAACGCAATTTTGCATCAAAGAAGGAAAAACACACTTGCGTTAAAAGAAAAACACACCTTCCTGAAAGGGAACAACGTGGCTTTGGAGCAACCCCATCAAAGTGTGAGTGTCAGATATTTCCTCGCATTTTACTGCACTTTCTTGTCCCCCTACATTGTGTAATTTAAAATGAAAACTAACTACCTAGACTTCTAATCCCCTTAGCACCTCCCTGGAAACGATGCCAAAAATGTGGGGCTAAATATATTTTCTATTAATTCCCAAAATTAAATTGTCATCCAGGGAGTCATATAGTTAGAGGTACAAGCACATGAAATGTAGGATTGGATCCTAGCCTAACCTAATTCCAACAAACCACATTTTAATGCAATAAACGAAACAAGCAATGAATTCAAGAATAAACTAACACCTTAGTTTGAAACCCATCATGGGGAGGCCATATCTCATGAGTTAGACCTTTAATCTTCCATTTGGTGATTAAAACTACAAGAAATTAAAGTGCAGGAATCCAAAGTACATGAAATAAAAACTAAGTACGGGAAGTAAAGTGAAGGAAAACTATGGGAAATCCAAATTGAAGCAAACTAGCGGAAGGAAATCAAACAAATAGAAAACAAAACTTGCTTCAAATTATGCGAATGAATTGTCCACAAAAGATAGACCCAAGAATGAAAAGTGAAGTTGTAGATCTGGGTCATGAAGTGCAGGAAATAGAACTCAGAAATTAAACCTAGAGTGCAAGAACAGAGAGTATTGTTTTGTAAACTCATTGGAAACTAATGAATACTACTGTCCCAAAACTAATGAATATTGTTTTCCCAAAACATATCACATCTGAAACATATCACATATGAAACATATCAGTGGTTTTATGACTGGAAATGAATAACAAATATATTTGAAAAATTGAAATGGCATTTAACTTGTATTGCAATAAAATGAAGAATTGATCTTGGGTGTTTAATAATCTAAATGTATCTAGTAAACACAAATTCATAAACTAGGTTTCATTACAATTGGAAACTAAAACCATGCATAAGAATTCTAGAAATGCAATTAATTAAATTTTATTCTACTAAATGAGTTAAAACATGGAAACAATTACCCATACTGAGGGGCCCTTCTCAGATGTTCAGTGATTCATGAGAATGAATAGATCAAGACAAGGAGATGCATAATAGACCAGCAATAATCATCTTTTCATCTAATCATGGAACTTTGTTTTTACATGGCAATCAACTCCTTAAAGATTTCTTATAAGAAAAAATATCCCAGTTACAAAAACTTCATGAAAACAATGGCTACTTATTACAGCCCTATGAGGCTTATTTATTCATAAAATACAAGGGGAAAGGATAGAACTGAATCCCCCAAACTCAGATTTTGGTTAAAACCAATTTTACAATTTTTAGAACAAAGTCACAAAAATCTGGGTTTTTCATCAATTTGGGCAGATTCAAGTTAGAAATCCACCCATATATTCCAAACCAATTCAAATTCTGAAAAATTTCTCATCCCTTACTCAATTTTCCAGCTTCTAGGCAAAACCCATATCTTGGAATTTTCAACTTAGATCTCATCTGCACGAAAATCGAGGTGCAAGTTGGAACTCTAGAATTTTTACTAATTTTAGATTAATCATTCCCCCTAAGATAGAGGTCCACACGTACAATCTAGGTGAATTCTAACTTCCATGTCCACATTTCGTCGTCTCTCTGGAAAAAACCCATGTTTCTGATTTTCCTCTAGAATCATGCCAATATGTCGAACTATAATTTGGTATTGGATGCTTGTAGAGTGTGTTAGTATCAGATGACTATGTTAGTATTGGATGACTGTAGAATGTTCTGGTACCAGATGACTGTAGAATGTGTTGGTACCAGATGATTGTGTTGGCATCGTATGTGGTATGGGGATGTGTAGGAACATGTTGCTTACACATAGAAACATATTATTAAACCATCATTAATAAAATCATGTTAAAAACATCTTTAATCACTAAAATCATAAGTAAAACGTAATAATTAACCACATAGGTAAAGTGACTGATTTATTGGCATATAACATGATAATGGTTATTAAATCTATCAAAAGTGTGGGAATATGGTTTACGAATGAAGGTTTTACATGGTAGAAAATATGACATATTTGGAGCTCAACACCTTCCTTCAACAATCTACCTCCACCCACATTTCTTATCACATTCATGAATGGAGGAAACAAAGACGATTGATTAAATCCACCATCCCAGACGAACTACTCGCAGATTGTTTTACAAATTCACTCCTACCACCCATAGCCAGAGAGGTCACCATGGGAAGCATTGTAACCAAGGAGCAAGCCATCAATCATGCCCAGTATTTAGACTTGATATATTCCCAGTCTGGCACATTATATGATTTCATTCCCCACGCTCCTTGTTCGTCGAATGATCAATCCAAATCAACCCTAGGAACCCACGTCGATGGCATGGCTGGTCTTGTCTCTTCCACTATAGTTGGCCAGTTGACTAGGCATCTTAGTCAATCGACTATAGCTCACAATCCCACCTCTTATGGGCCTGCTACCACCTCCACTTTGGCCCCTTCTCAAACCTACGAACTAAACTCAATGCAATCTTTTGCACCCAAAAACTTGCAAAAATCCAGAGGGAAAAAGAAAGGTAATAATAACAAGAAAAAGAAGAATCCCTCTAAGTAGACTAGCCCAAAAATACAAGACCCCAATGTTGTGGGGGGGGGGGGTGATAAATGAAAGGAAAAATATCCCTACATGGTATATAAGGAATACCACTACACTAGAGATTGTCCTTGCCTTGTTGAGGTTCATCAATACCTCGAATGAGGGGCCACTCCTTCCCAACTAGCAGTTTTAACTAACCCTTTCCCCCACCAGCAACAACAGATGATATCACAAACAAACACACCCCCACCCGGTGGCAACGTAGAGTTCTCAACATCAATTTTTTTATGGTTAAATCTATGGTAGCATTAAACACCATATCCAATAAATATGACTCCATGGAGGGAGAACCTTCATCAAAGGATCCTCCACCAACTTCACCACCCACTGGCCATCTTATGCTAGAAAAAATGGCTTATGAACCTACCATTTTCCCTCCCAAAAGGGTACTTTGATGAACCACCCACAATCTGAATGCTTGGACCTATAGCATAGTGGAAAATATTTCCCAGGCCTCGTGCGCCATGTCCTCCATCGAAGTATTGCGTAGATTCCCTATGTAGCGGAGTTCCTTACTATCATCCATTAGAGGAATAGACACTTAGGAGCCTACCATTATTTCCGTTGACACATAACAGAGTGAACTGCATCTGTCACACCAACTGGCATTGCAAATTATAGTTATGTGTTTGAATAAGAATATCTTTCATATAGTGATCGATGAAGGAGTGACCACTTATATTATGTCTCTGTCATGTTGGAAATCCATTGATTCCCCACAGCTTACCACATCCTAAACCATCCTTAAATATTTTGATGGAAAATATTTTAAATCCCATGGAATTCTCACCTCTTTATCCATTGAGCTCGGGGTCAAGACTGTCTTTGTCTAAGTTGAAGTGGTCGACACCACACTCAACTATGGTCTTCTCTTAAGATGCACTTGGATCTACACAATGAATGTTTATGCATCCATTGGCTTTCGTATTGTACGATTTCCACATCAAGGAAATATAGTTACAATTGACCAATTGGATTATTTCACCCCTCACTTCCATGCCAATTTGAATACCAATGTTCCTTTTGTAGGTGAATCTTCTAGGTGGTATGAAAGCATCGGTGTAGGTATGTTTAAAGATCCATATCTTATGGGGATATTGTTCCTCCCTACACCCGACACCACCAACATAGCTCATGTTAATATGATCTCTTATGTTTTCAACCCATCCCTTGGTTCTTACAATCCTTGGGTACTTCATCACCCTTCTGAAGTATATTCTTATAGAGCTACTATGCCATTGTCACAAACTAAATTATCATATTCAGTGATACAGTCAGCCGGAGAATCTATTGACCCTGATCCTAGTCTCCCACTGGATGAGGAACTATATCATTTTTCTCTGCCTTACTAGGTTAACTCTCCTTTCACTTCGCATGACCTCCTAAATGATGTTTTACCTTTAGATAAGGCTATCATGGAAGTAATGAATTTAAGAGGGAGGCCATGGGAAGATCCACATCATCGATCATCTTTCCTTCCTACTCAAGAAAAAGTAGAGACACTCATTCAAACCTTCATTTCAACTAACGATCAAGATCAATCCCAATTACTTTCCACCTCACAGTCTATTTTATATGAATGAAACCTAGATAACATCTTAGAAACTATTTCAATTGATATTTCAATGAAGCCTAGGGTCATGTAACACATCCAAATAGGTGCATCTTGTTTCCCTCAAGAAATTGAATGCCAAACTGCCCTATTCAAAACATTTTGCGATATATTTGTCTGGTCCTACAAATAAATAACCAGAGCAGACCACTGAATTGTTGCACATAAAATTAAGACTTACCCCAAAGCATGTCATATTCGACAACTAATATGACCAATCCACCCTAAGAAAGTTGTGGAAATCAATAAGGAAGTTGAAAAACTATTGAATGTTGACTTTATTTATCCAGTGCCCCTAACTGAATGGGTATCGAACATTGTACCCATCACTAAAAAACAAGGCATTATCTGTGTATGTGTTGATTATAGGGATTTAAACAAGGCATGTACTAAGGACAATTACCCCACTCCTTTCATCGACCAAATTATTGATGATTGCATCAAATGCAAAGTATTTTCATTTATGGATAGATTCTTTGGGTATAATCAAATCGAAATCATTATGGAAGACCAACACAAAACAACTTTCATTTTCCCTTGGGGAACTTTCACATATCAAAAGTTAGATTTCTTCCTTAAAAATGTTGGTGCAACATTCCAATGAGCCATGTCCTATGCCTTCCATGACATTAAACATATCGTACAATCTTATATGGATGACCTTCCCGCAAAATCCGGGAGGCGCAAAGATCATCCATACACCCTGCGACAAGTTTTTCTACATTGTCGACATTACAACATTCGTCTAAACCCACACAAATGCATTTTTGTTGTGGAATCAGGTCACCTTCTAGGTTTAATCATATACAGGTTTGGGATCAGAGTTGATCCCTTGAAAATAGAGGCAATTACCAACTTACCTCCACCTTTCTCTACAGCCCAACTTCAATGTTTGCATGGGAAAGAAAAAAAAATTACGACGCTTTATCGCCAACTATGTAGAAATTAAAAAAGTTTTCATGTGTTTACTTAAGAAAGGTGTTCCAATTATTTGGGATGAGGAAGCTCAACACTCCTTTGATAGTTTAAAACATGTGCTCACATCCATGCCTTTATTGAAACCTCCCAACTATAACCAAGATTTTCTATTATATATTGTTATTTTTGAAACCACCATTGGCATGGTTCTTGTCCAAACTGACGATGACCAAAACTAACATGTTATTTACTATCTTAGTAAGGGACTTGTTGGCATTGAACTTCATTACACTTATGTTGAGAAGTTAGCACTGGAAGTTGTTTTTGTTGTCCAGTATTTTCATAATTACATTCTCTTGTGAACTACCACTGTTATATTTGACACTAACCCAATGTAGTATATCCTATCACATCAGATTCTTGGGGAAAGATACTCTAAATGGATCATTATCCTTCAATAATTTGATCTTGGGTTCTATACCGCCAAGTCAAAAAAATCCTTGGTATTCACCGAATTGATGACCGATCTTCCCCGAGCCCATGATGAATCTGTGGTACAAGATTCGTTACCTGATGAATCGTTGTTTCTCATCGACTCATCCGATCCTTAGTATGGAGATGTGTTAATATATCTCCAAACCTAATGTTTTCGTCCTGAATTATCGAAAGATGATCGTCAATGTATTCACCATCAATCTCTCCATTATCTTATCATGGGAGACATTCTTTATCATCATGGGGTAGACATGGTGTTTCATCGATGTGTTTTCCACCATGAATCCAAATGTATCCTTAATGATTGCCACTATGGAGCATGTGGTGCTCATCTTTCTGGGTTAGCCACTGCCTAAAACAATTTTCTCACCTAATACTTTTTTCCTTCCATCTGTAAATATTGTATGAATGTAGTTCAAAAGTGCCATCCTTTCTAGATATTTTCAAAAAATATGTGTTCCCATCCCACTCCATTACATCCTATAGTCGTTGTCGGTCCCTTCGCTAAATAGGGGATAGATTTCACCGCATGTAGACCAGCCTTTGTTGTTGGCCATAATTACATTATTGTAGTCATTGATTATTTCACCAAATGGACAGAGGCTATGCCTACCTCCAACCACATCATTTCCATATTTGGTGTACCCAAATCAATCGTGACCGATCATGGATCACACTTTTGTAACAATATGATGACCAAACTAGCCACTCTATTGCATTTTTACCAAGAACACTCATCCCCTTACTATCCCCAAGCAAACGGACATGTTGAGTCTATTAACAAAGTACTCAAAACAATTCTCCAACAAATGATAAGGAAACATAAGTCAAACTGGCACCTTATGTTATTTCTGGCATTATGGGAATATCAAACTTTGGTGAAAACATCTACTAGTTTCACACCATTCCAACTCATTTATGGGTTAGAAGCAGTACTTCCTATTGAATGTGAAATACCCTGCCTAAATCTAGCTATAGAACTCCTACCTGACACTTTCGTCAAGGAAGAATGACTACTTTACTTGTCTCATCTCGATGAACACCGACAATAAGCCACCATGGCTAATGAGTCACACAAAATATGAGTAAAAGCTCAGTATGACCAAAATGTACGTCCTTGAATTTTTTCGAAAGGAGACCTAGTCTTGCTTTATGACCAAGACCATGACAAGTTAGGAGCAGGAAAATTTGAACCATTATGGCATGGCGCTTACGTTATAATAAATTCATTACAAAAAGGATCCTACGAGTTATCAGACTACAAGGGAAACCCTTTATCTAAGCCTCGCAATGGGCTCTACCTCAAAAGGTACTATGCATAATATTAGCGTTATCTAGTGATTTTGTATTATATGTATCATAGTGTGGTGTGTTTAATTTATTTTGTTTCCTCTAAGTGATGCACTTTGTTGGTATGTTTATCATGCTTGGTGCTTGATTGACAGATATCGACGACCCCTTCTACCTATATCAGATACGTGGATGGAGCTAGTCGTAGAACTTGGAACATCGCTTCAGCTTCATGGGTGATTTTCTCGCCCAAAAATGAACTGGTGAGTTTAGGGGGCATCTACCTCAGTCTTACAACCAAAAAAAATGCATAATATGGTGTAGTTATCGGACTTATGTCTGAATCCTCGGATTTAGGAATTTATCATTTGATCATTAGGTTGGTATCCCAACTAGTAGTTTCATAAAATAAATCAGACTACTCTATCCAACATCCTATCTTTTCATAAGTATTTGAGGGTTCGTCTCCTTGAGTGAGCATTTGATTTTATTTCTTATGAACATATACTAAGGGAATTCAATTCATTAGCTAACTCGTTAGAAAACTATGTATTGAATTGGCATCTACAACATTAATAAAATTAATCAACCAAGCATTTATGTACATACATTACAAAATATTTGTACACGTCAGTAAAAAACAAAAAGTAAACATCCATGTATATATAGAGAGTGTTCAAAATACATCACAAGTGTAGCATCACAAAATCGATTCATGTGCCCATAAATATGCATATAAACCACATACTAATCACATCATGTGTTATGCTCGTGATAACGCATCATGTCCCTAGCCACCTTTTGCAGGAGGAGGAAGAAGGTGCCACCTACACCCACAATATCCCTCTACATTCACAGAGGAAGGTCATCAAGATGTGGTACTGGAATCCCAACAATCAATGCCTCGAGGTTCACCTCGAGATCCTCTAAAATTTCTACCTTGGGAACTCTTCCATGTTTTCCGTGAGCCATTCCCATGAATTGCGCACAGAGATCAAGGGGTGACATTCCCCCTGGACAAAATGGTGCACAATCTGTAAAACCCACATAATTAGTGATTATACACACAAACATTTCATATATTTTGAAAACACAAAAACATCAAATATTCCAAAAAATTTAAATAATTTTTTTCTAATCATTCTTACCTAGATCATCGCTCTATCCCTCCCCATCAGGAAGGACCATGTCCAATTCCCCTCGATAATACACTCCCCTATAGGCATAGTCTTATATGGCTATAATCTGACCATCCCACCAACCGAAGAACTCTTCTCCAAAATGTGGTTTCCTCCCTTCTCTGAGAAACGATAGAAACTCCATTCATTTCTTCATGGTCAGATCCCTCATTCCACCCATCGTCCATGTCACCCAGTGGAGAGAATAAGGAACTCACTTGAAAACAAATGATAGCATAATCGACCCATATCCAAACTGCTTTTGTCTCCCTATCCTGCATTTAGTCAGTTTCTCCTTCATGCTCACTAGGATCCCCGAACACCAGTTGTATATGGTGGGACTCAGACACATCACATAATAACTGACATGGCTCCTTGAAGCCAAGTGTGGCCCAATACTACATGTTTCCCATGTGATAGTGTACAAAATGGTTTGCAAGGGAAAGTTTGTCACATGTGTAATGGGTAGCTTGTTTATTTTTCTCATCCCCAGATGGAAATACTACCTAATATAAGCATCAATAGGCTCACATGAGCCTTCCTTACTCCCAACAAGTACCATCATGTCCCCACGCTATGATAATCCTGTGAGGAAATAGATATCCCCAATCTCCAAAGTTAGCACCTAGTATCGAACCATGAAATGTTTCCCATCGAAATCTCACATCCCAATCAACCTTTCCAACAGCAATGGTTTCACTTTCATACTCTAACACAAAAATAACTTGAGCAACCCACAATCTCATAAAGCAAATAAAGTTTGTGGGTTTTCCATGGAAGCATGATCATTAAGTTCATGCTCCCTCTCCTTCCATTCAATCATGATTGCAACACCTGCCAAAATAAAAATAAAAAACATTAGCACACATACCCATGATTCATAAACAAAAAACCATGAAAGAAAAATTTCAAATACACCTAGTTTCCCCTGCCTTGTTAAGACAGAGTGACCAGTTGCCCCTGACTTTTTAATACAGAATGACTGGCCACGCCCCATTGTTTGTCATAGAACGACCACCTATATGTGGTGGCTCCCTTCTTGTTTCCACAGAAAGACCACCTTTTTTTGGTCGTCGGTCATTGGGGTTAACCCCTACATAGGTCGACCATCCCTGGTTGGTCACCCCCTCACCAAGTGATGGAAGTGATCAGTTACTACCATGGATTTGGCAGTGACTAGTCACCCTCACTCTTTGGATACCATGTGACTAGGGCTTGTTGGTTGCTAGCCCGATATAGGTTCCCACGTGACCGCGTTGACCTGAAATTTTTGGGTCTCACTACAACAAAAAAATTCAATACAATGGAAAATAAAAACATGGGTTTTCTAAGTAAGGTTTTGATTATTAACCTAGGAGGTAGCAGCTAACATATTTATGGCCTAGGCTCCTGACATAACCACTGCAATTTTTTCCACAAAGAAGCTCTTCTCCACTTTTTCACCAAGGGTAACAAAACAAATGAGGTAAAAATCACATTTACCCCATATAATTCCTCCTTCTCCATTTTTTGAAAACTAGTTTTAAAATAACCCTTTTCACACTAGAGAAGTTATTTTTCTAACTTTTTTTCGGGAGTTTTACTTTTTAAGATTGTTATTTAATCTCTTGGGATACAAATTAAGATTTTTTATTGCATACATGGACCAAATATTTTTTTTTAATGTCTATTCAACTTTCAGCAAGTGTTTCAAACCCTGGTATTTAGGATTAGGGTTGTGGTTGTTTCCCCCTTTTTGTTGAATTTGTTTGTCCACCACTCGATTCTCCTCTATATGCCTTAAGTTAAACCCCATTCGAAATGTGACAATATCCCTTCCATTATTTGCATGTCATATTTTGATGGTAGATCCCACCTTTCATGTGCATCCTAGATTAGCACCCGTCATTAGCATTTGATGCCTATGCTGAAATTTTAGGGCCCCAGAACCCTTTGTAATGATTTATTTGTTGAAATTGAGCCACATTCACTCTCTTTATATACTCCTTATCCTTCCAAGAGAGGGTTCCCAACACTTTATGTTGTTGTTACATGGTCGCACCTATGATTTTTTTTCGCTCCTTATCATTGTTATATTGTCATATGCTTCCATTTCTTACCACACTGAAGCCATGCTTAATCATTAGCCATCTAGTTGCTACCATCTACAACACCTTTGGATGAGAACAGTTATTATGAGTGGCCATCATTTTCCATGTTATGTTGTCGTCCATTGCTTCAAGTTTTGTTCCCTGTGCCTAGAACTTCATCGCAATCCACTTGTTCTCTCCAGTCGAGCTTACTATTACCCCTTTGTTGCGCTCTGTAACCAACCATGAAAAAGGTACACCCTGGAGTCTTTGTTAAGATATTTTTAGAATCCCTAAACATGAAAATATTGTCGAGTGAGATTTTTTCTTTCACACTCATTAAATGGATTCGAAAGGACATCTATTCGGTATAAGTTTACCCCTTTTCGGACTAGATAGACCAATTACGAAAAAGGCATACTCTAGTCAATCTTGGCTAGAAGAGTTCCCCCTTGTATTCTTGTATCCTTTTTCAGGCTCGAGAGACTAAATTTATGAAAAATAACACCCTTTGAGTCTTCTTTGTCTTTTCAGACTCTCTAAATATGAATTTATGAATCGAGAAATATTCTCCACCCTAGGCTCGATAATAAATCCATGGGTGAGAACATCGAGAATACTTTTATTTTCTTTTGCACTTGCTTAAACATGAAAGAAGCAAAAAGAGTGGGGTTTTTTCCATCTAGTCATCTTCATGGAATTCGTCTATTGAGTCACCCTTGAACAATGCACATGTTTTGTGTCTATGTCCAACAGTTGGGTCATCCATTTCCTTTAGGTCATTACCATCTCCATGAGTTCTTGGACTCCACCAACTGGTTACTCTTCCAATATCCTATGGTGGGTGTTTTGGTCCTTCTCGATTCAATGTTTCCAAGTCAAGTTATTTTTCATGTTGATTTGTTCAAGGGAATTTATCCTTTGTCATCCATTTTCAGTCTTTCAGCCTATTCCTCTCGGCCATCCCTACGTCAGTTGTGCTCTACCATTACATTCTTCATACAATATACTTTTCTTTGTTTCATGTTAATTAATGAGGGATACATCAAGGCCCTCCTTCGACAAATTTCATCTTATCGACTCAATATCATTATCCAGGTTTGAACTCTAGAAACCAATCAGTACCCTGGGACTTGCAACCATCAATGGAAATCTCCCTTTCATTTCAGCAGTGGGTTTACATCATTAGATCCTGTTGAATGAATCTACGAGTGTTCGACTTCAACTCATTTATTCACACCCACTAGATTGTACTAGGTATCTTGGGTTCCATCATCATCATCCATGGATTACCTCATGTATCTTAATGATACACATCAATGACTGGTAATCATACAGTTTCTACCATGCTCGACATCAACTCATTTATTTGCATGTTGTAGATTCATACCATTAGGATTTGGGACGAATACCTTGGGTTGGGACCATTCATTCCTTGATCGTATTCCCTCCTAAGCTATGATGGAGATCTTTATGATTACTTCATTTATCGCTCAAGCATTGAGTGCTCTCACTGATTTGTATATTGTGACATAGATCCACATTTGTACTTGGTCATGGCTATGTTCTCACTTGTGACATGGATTGATAGTGTATTGCTTTGTGGACATGATCTAGTTACTTGTGTCATGCATGGATCCATAGTGGTTTTTTTTTTTGCGGCTATGCTTAGTTTTTTAACTGAGCATAGGTATGCCCACCTCGAGGACGTTATTATTATGATGTATTGATGATGTTTTATTTCTAGGTTCCTTCACTCAAAGCTCTGTGATTTTTATCGTAAAGTATTTCAGCCATAAGACACCTCTTATGACCTCACACTTTAGGGGGAATCTGTTATACAATTATTTTCCACCTAATCACTTGATGGGCATCATCTAGGGGTCAGTAGTCTGATCCACTCAATCATACCACTTTTCCTTCTTATATTATAGCACTTTTCTGCATGGTCATTAGTTTTCCATTTACAACCTGTCCCTAGGAAGTGTTGGTCACTCGTGTTCCTCCTGAAAGGAGTAATTGGTCGCTCCCTGCAAGAATACAAGGTGCGATTGGGTCTGTTAATCCCTTTTTAGGATTGGTTTCGTGGGATGAAATTCAATCATGGATTCTCCATGGTTCTACCTCAATAATATTTTTATCTTGGGAATGGAAATCCTATCTAAATTTCCCTTTGATCTTATCTCTACTATCCTATAAATAAAGGGGATCTCTTATGGGAAAGGAGGAGAAAAAGAGAAAGTAAGTTTATGCTAGAAAATTAATCACAGATCTTGAGAAAGGAACCTGGTTAGAGATTCAAATTGCAAGTTGTTTCATTTGATTAATACAAGATGTGTGAGATGTTTCCCTCTACTTGGATGTGTATGTAATTATTATGTTTTCTTGTAGATAAATCAATGTCCTCATGTGTTATGATGCATTGTTAGATATATTTTCAATGTATGCATGATCAATTGGATCTCATGAAGGGTTTTTGTGTCTCTATGTGTGCATATCTAAGCTAGTAAAGGTGAAGGACATCTTCATGGAAACTAGCAGCTAAGGAGTGTGTAGGGACAACTATTGCAATCCATGTAAGCCTTCCATTTTAATAGGTCTTGTTCATATATAACTTAGATATAGGAAACTCTATAGATTACATCTCTATTATGTCTTAGGTATAGGAAGATCCTAAGAGAGGTAACTCCTATAGGCTGAAAATATCCTACAACATAAACCACACTAATAGAAAAAGAGATGTCAATTCAACTATGAGCAAGGTAAAGAATATTATCAACCAATTGTCGATAGAGAGTACATCAACTTTAAGAGGTTGGCATGTCTTACTCATCTTAACTCTGGACTGAAAAGGAGTAGCACATGATTTATATTATTCCATCTTAAAAGGTGTCAATATATCTATTACATGTTTAGATCGATAACTGAATAAACCATCAGTTAGAGGTAATACTTGAAGACCCAGAAAATAGTGCAGAATACCAATATCTATCATATCAAACGAGTCGACAAGTTTTTTCTTCCATCTAAATGAGATCTGTAACATACCCATAATTAAAATTACAAAATATTATTGCAATATTTTTTTTATCATAATTTTATGTTAACCAACTTTCATCATGCTTATATTTTCTTCCATACAGAGGAACAACCACTTCTTACTAAGCTCCATCTTTTCTCTATTGTGTACACATCTCAGATAATCTGATATGAAAAAAATTCTTCACCAACACAACTATAAATGTAACTTAAATGGAGATGTCCTGAATTGGAATACGTGTTGAGGTTACCACCATTGGAAGGCATTTTGAGGTTACCATATTAAACACTCACAAAAATAATTCTAGCATAATCTATGGAGAGAGAATCACATGGAACAAATACTAAGTTCTAACACACAAATATTGAGATACTACGATTGGTACATGTTCGTTGAATCAAAACAGAATTTATGAGCTTGTGAATAATGTGGAATGTCTAAACAAAGAGGCATGCAAGCACCTTACATCATCAACACCCCAGCCTTCCTCAGAGCATGAATAATCAAAGTAATATTATTTTCACAAGGCCTCTTTGAAGACATTAAAATATGCTATATCATGGACCTTTCTATAATTTTATTAGCTAAGCATTCAACAAGGCCCGTCACAAGCTTGATTGCATAATTTTTTGTTCAAAGTCCAGCATCTGAGTAACCTTGGACATATCCACTCAAATCCACATATTAAAAAATATAAACAAAAGTTCATAGATCAATCCACAGAGATAAAAATGCCAAAATATGGAATTGATAGACTCGTGGCTATATACTTTTAATTAATATGTCATCTTCTTTTGATTTGAGATGCTCATCACCAAAAAGATTAACAATATCATGTTCTACAAAGGAAAGGGTTTTTGGGATGCATATAGAAGTTGATTATACTTTATTTTAAGAAGACTGAATTTGAGTTCTTTCACTTGATTCTTAAATACATGAGTTTTCTTTAGCCCAAAAGCATTACAACTGATTATTAAATGTTTATCTTTTGAAATTTGTTGATATTCTAAGAATATGCACCCAAATTATATTACATTGTTTGATTCCTTTGATCATACAAATCATTATTTGGGTTCAGTACTAGGTCACTATGATGGTGACGTATATACACATCTTTACATGGAAACCTTGAAAGATCCTTTCAACAATTCTATTGGGACTGAGGGATACAAATATTATGGGTTCATGGTCTAGAATGACATATCATAACTGCATCAATGCTACAATGCATGCATTAACATATTCCCTACATATTATTTGATTGAACTAAACCAATTTGACCCACTCAAGAATTTGAAAAATGGATTTCAGTAGTAATAACATTGTTATGTATCTTGACTTTTGACCGATAAGGACAAATCACTCTTGCATGACAAGTACTAAAGTTAGACCATCGTAAAATGAGAAATCAAAATATTATGTTGATATTTTTTGTTTGGAAATAAATCACAAAGCTGATCAAGGTTTTATGTTCATCATTAAACTTCTCAAGGAGGTAAAATAGAACCAAACCGTTTTTTTTTTTTTTAATCAGAGATTAAATCCATCATTATAAGCATAATTAACCCAAAAATTAGCATACTTTATGGGAAAATTAGAACTTCCACAGAAGAGAAGCAGGTGAAATTATTTCATAAAAAATGATCTTATGAAAGAGACGGCTGGACTCCACGGTATAAGGTAAGAGCCCTTTCCTAGCCCAAGAATTTTTCTTGGAAATGTTTATTGCGCTTGGCAATTTGAAAAATTAATTAGAGAATTGAAACCATATGTATATCCAAAAATAATATTATAGGGAGTTTTAGGACCCCTTTTTTTAACGTGGAGATGACTTCCCCAAGAAGACTCCCACATTTTTTTAGAAGCATAGATTGGAAACTAAACACACAGATTCATCCGATGCTTTTGAGAAAAAGAGATAATTTCAAAAACAAATCCTGACTAAAACATCTGACATTCATATAAAAGAAACTAAATAAAGTGTAACAAAGATAATCTTACACATCGTTAACCAATGATTAATCATTTGTAGAAATATGTATTCTTAGTGAACAGAGCCAGAAATGACAATTGTAAGAACATATATATAAATTCCAAAACAAAGATTTATAATTATCTTTTGAATACTACAGATCAACAACCATAATCTTACACATCGTTAACCAATGATTAATCATTTGTAGAAATATGTATTCTTCGTGAACAGAGCCAGAAATGACAATTGTAAGAACATATATATAAATTCCAAAACAAAGATTTATAATTATCTTTTGAATACTACAGATCAACAACCAGTTGAGTGATCAATTTCCACCCAATCGTAGGAAATCCACAACAGACGCCACCCCCTAGCCGGGTTATGATATGGCCAAAAAAAAGCAAGGATAAAATAACTATATCGCACACAACAAAAGGAGAATCTCCTTGATTGTTGTACAATACCTCAAAAATTATTGCTTCTCATGTTATTCAATGAGTGCATAGAAGGTCCAATCTATTATATCAAGTATTAATAGAACCCTTCTTGGTTTCTTGGTTTTTCTTCAAGGCTCCCATCTTCCATTCATAGTTGGTTGGTCTATCCTAGGCCTGGCTCTCTTTTTTCCAATGCCTAACCTCCCAAAACTCTTTATGACTCCTTTTTCTAACAACTCTCCTTTGCCCATTCAAATTTTCCTCATGCCTAATGGGTAGGGAAATAAAACTCAACTTCTCTTCCTATTTTCAAAAATGTAGGGGAGATAGTTTGGTAATTTTTTGGAGTTGTGGCTTAGATTGAGGAATTGTTTTCCTCCACTCCTCTTAACTCATTTTTTCTTTGAAAATAAAAATTGAAAATGGGTGAGGGTTCAAGGTAGCATAAGGTATATTATTTAGAAATAAAACCCCCTTAGACCCCCTCACATTTCTCCTCTTGTGGTATCATATCCCCTATAGGTGCTCAAGCTTAGTTGATCTTGGTCTTCTTCTTTATTAACTGCAAAAAAAAATATGTACAATATTCACATAACCATGGTATGATTTTAATGTATCATAGTTGTAAAGCATCCATGAAAAGTATTTAAGCACTTATTTACAAATAAATCCATGAATAAAATTAGGATATTACAATATCATTGTTATTTCCAGTTATGACCATGTCATCAATGTATACAACAACAATTAAGATATTTACATGGGTATGAAGTACATACAAATTGTGATCATATTCACAACATTTGAAACCAAGATTGAGAAAGAAATGGCCAATATTAGCATACCAATATTTGGGAGCTTGTTTCAAACCATAAAGAGACTTATGAAGTCGACAAACAAGATTAGAATCTGCCACAAAACCAAGAGCTTGTTCCATAAAAATTTATCCATATAATTCTCCATGAAGGAAAGCACTTTTCACATCCATCTAGTCGATCTACCATCCAAAATGAGCGGCCAGGGAAAGAATCAGTCGAACAACATTCATCTTTACAACAGACAAAAAGGTTTCAGTGTAGTCATGGCCTTCTTGTTGAGAAAATCCTTTTGTGACCAAGCGAGCTTATGACACTCAACAACACCTTAAAAGGCAATTTTTTTCCTATAGACCCATCAACATTTTACAATGTTTTTTCCTTTGCGATCAAGGAACTAAATCACAAGTGTGATTATTCAAGACAAAATCAATTTCAGCATGCATAGATTTATCCCATTCAGGTTTTCCTTGTTCATCTGAGTAGATAACAGGATCATGAGTTTCAAGAACATGATTCATCAAAGAAACACTATAATGTTTCTTTTGACTATAAGTCTGCTGGCCTAAATAAATAGCATAGGCATTAGGACCAGCATCTTCAATCATTTTAAAAACCCATATAGGTAGGAAATAAAGAGGTGAATTGATATTCAGTACAAAAGGTCAATCAAAATAAGGAACATTTTCATTCGAAGAAGAAAAAGGAACATGAAAAATAGAAATCGACTTGCCAGTCGGCTCAGGAGGTTATGTGCTCATCGGTGTGAATCAACTACAATAGGTTATGTTCTCACCACACGTTTCTTGAATTGAAAGGTGCCTAATGATGCTTACCCAACACACATCCTATATAGACTCCATCAAGTGGAAGGACTTTAGGTAGACTAGAAACCATATGTTGTATGGAGATTCACTTTAGAATTCGATAATTGAGGTGTCCAAGTCATTCATGCCAAATTTTACTTCACTCATTAGTGTGATAAATAAGAGAAGTCCATTTATATTTGGGTCGATTCGAGTCACAAAACTTATACAAATCATCCTTTGGGTCGAGAAACCCTCTAGTGACAATCGAATGACCATTTTTCATATCCCTAACAAAGAACCAATCTATCCAAAACTCCATTATCTTACCTATATATGTTAGTTGAAAAACTGACAACAAATTTACACTTAGATTTGGAACATGATAGACATCGACAATTTTTCCATGTCGACAGGGAACATTACCATGACCACCAATGTCGAGATCAAAATCATCAGTAACATAGATATTTTTCTCCACATATTTATCCAAGGATGTGGAAAAACATCCTTATCCATATGATGGGTGCATCCAGAATCCACTACCCATTAATTTTGTGCAGTATGAGTGAGACATTCTTGAGAAGTTATGACTTGGAAGGTGAAACTATCAGTAGGTCAACAAATAGTTGACACGTCTCCTTAAAGTCACTTGAATTTCTCCTCTAATTCATCTCTCTTCTTGTAGCAAACTTTCTCCACATATTTAGTCTTTCCATGGTATTGACATGTCGTCTTCTTTCGGTTATTTCATCGTTCATTAGTCCTCCCTTTATTTTTTTGGTCGAGGCATTCTAATTTGTGTGTAGGGGTATCAAACCATCCTCTTTCCTTATGATTCACCTTTCCCTTTCCCTTGATAAAGTGATCTTGATTTTTTCCACCAAGCTTCCCTTCATCAAGAAATATATGTTGATCATTAATCAGTAAGCCATAGAAAGAGTCAAAGTGTCGGCACCTCTGTTTTTTAGGAATTCCCAATTTTGCGGAAAGCGCAACAACTCAATGAAGTGGAAGGAAATAGTTAGAAGAGAGGGAAGTTAACTAAAAAGTGTTCCAATAGTGAAAACAACCAACAATATCATGTTCCAACTAGATGAGTAGTGAAAAATAAAAATATCTTCGAGCACATGTGATCCAGGTGGATATTGGTGGCCACCCACCTTTTCCAACCGGCTCAAAACAACTTCATGGAAATTTTGGCAATTTACTATTTTTAGCAGGTTTTAGCTTCCGGGGCCATTTTGAGGGCCTAAATGAAGGTTTTTTGAGATCGAGGTTCTCAATGATAGTCGAAGGCATGATTGAGCCCCCAAAATGAATCTCCTCGACGATACCTTTCCAACGAGCTATCACACACCTAAAACGGAGATCATATGCAAAAGTTACGACCCCGGGAAGTTGATGCACCAACTTACCCAAGCGGGGCCCACATGACTTTTGGCACTTCATCTCCTAGGGTTAGGTTTTTGGATGTCTAGGACTTTTGGCATTCCCGATTATTGTAAAAAGGCCTTCAGAGCCTCATTGTAACCATCTTCTTGCGAATGCGAGTAGCCGTCACATCTCTTCTCAGAGATAAGCTGCCACCATTCTAGCGAGTCTTTCACTATGTATTTTTACAGTCTCTGTACATTTCTTTCATTAATAGAAATCGTGTTATTACTGTATCTCTGTGTTTATGGTTGCATCTCTGATATATTTATGTTATATTACTGGATATACGCGATATCTCTGTGCATTTCTTTATTATATCTCCGCTCTCATTTCGTGCCAAAAATAATCCGGATCAACATGTGAGGAGAAAGTAAGAAAAGACAGTGGAATCAAGAATTCAAGAAGTGCCCAAGGGAAAACTATAAATTTGGAGATATGTAATGGGAAAAGGGTTATGACGGATTATCGCTATTACCATTTGTATCATTGATGTTATTGAGTCAGTCTCTAGAGAAATTGTAAAGAGTTCTTGAATTTCATTGTGCTTGCGTAGAAGCTTAGATTCTATAATGGGTATTGGGACACAGATTTTGATGCATAAGTGATTGTTTGAGAGATGCACTCTATGTAAGACTAGTTTTGAGATGCTGCTAATATAAGATACTATTCAGGCCCCAAAATTTTGATATATTGTGTATGAATCCATAGGTTCTATGTTGCGTAATTGCTTTTGTTGTGTATCTTTTGAATTTACTCGCTATCTATGAATGAATTTATGTGTATTGATGTATGTATTTGAATATGATAATGTTAAGCCCAATTATGCATTCTCTTTGACTCACTTAATTACCCACATGTCTCGGTTGTGCTTCAGGTGAGACCTCCTTCCCTTGTAGAACATTGAATATGCAAGTGCTCCTAGACTATAGCGGTACCCTTTGTTGGTAATGTCTGAGAACTTTGGTCTCAATTTTTTTTCAAGACAAATGTATAGTCCTTACCATATTCTTTGTGTGCATACCACTTGATCTAGAACGTGGACTAGACACGTAAAATGGTGTTTTTAAATTCATCAGAACTAGCTCAGTGAGTTTTACATCGTTCTTCTGATAATTATTCCCACATTCACCCAATTTCAACTGTATCTCTTTCACACACACCAAATAGTCCTCAATTATGTTGAAGGAATAAGGATTGAGAGAGATCAACTCTTTCTCTAACTGCATGACTTGGATTTCATTGAATTTTTCAAACAAAGACTTCAACTTATTCAAGAATTGATGAGGAAAGTCAATTTCATTGGTATGAACCAAATCTCTCGCAGGATATAGGTTATGATGACCCCCACAACCTCATGATCCTTCTTTGAATCAACAACAAACTTCATCTGGCCATCCGTCGAATCTGGAATCATAGTCTTGGTATATTTCCAAAGTCCTTTACTCTTCATTATGGTCTCCATATTTGGTGCCTAGTATAGCATATTTCAATCCATTTAGAACAACATGATCGATCTTAGAATCCATATTCAATATCTAATAGATATGATCTAATCCACAGGTTTCAGTTAGTGAATCATCAGCCCAGATTCAATCATGAATAGATCCACCTCAACAAGATTTGCAGGCAACATGTAAAGTCTTAAACCAATCACTTGGATACCATGTTGGGGATTGGGTATAACCCTGTGTGAATCAAATAATAGAATTTGTATAATAATTGAAGAGGAATAACTTCATAGATTTTTGGTGGTGTTTAAAGATACCATTATAGAATTTAAGAACAACACATTGTGATTAGAACATCATAATTCACTATTACACATATGATTACCATGATAACACATGTTTATAATGACCCATTGGGTCCTTTATTTATTATCTCAAGATCTAACCAGCTTCCTTGAAATCGAGAATATATTTTCCACATACAACCATCGATTGTTAGAGTTGACTCCATTAAATATGCACTCTCAAGTCAGCTAGTCAAATTATGTCAACCTGACCATCCATGCATCCAAATCATACTCAAGTGTTCAGCTACTCGATCCATCGGTCGATTGTCTTCGACTACTAGTCGAATATCTAACCAATAGGATAGTGAACTACTCGACTGAATGATGTCGACATCCAATCGATTTCCTCTAGTTGTTGGTTTACTGCCCAGTCGACTGACTCTATGAGAAGTGTGATGAACCATCATAACTTGAGGTTCCAATAGTGATTGGATAGAGATATATAGGGTAGATATCAATGGATAATAATTGTGAAATAAGAGGAAAAATCAACAAGTTGTTGTAAAATAATAATGAATTTAGAACAAACTAATGAAATAAGAGTAGGTTTACACTTGGGAGTAGGTTTACACTTGTCCTCGTGAATAATATTTAATCTGGTGGTTTTTATCCCTTCTCACTCTCCCATGGAATAAAGAATTACTCTTTGTAACTGGATTCTCTAATCATTTTGTTTCTAATAAAATAAATTAAAACAATATTTACAAAAATATTCATCATCATCAGTGTTTATGATGATATAATTTTTCCACATCAATATTTTTCCAAAACTTTCACAACATAACCATAAAAATTAAAATATCCAACTATTTATAAGTGGAGGGACATTACATATCCCCAACTTAAGGGGCAACTAGAAATTTCTTTATTTCTTATTATTATCATAATACAAGGGTATCTCTTGCATATTTCATCTTATTGTCTCTTGTATATGGTTTTCTACAATTATATTCTCTGTATATCTGGTTTTGTTTCAATTTTAAAGGTTAAGGAATGTTGTAGTTGCAATTTGTAGGTCTTCTAGTCAATGGGATTATTCTCTTTCTTTAGAAATTTCTTCTTCATGTGTCTCCTTGATGTTCCCCATTTTTATATGCTAGGTCTTCCTTCTGTTCATATTTTCTTATCTTCAGTTAAGTTTTTTTTCTCATATGTAATCCATGGAATTGAGGTGTACTCTATTAAATTGTATACCTTTCAACCTCATGGGTCAATATTGGTCATTAATGGACATTGATATATAAATTAGATTAAAATTAAATTACCTCTACTCAGACTCAAGGGGTTCCCTCATTAGCGTCTTCCTCTATCTAGACCAAATATGTCTTTTATCTTTTCATGAGGGGTATTGTAGGTCATAAGGCACAAATCTTTTAGTGATCTGTAAATTTTTGTGGATATTTCCTTCATACAATTTGTCACAATAGTTCTTACAATATTCCCCTATATCTTGTTATGCAATGTTTTACTTAAATTTCATATTTAATATTACTAACTTAGCACACAAAGCATTAAAATAAATTGAAACTAAAATGAAAGAATATTAACAAATAATGCACCACCCACACAATGAAAACAAGATGTACCCTAGGAAACCCCAATATCAGAAAAACCCCAGCTAAAAGGTGAGGCCTATACCTTGGTATTTTCTTCTCAGTTATGAAATGTAAGTACAAAGAAAGTATACTCATTATGGAGTTTACATAAACATTGTTGCATGTATGGTTTCTACAGGATATTCTACTTCCTCTATTCTATTTCAATATTGGTCTCCAAGATTCCCCACTCTAATAAAGAAAAAAAAACAATATAATAAGAATAAAACTCATTCATGTCCTAATGGTCTATTATTTAACATTGTATTATATCCATCTAGGGTCAAGGTTAGGTTTTTTTCATGCCCCAACTCCTTATTAGGCTTAGTTTTTTGGACCCTCTAGAATCTTCTTGAATGTTCACACGTGACTAGATCCACTCTAAGTAATGTAAGTTGATGTGGCATCCACTCGATATTATGGTGGTCAATAGGAGAGTTCAACTTATAGGAGGCATAATTCCTCATGCAAACTTCAATTGAGGTGATACTCACACCATGGGAAATCTCTCGATGTGTAAAACAATGTCAAGAAGCTGGGAATTCCATTTGCAAAATTTTGACCCCCCAAAATAGTCATTTAAGGCCTCAAACAAGTCCAAAATACTTTGGACCCTAAATCATTGAAATGGGACCTAACCCTAAAATGGGCCCTACAAACCAATAGCTCCAATTTTTCCACCTAGAAAGTACCAAAAAAGATGAAAAATTATAATAATAATAATACATTTCAGACCTACCACATATCGATAACTAACTGAATAGTGTTGTTTCAAGAAATCCTGGAGTCTAGTCATTCCTTCCTACCTCCCTCATAGAGAGCATGTGGCTTTTAATAACAGGATAAGTCAAGCTCAACATTCGAGAATCCTTTCTTATTATATCCCTTAACCCTCTTTAGAATCAAAAGGGAGTCAATATCGAAGATCCCAATCAACCAAATGACCGGGATTATCTCAATCAAATATGTGCATTAGGTATAACTATCTAACACCACTGAAACAAGATGGATATGAACAATTCATCTTAGAAAATGCACCACCATGGTAGCATTTAGACCCTGAATATGGATCATTTAGGGACCTCCTCAAATGGAACTTATTGAACTAATCACTTCCTTTCCTCCTATCACATTTGCTAATGATAGGAAGAACCATGTAGAGACCTAGGTCTCTTCTAATAATAGATCAATAAGACCATGAACCACCTCTCTCTCTTTGGATAGAATACCATCCTTGATAATAAAAAAATGAGGAGTTCTCTTTCTCAATGGCATCATAAGTCAGTTTCTCCCCTCCCTTCCTGTTGATTTTTAAAAACCAATGTATCACCAAATTCTTTCCAATGACCTAAGTGTTAATAAATTCTCCATAAATCACACCCAACACTTTGATCTGGTTTCATAGTCAAGTCCTCTTACCACAACTTTTCCTAGAATATATATAAATCTTTGATTTTAAACAATGTTGTGTATTTAGAAGATTAATTTATTTTATTGTTACTTTACTTTTAATTTTTTGGAAGTTATCATGAGTTCAATTAGCCAACTTCTTTTGAATTCATTCATCAAGATGAATAAATAAAATGTCAAAGTGGATTAAAATATAAAAAATTCGATAATTTGAAAGTGGAATCCCACGGTCCATTTGATCATTCCTCCAAAATAAATGGGCACAAGTGTTTTTATTAATAATGTTAATTGTCACTAATTTGTGTGCAACAGTAAGCTTCAATGTATTGTTGTGGCCAATGTTCAAGGTAAATTTGCTCTGCTAGGGTTTTTGTCATATCTATAACTTGGCATCATGCCTACAACTCCCAGCGTGGTGGTAGTTCCAAGAGGGGGATTTTCTCCCTACTACAGTGGGGATCTCAGAGGAGGCACCCATAAGGGAGATCCACAATATTCACAGGGTTCCAAACAATGCATCTTTCCAGACAAGAATCATATTACCAAACACAACTCGTAGGGCTCTAGAAATAATAGCTTGTCAGGGGCAACAGAAGGAGTAGAAGGAGTAGGGAAAGAAAAGGACATTGAATTTAACTCCACTGATATGATCCCAAGCTAGGGAAACAATATTCAAAAACAAACTGAGAAATGTATCCCAAAAGTTGTTAAAGTTTTAGAATATGAAATCACTTCCAAGAGCATCCGGAAATATATCTCGCATATGTAGGACCATGCAATAATAGGAAATTTTATGGGAATTTGGCCCTCAGAAAAGGCCCTCAATCGGTGGATCCAGAACCGTTGGAAGCCAAAAGGAGAAATCGAACTAAAACTAGGCTCCAAAGGATTTTTCACAACATTTTTTACTAGCCTCGAAGACAAGGACAGAGTCTTTGAGAATGGTCCATACTTCTTCAATTCAAGAGGTATCTTCCTCTATCCTTCGACTAAAAAGTTTATCCTAGACAAAGAAGATTTCACGGTAGCTTCATTATTGATTAGGATTTACTCTTTTCCACAGGAATATTGGGAGGAGGAAATATTAGAGGGCATAGGAAACACTCTAGGATCATTTTTTTAAGTCTCAAAAATCAGGGAAAAAAAAGGTAAATATACTTCTTATGAGAGAACCTTCACCTCTACATCAATGTCTCTCAAGCACTTATTGAATCAATCCATCTCCGCTACCAAGAAAATGAACGATTATAGTCCATATATTATGAGCATATTTTGTTTATATGTCATAAATTTCATGAGCATGGACATTTGTTCAGAGACTTCCCTCTCAAAAAACAGCAACCAAACATTAATCTCAACCCAAAAAAAAATGCAAATGGATTAGAAAAAGTTAATACTAGAAGACGTAACACCAAAAAACCATCAACCCCGCCAAAGCATCCCAAACTCTTAACCAGCAACATGTTCGACACCCTTCAAAAAACCCAAGAGGAATCTCAGGAAGGTATCACTCCAATAGTTGAAGATCAAATAATCTAGGAAGCACCTCAAATCAAAGATGAGGACCAAGAAGAGAAAACAAAGTGCAGAAAGATTATGGAACTAGAAGATAAGGAAATTAAAGATACAAACACTGAGATGAAAAATAATGAATAGGATAAAGGGGAATCAAAGGATGATGAAGAAATGAAATTAATTGAATTAAATATGACATCCTTAGTGTTGATGGGTCCAAATGGCTTGTCAAGCAGGTAAGGGAGAACGCTTGATGGAAGGTCCCAATTAGACGTACTCACATTTGGTGTAGCCTTTTTTACCAGTATGTGGGCCTAGTTTCCATTAAGAATTAAAAGAAGAAAAAGGGGAAATTCAATGAAATTTCCCCCAAAGATTTATAATTGATTCTAAACCTAATTTAAACTGAAAACAACTAATCTATCCTAAATGCTTCTAACCTAACCTACGTGTGAAAAAATAATAGATGAGCATAGTTTAAAGTGATATTTTGACAGCATAAATAGTTCATGACATACAAAAATATGTTAACACAATAATATTTCAGATACAATATCAAATAGTTGAAGAGGATACATGTAACATCATCCTTGTACTTACTATAAATCACAATAGCATGAGCACTCTAAATACTAAGAACAGAAATAGTTCTTACAATTAGCACTCAAAAAAACTCAAATGACAAATATATGTGTAGAGTAGTTCCACAAGAATTTAAAAATGGTTATGACTTCAAAATGGATTGTTTTGTTCATACATATAGAAATAAGAGTATTATCAATCTATACAATGGGAAAAAGTCATCTTTTACATCTTATGAGTTCTCTTTTATAAGACAAGAGAGACTCCTTGGTTCCTATGACTATTCACTTTGTTTCTCTTTGTTTTGTAATTTTTCATTTCAGATTCTTTTACATTTTCAAAAATGAACATGTGAGCATTACAAATAGAATCTGAAGAGACACCAGAGTGGTTATTCTTTCCCTCGAGAATTTCATAAATTATATTTATTTACAAATATATTTAACTATGTTTGTTGGTGTCATCTTTTGTTCCTTGAGATATCCTAGGAATTTTTAGTGTTAGCATGTTGATTAAGTTCATCTGATGTTCTTCTCCTCTATGTCATATTTCCATGGTTTACTTGCAGGTCTGGTTTTGACTCTTGTAGATTTAGAAAGGGTTGTTGGAACATTGCACAAACTGTTCTTTCATTAAATTCGAGACTCTTCGGTATTCTATGTTTTCCATGAAATTTTTCCCTCAAAATGTCAATATTTGTTGTGTTATCCTATTCTTCTCTCTTATAGATTTATAGAGATCTATTATGTGTCTGATTTCACTGCCTGTAGCCTCAGATATTGTCATCTGAAGTTTTCATGGTCAATTTTCCCCCGAATTCATGGCCTTTTTTTCTCTTTGATTTTTGAGGTTTTTTGTTACCATTCTGGCCTGAAGTCCTCTTCCACTGCATTTCTTGGTTTGATGCCTTTCCAATGAGGTTATTGGTTGTGAATATTGATTATCTTCCTGATCCATAGGTTTGTTTCATCCGTGTTTGGATACAATTTCCTAACGGGGGGTGTGGGGGGGATTTCCCCCCACTATTGGCATCATGATGGTTCAAGGGGGGGGAAACAATTAATGGATCCCCCCCTTAGAGGGGGATTTTGGGGCAGCTCCCCCAAAGTGAAATTTTGGGAAAATTTTCCATGTGAAATATTGTAATTTTGTAGTCAATCTGAACCATTCATTATAAGGTCACAGATATGATGGTAGAAGTTATGTTACAGTTTTTTTCTCTATAAGAAAACCCTCTTTTCATGAGGCCATTGTATTGTGGTTGATTATGTGTGTGAATATTGTATTCTGAGAGAGGATATTGTGAGAGAAAGAAGAGGAGGTTACAACGGGTGTGTTGTAGGTTGTATCCCTTCATTTGTTGGATAATATAAAGGAAGGACCTGAAAATTTCTCTGGTGGACGTAGCCCACACTAGGTGAACCATGTATATTTGTGTCTCTATTGTATTGTGTATCTTCTGTGTTTTATTTCCACATTTCTTTTATTTATTGCTCTATTTACCTATTTTTCTAACAAAGGTATTGATGCAAGAGCATCATCAACAAAGCCCATGTGGAGGGACAACTCAGTTCCATAGCACGCCTTTTTAACTATTGGGAATCTGAAAACTGGCTTTTCCTGAAGATCCATTTTGAATGGATGATTGAATAAGAGTGAAACGCTCAGAAACTGAATGATCGCAAGATATCTGGGAGTTTCACTCCTAGACTTTAATGTAACAGAGTTTGAGTAGTTGTTAGTTGTTACTTCGATAGGAGAGGTAGTCAGAGGGAACCCTAGAGGACCTCTTGTATATGTAGATGCATGGCATGCCTAAATGAGGCTGTTGCAAATTAGTAGGAGATTGATGTGATTTAGTTATTGTTTTTCATAATTGTAGCCATTTACATTTGAATGAATATAACAGAGGAAAATTGATCCAATGCAGGGTGTCGCTATTGTTTATAGTATTTCTATTATTTTGTGTTTCATGAATGAAGGAGTCATATAAATGAATGTATGAAATTGTGAGATGTTTTCATAAGTTTCAATTGTTTCTCTTCGTTGAG
The DNA here is from genome assembly GCA_009831015.1 of Picea engelmannii. Lineage (NCBI taxonomy): Eukaryota > Viridiplantae > Streptophyta > Pinopsida > Pinales > Pinaceae > Picea > Picea engelmannii. The sequence continues at coordinate 159,707 of ML798973.1, forward strand.
TTCATGCAAGGTGTGCATACAAATCGCAAGAAGTGTGTTGACAGAGTTTGTTTCGACTCATAAGCTCAAAAGAGATAGCGTGAACTTTCTATTTGCAAGGAGTGCAAAAGGATTGTTGCAAGGTGTGCATAGTCACCTGCAAGAAGTTAAGTCTTGCGTAAGAATCTGTTGCAAGGAGTGCACAGATTCGAAATTCAACTAAGTGACAAAGTGGCCCTCAGAGGAGTCAAAGGGTCTAAGAGATAAAGCTCAAGAGAGACATCGCAAGGAGTTAGTGCAGAAGTGAATTTACTTCAAGTTCACAAGCTTAGGAGGAGTAGTGCAAGTTTTCACACAGAGCACAAGCATGCGTTAGAGCCAAGGTCAAATTTTATTGTCAAAGCTCAGGAGGAAAAGAGGAGTCAAGACCTTTTTCAATTGGTTTCGCAGGAGAAGGTTCAAAGCCCAAAACCTTTGAACACTTATAAAATTTCCCAAGTCCGGGAGAACAAAGAATCTCAGGAGGAGGAGTGATAGCAATTGTCAGATCAGTTGCAAGAAGAGATATGGATAGTCAAATCAAGGTCCAGGATGAAGAAGGAATGTGCGAGGGGACGAAATAGATCACAGTCGTAAGATCTGAGCGTAGAGGATCGACACTCATCCGATCAAGGTAAAGTGCACGGGACTTAACCCTTTGTGTGCATAGGAGAGTGAACTTTCCAAAGTCCCAAAGTGTTTAGGGACCGTCCATCATCCAAGGGGACAGGTGGTGCAATATCTACAACTCCGGGAGTTCGTAGATCAGGAGGAAGCGAAATAGCCGAAGACCCAAAATAGATTATGGTCATTGATCGCAAGGGGGGTTACGCGTCAACAGATATGAGGCTCCGAGAAAAGTTACTTCGAGGATTTTAGTTGAGAGTTGAAACTCCTGAAACACGAAGTCCAAAGTGAATCTAAATCGTCAGATCAAGAAAGACGCGTGACGATAGATCGTGAGTTTCGGGATGAAGCAAAGGTGGAGTGTTGAGACTACCGAAATATGAATATCTGAAGTATCTAGGGATCGTCTATCTATATGAGGACACATGTCAACCGATCATCTGCTATAGATGAAACGCTCCAAGGAAAAGAAAGTGAGGAGAAGTTGAGAATTGAGATTTCTAAACCCCAGAGATCCGAAGTGAATCTCAGTCGTTTGATTCAGAAGGACACGCAGCGTAAATATGTGGAATCTAGGTAAAGACCCGAAGTAAAACATAGTTGTCAGATTAAGAAGGACACGTGGTGAAAATCCATGGACTCTGGGTGAAGACCCGAAGTGAATCTTAGTCGTCCGATCCAGGAGGACACACGACAGAAATCCGTGCACTTTGAGGGAAAGTGAAAGTTGAAAGTTGAGTTTTATGAAGTCTGAAGACCCGAAGAAATCATAGCCATCGATCTGTGGGAAACATGTTTCAGTAGATCGTGAGCTTCGAATAAAATCATTTCCAAAAAATTTGAGAGTTGAGATTTCCGAAGTTCGAAGGCCTGAAGAAATCGCAGTTGTCGATCTACGAGAGACATGCATCAATAGATCGTGAGCTCTAGGTGGAAGCATTGTGGAGAAAGTAAGGTTTGAGAATTGAAACCTTCAAAACCCGAATCGCGAAGAAAATCACGACCGTTGATTTGAAAAGGGACATGTGTCGATAGATCATAAGGATCTAAGAACATTTGATCTCAAGGAAAGGAAGGAAAGGAGGCAGATCTGAATCGTCTGTTTGATAGGGACATGTGTCAAAAAATCTTCCACTTCGGAAGTTCGCCATTTCAAAGGGAGAACGTATTGAGAGTTGAAACTCCCGAAGGCCGAAAGGTGAAATCAACCATAGCCTTTGATTTGAAAGGAGGGTACGTGTCAATAGATCGTTGAGATTTGGGAACGTGCGTGAAAGGAGGAGAGAAGGTAGAAAGGGAGGACAGATCTCATTCATTGATCAGGAAACACCATCGAGGTCAGAAGATCGACGGTCGAGCTAGATTGTGGGGCCATAATATGCTCGGAATTTAAAAAGTTGAGAGCGGGCCACAATTGGAACCACGGTATTGGCAAAGGGATATGTGGCAGTTGGAGGTTAATTGCGAGGAGAAAAGAGGGATGGTCTCAAACCACTCTTGGTCGCGTGCACATTCACATACCTACATGAGGTCATAGCCCAGGGCCATATGAAGGAAGGGGCTAATGAAAAAGGAGGTAGTTTCTGAAACTCGACATTTCAGAAGCGCGCAGGAAAGAGCCCGTGGATTTGACAGGGCTTGCATAAGAGACAGAAAGGGGACTTGTGTAAACAGAGTTGGGGTCTAGAAAAGACCCCAAGAGTCGATCCGACTCTAGAATTTGAACGATCCTAGATCGGGAGATCGAGCAGCCCCGAGGGGAGAAGGGGGGTCTGCACAAGTGGTATCAGAGCTGATTTTCATCTGTAGATTTCAGGCGAAGGAGATGAAGGATATATTATGACTACATCAAGTAGTATCCAGAGATGAAATTTTTCTACAGATTGTAGGCAAAGGTTAGAAGGTGAATAGAGATAATCTGATGACATCAAATGGTATCATAATTTGAAGCTCGCATGTAGATAGTAGGTGAAGGGAGACAGAGTATTGATGCTCTATGAAGATTTTTGCAAGGTGTGCAGCAAATGGTAGATAGCCAGGATGGATGAAGGCAGAGAAAATGGATACGGAAGGCCATGAACGTGGTCAGAGAGAAGTCCACAAATAAAAAATCAAGCCAAATGTGGATCTGAAGCTTAGGGAGATAAGAGAAAGAATAGAACAGTTGACATTGAAGATGCAGCAGGAGACAAAGGTACATTGGAAGTATGAATGGCCTCTGAAGAGGAAGGTAAAATGGCATGTTGAGAAATTGTTGGCCAGAGGACAGCAACAACTGTTAAAGAGGTGGTTGAGGCATGTGGAAAACCTCAAAGACACAAAGGATATGGTTCACATCTATAAGCCAGAAACTAGGAGTAATCTCAATGATGAGGAGGAGCAGAGTCAGTTAAGGATCTCATAAACTGCCATGAGGGAAGAAGTGAACTTCCAAGTTGTCAGGTGGGAAATGGAAGGAGATCAATGGATGTTCTCATAGACTTATAGGAGGGAAGTGATGGAATTTCAAGTTTCCAAGTGGTTAATGGAGAGAGATCAGGTGATCTCATAGACTACCAAGTGGACAGAGAGAAAATCCCAAGTTGTCAGGTGGGAAAGGAAGAAGAGATGAACTCATTCGAGAGTTCATATCAGCAAGGAGTGTTGATGGAAGAAGATCGGAGGTGTGTTTTGATCATTGGGGGAATCCAAATATTCCAACAGAGGCTAATACAAGTGTTGTGCATGAGGAGGTGGTGCAACAAGAACCCAAGAAGGAGGCCATGGGGAAAAATTATTTTAAATCTAATTGTGTCTTTGATGCAGGTGCAGTAGAGGAAAGATAGCCAACAAAGAATGTCAAAGAGGATAATTCAGATGAATTGCTCAAAAAATTCAGCCCGGGAGCTGAACAGGAGATGACTGTAGCATTGGAGCCTGCAACAGAAGAGGAAGCAGACAGCATAGATTTTGTTGAGTTGTATGATGAATTGGAAGCCCAGGAAAGAAGGATAAATATGTAGAGTAGGCATATCCAACAGTTCAAGTTGGAAATAGGTGGACGAGCATACCATCCTGGGGAGAAGTTGGAGGAAGTTGGAGTTGAACCAACACAAGAGGAGATGACAGAGGTCAATCTGTCAGAGGAGGAAGCTGAGCAGCAAATCAATGGTGAGACTACAGCAAAATGGTGAGCTAGCGCCACAAGAGATGAAGATAACATGAAGTTTCAGATTGATCAGATTGGTAAAAAGGAGAAATATCACACATTTCAATGTTCCCAAGAGATGGAGAAAGAAGAGCATTCGGTGGAACTTCTCAAAAATTTCAGCCAAGAAGATGAACATAAGGAAACTATAGAAATGGTATCTACAGTAGGGGTAGAAGAGCATTCAGAGGAATGGCTCAATTTTTTTAGTCAGGAAGTTGAGCAAGAGATAACTGTATAATGTGAACCTATAGCAGAGAAGGAAACAA
>ML798974.1:0-27580 GCA_009831015.1 Picea engelmannii
ATCTCTTAACTTGCCAAACCCTCTTGCAAGTTTTGACATAGAGTTTGGACAACCTATCTGAATCCATTCATGCTGCCCTCTTTACATTAGACAATTCTATGCTTAAGTCAACAACATCTTGCAACCCAAGTTTTATGTACTCTTCTTATCTATCATTTTGGATCTTAACTTCTATACCTTGAGGGTAGAATTTACCATTTATGTTGTCATATGTAGAATTTTCAACATGACAAGAACAAATCTTTTATAAGACTTGTTGGCCATTTTAGTTGTCAGTTCGGCACTTGAAATGCAATATTGGGTTGATTAGTCTCTCTTTGAGCCATTTTCTTCTTCCCTTGAGTGTTTGTAGTCACAGATAGGTTGTACGACCATTTAATTACATGAGCATGACTCCACACATGTCGTACGACCATACATATCTTATGGACATCGTCTTTCCCTTTCTACATCGTCTGGATTCATACTGATTTTTTTTTGGGGGGGAATTGAGTAAAGTCATAGATAAAAGAATGTGTTAGAATTATGGGATATGTCCTGGAATCTTTGTTTTTCTTCTAGAAAATGTGAATTGTAGAACTAAAGTATTTAGATATGTTCATAGATTGTGCACTAGAGTGTAAGAGATGGATAGTTCAACAATATAGGGATCCCAATTGAAATTTGTGTATGAGAGGCACAATGAGTTTTGCAAGCTAAAAGTTGACTGCAACGAGCATTAAAATGTATTGAAATCTCAAACTAATCTGCCTCTTGAGGAATATTGCTTGGTTGATAGCAATGTAATGTAAATCTTCTTGTCTTGGTTGATTCCACAATTTATTGACCAATATTGATTAGAGTTGAATATAGCTTGAGAAGGTGCATGCAAAGAAAACAAATACTTGGTGGTATACTCACAAACGTATAGCTCTTGTGCAATAGTGAAGGGTATACATTGGTTTCCCACAATGCTAGCTGACCCATTAGTAGGCCCACTAACACATTCACAGTACCTAAAGGAGAAGTGCTCAGACTAATAATTGAGCAATAACCATAAACCTTCTTTCATCTAATAGAGGAGAATAATAAGTGAGCAGAAAACATGGAGAAACCATGCATGCACAATCATTGATTGATATTTGTGTTAGGGATCTAACCTCCCTAACGCCTCACGTAGGTAGAATACTATATTTTCCATGTAATAAAGGCCAATATTAGTTAATAAGGCCTATTTAATATGTGTGAACAAGTCAATGTAAGATGACCTAATAGAAGCTTCTGCTTCTAGAAATATCTTCCTCTATAATGTTATCTAGAAGATAGAATTAGTATAAATAAGAGTAGAAGGCATGATAAATATTTGTCTTGAGAATTATTGTAATAGAGCGATGCTCTACTGGAGGTTTCCCCCTTGAAGAGGCAAGTGACCATTTATTTCTATTAATAAATGTGTCATTTTTTATTGTGGTTCTCTACATTTTGTTGTTTCATTGGTACTTTTTGCATTACTTTTATTTTCTTCTTAAGATAATAGAAATCGTACCTAACAAGTGGTATCAAAGCACTTTCCTTTGTAGAAACTGTGGGAATTTTTTCCAGGGTAGAGACATGTATTTTCGACATCTTTAAATCACAGGGATCTATCGTTCAATAGGTAAAACTGCAATGGGGAATACTACATGCAAGAAATACAGACAATTTCACGGGGTTGTCTAGAAACCAAAGTTTCACCTTGTTGGAAACCTCTGTAACACTTTTTGGTACCCTTCGAGTAGCACCACATCAGATAGAATCTGTACATGAACATCACTCCCACATACTGTTAGGTATATCGAGAGTCCCCTAGGTCTCCTGAAACCAACCCTAGATTAGTCGATCGGTCCCCTGACTGCTATAGTGACACCAAGAACAACACCAGGGAAGATACTCTCTAGTACCTGGGTAATCGGGTAGTACGACTAAGGGTACAATCAAGCCTCCTTAGTTGATTCCCTGAGATACTTGGACAAGTACTATTGTTTGAATCCACACATATATCAGATAGCTATAACATAGGGAGAACCCTTGTCTGTAGGAAACCTATAAACCCTAACCCATGGGAAAGAAACAAAATAGAAAAGGAACAAATAAGATCTATTGTCGTGTAATCTTTCCTCATGCATTCTGGTTGTGAAATTTTTACATATTTTTTCCTGTTAACAATTTGGACCATTCATCACTGCAGTGTTCTTCAGGACAGAGTATAACTCTGTAGGTATTCAAAAAAAAATCAAGACCTATCCCATTGGATTCCTCTCTTCACCATGACAGTAGTGGTATCTATCATTTTTAAGCCTTTTTTTTCCCGTGGACCCGACTCTCTTCATAGCACCCTTATTTGGGACCTCTCTCATTGGATTCCCCTCTTCGTCGTGATCTTTGTGATACCTATCACTTATCATTGTTTTTTGCAAACCCACTCTCCCTTCCCTATACCCTTATTTGGAACCTATCCCATTAAATTCCTCTCTTTGCACTGATCATCATGGTACTATTCACCATTAACCCCTTTTTCTATGCAAACCCACCTGCCCCTTTCCCTCCCTAATGGCCGACACCCACTACCCTGGACAAAGTCAATGAGAAAAACAAGAATAATATAAGCATAGAGGGGCTTCTGCAGTGCAACATATTAGATATCATTTTTGGGATTAACTGCATAGAGTAAGTCATTAATCTATGACCCATATTGATGAGTATTAGTCACAACTGACCAATGTTTCTCATGATTTGAATATTCCACTTAGCACTCATTGCATTGGGTGATGCTCACATGGGTGAAGAAGTGGGATTGAAACCAATGAAATGAATCACATAGCATCAATCATCACTTTCAGGGCTTGCACTCGGTAACCAAGACTTCCCAGGTGGTCACCCATCCCAAGATGCCTCTGGCTCAAGCACGCTTAACTGTGGAGTTTTCCCCACAATCAAGCCCACTTAGCTTGCTACTGCATTTGCAAAACCTTAGCAAGAATTGTGCCTTATGAACTATCCAATAGAGCTCCCTTCACTCTTATTATTTAAGCATAGAGGGGCTTCTGCAGTGCAACATATTAGATATCATTTTTGGGATTAACTGTGTAGAGTAGGTCATTAATCAATGACCCATATCGATGAGTATTAGTCGCAACTGACCAATAATTCTCATGATTTGAATATTCCACTTAGCACTCATTGCATCGGGTGATGCTCATAGGGGTGAAGATGTGGGATTGAAACCAATGAAATGAATCACATAGCATCAATCATCACTTTCAGGGCTTGCACCCGGTAACCAGGACTTCCCAGGTGGTCGCATCCCAAGACGCCTTTGGATCAAGTGCGCTTAACTATGGATTTTTCCCCACAATCAAGCCCTCTTAGCTTGCTACCCTATTTGCAAAACCTTAGCAAGTATTGTGCCTTATGAACTATCCAGTAGAGCTCCCTTCACTCTTATTATTTAAGCATAGAGGGGCTTCCGCAGTGCAACATATTAGATATCATTTTTGGGATTAACTACATAGAGTAAGTCATTAACCTATGACCCATATCGATGAGTATTAGTCACAACTGACCAATAATTATCATGATTTGAATATTTCACTTAACACTCATTACATCGGGTGATTCTCACAGCGGTGAAGAAGTGGTATTGAAACCAACGAAATGAATCACATAGCATCAATCATCACTTTCAGGGCTTGCACCCGATAACTAGGACTTCCCAGGTGGTCACCCATCCAAAGACGCCTCTAGCTCAAGCACTCTTAACTAACATAACTTCCAACATTGCAAGCATAAACTCTCGGCTCGCCCTACTAGAATCACTTCCCACAGTAGTAACCCACTTGAAAACCATGTGTCATCAATCCCAAGACACATTGAACAACTTGACCGCACTATTTAAGAAATCCCAAGATCCTTTCTCTTCTACACCACCTTATAAAGATGAAGGAATTGAATCCTCCCATTCCACATCCTTTCATTCTAACCACTTTCAGCAGGACCTACATCTTCCTAGAGTGGAGGTGAACAAATTTGATGGGTTGGATCCCATAGGCTTGGTCACTCAAATGGAACACTATTTATCTTTGCATGATAGTATTAATGAGTTGGATAAACTCTATTATGGTGTTCTCTATCTTGATCCTGAAAAATGGCAATGGTGGAAATGGAAAAAAAATGCATGGCAATGGTATGTGGCTTGGACACAATTTGTTGCAGAGCTTTATGAATGCTTTGACAACGACAACCACCATTTAGGTCATTTGACCAAGTTCAAACAATCTAGCACAGTGGAAGTCTTTATAGCTACCTTTGAGCACTTGGATTTCTACACGAATGGCATGCTAGATGCTTTTTTTTTTGAATGTTTTATCAGTGGCCTAAAGGATGAAATCTGTGTCCATGTCGTAATGGATCGTCCCTAGACTCGGGTGGAAGCTAGTAAATGAGCTAAGGAAGCTCAACATGTTTGTTGAGGAAAAGATATGAAATGATCTTACTCAAACATTTTGATATCCTGCTTGGCTAAAGCAAAATAGATGGGAATATCACCCTATGTTTATAGCCATCAAAATTGGTATCCTAATTCACAAGTATTGATTACAAGTGCTTAGGCTGGTTTTTTATATAAATAAAAGCTTGCTGAAAAATTCATTATTTATGTAATTTTTTGAACATAACAAATGTTGAAATAAATATAGAGATAGAAGTAAAGACACCAAGTCAATAATCAAAGCATATGAGACATAAAGCAATTGTTTATTTCATTCTAATTCATCAAAAGAATCGTTCTATTCACAAGATTTCCTGAGGAAGTTTTGGACCAAGGTCAAACTTATATGTCCCCGATGAAACATGCAAAAGGACTTCTGACAGAAAGTAAAAAACTGAACTTTAAAAGATGGATCAACTTGCCACATATTGCTGCCCACTCGACTCTGCACAATAGACTTTGTCAGTCATGAAATTTAATTCACAAACATACAATTCTACATAGACTATCAAAGATAGATCAACACCTCTGAAAAACAAGTGTCTGAATGATGTAATTCAACCCCGAATCTTGCTGTCTACAATAGGACCCTGCTATCATAAAAAATAATTAGGCTTCTAACGAATTAAGGAATGAATGAAAACTGAATTATCTCAACAAAACTCAAAGAACAAACCTTAGTATGCTTCTCCTTATATTCTCTATTGTTCCTCCTTTTCCTTTTTCCTTTAAGCAAATTAGAATTGGTTGAAGTAGTTGAACTACTTCTTTAGTTAAGTTAACTAAAACTCAACCAAATTTTTAGTTAAGGGGGAAAAGTAATAAAATCATAATAAGGGTTTTAAATAAATAATAACTAGTAGGTGGAACCCCTTGTGACTCCCTTTTGTTCTTTAACGATCATAACACAACTAGTTAATCAAACAAAACGTCCATCTTTGTGACTCCCATCATCACTTTCATATTTTAACAGTTTATATCAATGATAATTGAAATTATTTCCAAAAATATATTACCCATATATCCAAAAAATAGTGCGTTGTCCAAAATGTCAGAAGTCAACTATTCTCAACAATTAATAAATAAAAATTTAAAATCCATATTTGCCACTCTGGGAGGCAATCTTTCCCTTGTTGCTACTATCACCTTTTGATCTCTTTGAATTTGCCTTAGGCTCTGTGGATCCTTTAGGCCTAATCTCATTGATCACATGAGAGCAAACATCTCTCAAATGCATGCAGGAGGACACAGATTTGGTAGAGTCATTTGAGGGTGAGGAGGGGGAAGCAGTGTCTTTTCCTTTGTCAGGAGCATGGTGGGCCTTGGTTTTTAACATTTTTCTTGCATGAGAAGACTGTACTGGTGACTAGATAGGGGCAACTTGGACATTTTGATTAATAGGTGGAGGGGCAGGTAGAGATAAGTTAGGCCAACAACGATGTTCATACACTATCGGGTGGACAATCTCCTGCCATCCATCATTTTCAGGGACTTCAGGTTGTAGTGAGACATGAGGAGGCACTAGGATACCAGGGACCTATGGGGATTGGAAGGGAGGCCTTTTAGGCCTAGGTTGGACCACTCCTTGCCCAATCCAATTAAAAAACCCAGCTTGAAATAGTTGGCCTAACTCTTGCGAGTTTGCATCAAAGTGTATAGAGAATCTTTTCCTTCTAGGGCCCTTGTTCCAATTTCCTCTTCCTCGGTTACCCCGACCATGGGTACCTTTGCTGAGAAAGCTCATTCATGTATGCATTATTTATTAGCAAATAGTTTCTTTAACAATCATACATGACAACTCTTTTAAATATGAAATAAAATTTGGGTCAAAAACATATCATACTCATGCAATCCAATGCATACAAATCGTTTAATACTTGTCAATGAGAAGGGGGTGAACAAGGGTTCTGGGATATGTGAGGGGTTGTATTGAACTAAAAATGTTAAAATGAGGGGGGAAAGATCATGATTACTGCTCATAGACATCAAACAATCAACTATATCGTAAACCAAAGAATATATCACTGTAATTCATCCCTCTGCGATCTCTTTAACTGTCATAATACATAATTTATCTTAACTACAATTAAATTTTAAGAAAAGGGAGTGGATAGTGAGTATGGGAAGGCGAGGGGAATTGTAATGTGCGAAAAGTGAAATAATGGTAGGGAAAAGAATGAATATTGTTTGAAAAACCAATTAAGTAATCCATAAAAAAATTATGTATTTAATACAACGATTCCAACACCAACTAAACAATTATTGTGACCAATGAAATAATTATCATGTGTTAAAACTTGTTCACTGTCCCATATCCAATTTCTTTTAAAAATTTTCAATTAACACAGTGTATAATCATACTCAGAATCATCATGAATTTCACCCATCTTGTTTAAAAGAATTATGTTTCTTTTCATTTCCTTCCCTTTTATACTTAAAAAAAAATCCAAAGGAACACACAACCATATTGCTTCAACTCTGTTCATCATATAAAAACATCAACCACTGCCCATAATTTCTAAATCCTCATATCAAACATATACACAAGTCTTTCCTAAGTTGAATTGACTCTTTTAAACATGCCCGATTCCATTCTTTTGACAACATTAACAATTAAATTTGCAATGAAACAATGCTACAAAGACATCGTGCTTCATCTCTGATGGTGCAATAAAACAAAACGATGCATGATGTCTCCATAAATCATACACAGTAAACAACCAAGTCACAGTCATCAATTCTCCAACTTGAAATAATCCCGATCGAGGCACATAAAACACACAACAACCACCAACTTCAATTTATACCATGCTGTAGAAACACACAAACCAACACATAACAAAAAGAGGCATCTCTGTGACTGTACATTACCATTTACTCCCAATCAATCAATTTATAACAATGTTGAGTTATCGATTCAATTGTCACAACAAAACCAGGCAACGATTGTATACCAATTATCATTTCCAATTACAACTCTCGACAAATCAATCAAACAGAGACGAGACGATTGTCAAAGCCCATTTCAGAGAACTTAACAAACTTATGATAGTCAACAAGATACCCAACAAGAGTGCGAATGGTTGGGTTTTTCAAAATTGGGCTTTGTAACCAATGAACATAAGAAATAATCAAGGGTTCACTCGGTAACCAAACACTGGGAGTCTGGAGGTCGACCATATCAATAGTGGGTGAGAATATTCGAGACAAGCACGATGGAACCACAAGCCTGATAACCCCTAGCTTTGTAAAATAGGGTGACAGTTCAACACCAGGTAGGGTAGGACATGATGCATAGGATCAAATATTTCTCAATGGGGAGTAACCAATACCAAGAACATGTAGAGGCATAATCCTCACGTTTTTCCTAATAGCCGAACAATGCCGATGGAAATGCAAAGCCCAGGTACTACCAACAACCCTAAAGCATACTTCTTGGCATAATGGCCACCCCATATCCAACTGTGCTAATGCCAATACTGCAAAATAAGCCCACGACCAGGTGAAAAAGATATACAGTGACCAAAAGGTGGTTTGAAACATAAACAAAAACCCCATAGCACCAAATACGACCGGGTGTGGTTACCATTAATTGTGAGAAGGCGACCAACAAGGCTAAACAGAGTGAAACCATCCAACAAAATACCCATAAAGACAACAACGAGCCATCAAAGTTTCCACCACACAGAACAACCAATGAAATCACAACTTCAACCATCGAATTTTCCATTTGCAACGAATAACACACACAGTCATTCCAGAGAAAACACCACGCATTTACACAGTTGCCAATCTCAAGAAAACACAGAACAACACATTATCAAGGCAACATTCATTTCATACACAGAGAAAATTCATGGATGGGCGAAAAGAACCATACCTGTAACCAATGGCTTTAAAAATGCGAGTTGGTCGAGCAGTTCCCTCTACGCCTGAATCTCAGAGCTTAACCATAACAAAACCAAATGAAAAATAACCATGCTAGGGTGAGGACCTAGTGGAAGAAGTATGGAGTGACGTGCATTTACTACACGTCGCTTCCATCCTCCATTTCATTCAATTTCATAGTACACGATAGCCAACCAAAACCATACAGTTAATCCATGCCATTAATTCCATGCATCAAAAATTGCACATATTTCTTGCCAATTGCACCACCCCAATCCATGTCAACCATTTCCAAAACCATACTATAACATATATCAAATGCGCCCAATATAACTCAATACAAATCATATAGCCACTAACATTGCTAGTTAGGACTAACATTAATTCCTTTTATTTCATTTGCACATAGTATAGCATAGTATAGTATAGTTCCCTTTCTTGGATTTTCTTTTATAAGTTCCTTTCCATTGCTCTTGTTTCTTGTTGCTACTAACATGTGTTTTGTGCATGTGTAACAGGTAATGAATCATGGCTACAATAGGAAATGTAGCAACAATAATTCTAATCCATTCATAACAAGGAATTTAGAGCTTAGAATAACATAATCAACACATAAGATGCATTATCCATCTGCCATTATGTTACAAAGAAACCAATATTTCATCATCAATCATGTGGAACCCTATAAGCAACATCAAAAAAACAACATAAAATGCATGATAAGACTATCTTTGAGCCTCCAGTCTACAAGGGGGTCCCACCTACTAGTATTATATATCATTAGCATAGTTTAAATAATAGGCTTTAGCAGTACTTTGCGGGTGAAATCCTCGTTGCGATATTTATCGTCAACAAACTGGCGAATCCACAGGGAAATCTGTTTCCAATAGATTAAGAACTCATAATGTATGGTTTTGCATACCAAGAACAACAGATCAAGAAGGTATAACCAGAATGATTATGCAACAGGGGGAAGTGAGTGGATTTAATGGAAAAATGACCGGGAATTTGGGAATAACTCATGGAAAATTTTAAGTACGAGGGGGTTTATCCCTATATTCATAATCATTCAACCAAAATTTTCTCTTTACTTCAAGGAGGAAAAATTATGGACTTGCTCTTTTAATTCTCAAATGGATGAAGAAATGGAAAGCATAAGCGGGAGGTAACCAATTTCTTTATAAGACAACAGTGAAAGAATATAACAAATTCAATTATGCTTTCAGGGGGAACATCGTAACAACTATGTAAGATTTATTTTTATTGACTAACAATACCTTGCAAGAGTGTCACTATGGCATAACTGATCCAACATCTTATTTTTGACCAAAATTAAACTAAAAGATGAAAAACAATAAAATTCATGACATAAATGGGATTGCAAAATTTAAAACAACAGAAATAAAATGACAGAATGCAAAAAGCAACAGGAAGCTATTAAAAGGCATGCATAATTCAAACCACTGAAAAAGTAGAAATGAAAATAGAACTAGACTACTAATATACAAAAAATCCAAACAACGTTAAAACTTTTCAAGTTGGTTCCACGTAGTGTTTTAAGTGAGAACTGTTAGTGCTGTAGGAAAAAAATCGCTCCTGTAAATCCTTCAGAATGTAAGAGTTAGTACCTAGGACAAAAGCGATCTTGAAAGGACCCATCCATAATTCTTGAAACTTCGAGACAATTGATATCCCTTTAAAGTACACAATTAGATCATCAAGATAGATATGAATAACCTTACCGATCAAATCGTCAAAATTTATTTGCATAGGTCTTTCAAAAGTGGTACTTGCATCAGATAAGCCAGAAGGCATACATTCATAAGTCAAGGTACCCCAATGAGTAATAAATGTGGTTTTGAATTTATCTGCCCCTTTTACCTTTATTTGATTGTAACCAAAAAAAAATTCAAGCAAGGGCATCCTCTGTGACCTTGCAACTTGTTGTAAAATCGTTTCTATGTTAGGGAGAGGAAAGTAACCTTTTATAACAGCCCTATTTAATGCGTGAAATTCAACGAATAATCTGATATGACCGGTCTCTTTCTGATTAGGAGACAAATTTGAAACCCATTTAGAATAGTTGACTGGAAAGATGATTCCAGCCTTCAAGAGTTTTTCCAACTCTTTTCGAATAGTTGCTTCCAATGCAGGGTTGATAGGTCTTTGTTTTTTCCTAATTGTTTTTATTCCTTCCTTGATGGGAATGGAATGTTATATGAGAGAAAGATCAAAACCACAAAGATACTCATAAGGCCAAGCAAAAACATCTTGAAATTCACCAAGAAGCTTGGAAAACTTCATTTTCTCTTCATCAGAACATTGGGCACCTATTTTAACATTCTTGTTTCTATGTTAGGGAGAGGAAATTAACCTTTTATAATAGCCCGACTTAATGCACGAAATTCAACGCATAATCTGAGATGACCGGTCTGTTTCTAATCAGGAGCCAAATTTGAAACCCATTCAGAATAGTTGACCGGAAAGATAATTTCAGCCTTCAAGAGTTTTTCCAACGCCTTTAGAATAGTTTCTTCCAGTGCAGGGTTGATAGGTCCTTGTTTTTTCCTAATTGGTTTTATGCCTTCCTTGATGGGAATGACATGTTGTATTAGAGCAGGATCAAAACCACGAATATCCTCATAAGACCAAGAAAAAACATCTTGAAATTCACCAAGCAACTTGGAAAACTTCATTTTCTCTTCATCAGAACATTGGGAACCTATTTTAACATTCTTTGGAGACTCAGGTGTCCCAATGTTCAATTAGATGGTTTCACCCACCTTCCTTTTTGACTCCTCTTCTTTGTGTTTCTCTTTATTGCTTACATCACTCAATGAAAATGAACTCTCTAGAGGAGTCAATCCTTTTGGAATCTTGTTATCTTCTATGGATATAATCTCCTTGGGATTATAAGGTTCATTTTGAAATAAAGAACATATTCTCTCATTGCTAGGGAATACCTGCCAAGATTCTATATTGTCAGGGATATGTGGACAATATAGAGATTGAAAAGTACAATTAGGTCTGTGTGGCAGAAGTTGTCGATTAGGAGAGGCTGCAAGAACAACTAACCGATCATCCATTGAATTCAATTCCCTCTTAACATGAGTAATTTTGAAAGATAATAGGTTCGAGATAAGTGCCCAAATAGTTTGGGTGTATCGTTTCATCAACTTGTTGTTAGGAGAGTATATCTTACATACAAGGTTCACAACAAGCTCATAATCTCCAAAAACTGTAAGGTGACCACAACCTAGATTATAGGAGTTTTCAATGCCTAATAATAAAGCTTTGAATTCAGTGACATTGTTTGTGCAAGAAAAATCCAACCTATAAGAAAAGTTGTGGATTTTTCCTACAGGAGAAATCAAGATAATTCCATCTCTGTTACCTTCATTAGAGCATGAACCAACAATGTGCATTTTCCACATACCTTTGTCTAATTTGACTTGTTCCAAGGGAGTTTTATCCTCCTCGGAAAAGATGGAATACACCCCTAGGTATTCTTCGATATAATTCACATTAGGTTGTGGAACACTCTCTATGTAAGGTGAAATCCTTCCCTCTCTAAGGACTATGACGTTTTTACCATTCTGAGGAACATATAAGTGTGTCCCGTCGAGTGAGATGTATCCACCCATCAAATATTGTCAATAGCTTCCCAAGATGATTGAGTAATTGCTTATTGGCACATCAATTACGTGAATAGTAAGGGTTGTCCTTATTTCAGGGTGTGCGCACAAAACTAAGGTCACATCTTTAATCTCACCTATGGTCGTTTGTTATAGACTATTATAAGAGAGCATGCTTCTGGTGTTTTCATTTGTACAATACAAGCCTAGCTCTTCCATAATAATCTTAGACATTACACTTGGGCCTAAACCGCCATCAATGAGGCAAGAATGGGTGATTTTATCCATAATCTTTACAGGAATATAAAAAGGGGGATTTTTTACAGGGTATCTAAATTTATGTACACCTACTTTATTTACAGACGAATCCTCTTCATTTACCTCTTCAGAGAGTTTGGATACAACGAAATATTTTCCTTCCATGAATTGTTTCAGATGCCTTTATTGTTCAGGGACGACAACCATGTCCAGAAGGGTTGCATCTGCTTTGATGTTGGCCAACTGATTTAGGATATTTTATTTGGAAGAGGGGAGAGGGGAAGTAATTCCTTGACTGTTAGGAACCTTAGGAACCTGAACAATAGTAGATGGTGAGGATGAGCTTGGGCTAGAAGAACTACGGGGAGGATCATATTTTTATTTGGGAGCGTAGGATTTGTTCCTAGTATTGATGATCATGACATCTTTTGGCCTTGCAAAATCTGGGACACCGATGGTAGTTTCTGGTCTTTTACCAAATATCTTATCTCTGGTGCTCTTCCTTACCTCACATGTGGTTTCCTCATGGCGTTCCTCGCAAAAGTTACACCAAATTCGAGGTATGATAGCTTTAGGATGAAAATTATTTTCAATTGGATTTCTAAAGGGTGGTGCAGAAGAGGATGAAGTTCCAGGGGTGAGAGGGGAGACATTTCTTTTTCGCTCATATACTATCATATGATTATTCATATCTTTTACTAGCTGTAAGAGGGTAGACATATCTGTCTGTTTAACCAATTCTCCCCGAGGAAGACATGTTCTATCAAGATGTTCTTCATACTCTAAACAAGTATGCAGAGCGGAACCAAGGTTATCAATGACTTTTTTCTCAAGCCTATGACGATAGGGGGAAGGTAATTCATTTTAGTAATGCATGAAAGCAACTTGGTTTTGAGGTTGAATGAGTTCAGGGATTTGATTGTATAACTTAACGAAACACAAGTTGAAGGACTTGATGGTCTCACCATTATTATAGGCGATGTTATTGTACTCCCGTAACTACTCAATTGGGATTTTAGATTTCCCATAAGTGGATTTGAACCAATATACTAACTCCTACCAAGTAGATAGAATTTTAGGAGGAAGGTCAAAGAAATTAGCTGCAACCTTTCCCTCCAAGGAATTGACAAATAAGCACATGCAAGTATCATTGTCATTGGCTCCTATGTTGTGACAAGCATTAGAAAATGTCACCGGGTGTTGATTTGTAGAGACAATGTTATTTCTCGAAAACCTGGGAAGATGCTGCTTGAATTTAGGAAGTGGATGAGTAGCAGGTGCCAGGTCAAGAGGAGAGGAAACATGCCATGGTGTGGTTGTGGCGTCTTCTTCAAATTGAAAAAACCCATACTTTTTGATGACTTTGGTGGGATTTGTGGTATATTGGATAGGGATATGGTGGCTATATAAGCTACCAATCACTGACGAAGATGAAGACTAAGAGGAGGAAGCACTTCCGGTGTCACTAGATCCACCACTATATGTCATCTTGTGGATGACAAGTAAGGGAGAAAAAGATGAATTGGACAAACCAAACAAATTTATCCTTAGAGCACTTTGTTGGGTAGATAACACAATGTTCCTTCTTCCTATTTCAGCAATAGGATTAATTTCAGGTGATAATCCTCTTCTTCTCCTAGAAACATGAGGGTCTAAGGACATGAAAAGAAGGTCAAAGATGAAGGGACAAGAAGGTTATTGCTGATTTATAGGTTGTATACGTCTAGCTTCCCAACGTTCTTGGGCACTAATATCTCATTCAATTGCTGCCCAAGAATAATTTATCTCAGCCCGAGTATTAGTAGTGTCTAAAATGGTGTTAAACAAATTCAAAGCAATGTTGGTCTGATCTTAAAGACCAGACTCAATATTGGGTTGCCTTGCAACATATACAGTCATTAAGAAATAAAACAGTCAAAGGATCAATGTCAGAAAAATAGATGTATTCGATGATAATCGAGCATAAAAATCAACCAGAGAGATATTGAAGATCTCCCCAATATGCCCGCCAAATAAATGTTGAGGAAAATATATGAAATGATCTTACTCAAGCATTTTCAGATCCTGCTTGGCTAAACTAAAATAGACGGGAATATCACCCTATGTTTATAGCCATCAAAATTGGTATCCTAATTCACAAGTATTGATTACACATGGTTAGGATGGTTTTTTTTATAAATAAAAGCTTGCTGAAAAATTCATTATGTAGTAATTTCTTGAACATAATAGATGCTGAAATAAATACAGAGACAGAAGTAAAGACACCAAGTCAATAAGAAAAAAATATGAGACATAAAGGAATCATTTATTTCATTCTAATTCATCAAAAGAATCATTCTCTTTACAAAATTTCCTGAGGAAGTTTTGGACCAAGGTCAAACTTAGATGTCCCGCTGAAACATCTTTTAATAGAAAGTAAAAAATTGAACTTTAAAATTTGGATCAACTTTCCACATATTGCTGCCCACTCGACTCTGCACAATAGCCTTTGTTAGTCATGAAATTTAATTCACAAACAGACAAGTCTACACAGACTATCAAAGATAGATCAACACCTATGAAAAACAAGTGTTTGAATGATGTAATTCATCCCTGAATCTTGTTGTCTACAATATGACCCTGCTATCATAAAAAAGAATTAGGCTTCTAATGAATTAAGGAATGAATGAAAACTGAATTATCTCAACAAAACTCAAAGAGCAAACCTTAGTATGCTTCTCCTTCTATTCTCTATTGTTCCCCCTTTTCCTTTTTCCTTTAAGCAAATTAGAATTGGTTGAAGTAGTTGAAAAACTTCTTTAGTTAAGTTAACTAAAACTCAACCAACTTTTTAGTTAAGGGGGAAAAGTAATAAAATCATAATAAGGGTTTTAAATAAATAATAACTAGTAGGTGGGACCCCGTGTGACTCCCTTTTGTTCTTTAACAATCATAACACAACTAGTTAATAAAAAAAAACATCCCTCCTTATGACTCCCATCATCACTTTCATATTTTGACAATTTATATCAATGATAATTGAAATTAGTTCCAAAAATATATTACCCATATATCCAAAAAATAGTGTGTTGTCCAAAATTTCAGAAGTCAACTGTTCTCAACAATTAATAAATAAAAACTTAAAATCCATATTTGCCACTCTGGGAGGCAATGTTTCCCTTGTTGTTGCTGTCACCTTTTGATCTCTTTGAATTTGAATTAGGCTATGTGGGGCCTTTAGTCCTAATCTCACCGATCACATGAGATCAATAATCTCTCAAATGCATGTGGGAGGACGCAGATTTGGAAGAGTCATTTGAGGGTGAGGAGGGGGAAACAATGGCTTTTCCTTTATCAGGACCATGGTGGGCCTCGATTTTTAACCTTTTGCTTGCATGAGAAGACTGTACTGGTGAGTGGACAGGGGCAGCTTGGACAATTTGATTAATAGGTGGAGGGGCAGGTAGAGATAAGTGAGGCCAACCATGATGTTGGGAGACTGTCGGGTGGACAATCTCCTACCATCCATCGTTTTCAGAAACTTCAGGTTGCAATGAGACATGAGGAGGCACTGGGATACAAGGGGCCCATGGGGCTTGGAAGGGAGGCCTTTCAGGCCTAGGTTGAACCACTCCTTTCCCAATATAGTTATAAAATACATCTTGAAATAGTTGGCCTAACTCTTGCGCATCTTCATCAAAGTGTATAGAGAATCTTGGCCTTCTAGGGCCCTTGTTCCAATTTCCTCTTCCTCGGTTACCTCGACCATGGATACCTCTGTTGAAAAAGCTTTCCTGTATGCATTATTGATTAGCAAATAGTTTCTTTAAAACCATATATGACAACTCGTTTAAATATGAAATAAAATTTGGCTCAACAACATATTAGACTCATGCAATCCAATCCATACAAATCGTTTAATACTTGTCAATGAGCAGGGGGTGAACAAGGGTTTTAGGATATGTGAAAGGTTGTATTGAGGGAAAAATGTTAAAATGATGGGGAAATGATCATGATTACTACTCACAAACATCAAACAATAAACTGCATCGTAAACCAAAGAATATATCACTATAATTCATCCCTTTGTGATCTATTTAATTGTCATAATACATAATTTATCTTAACTATAATTAAATTTTAAGAACAGGGAGTGGATAGTGAGTATGGGAAGGCGAGGGGAATTGTAATGTGCGAAAAGTGAAATAATGGTAGGGAAAAGAATGAATACTGTTCGAAAAACCAATTAAGTAATCCATAAAACAATTATGTATTTAATACAATGATTCCAACACTAACTAAACAATTACTGTGACTAGTGAAACAATTACCGTGTGTTAAAACTTGTTCACTGTCCCATATCTAATTTCTTTAAAAAAGTTTCTATTAACATAGTGTATAATCATACTCAGAATTGTCATGAATTTCACCCATCTTGTTTAAAAGAATTATGTTTCTTTTCATTTCCTTCCCTTTTATACTTAAAAAGAAATCCAAAGGAACAAAAAGTCATATTTCTTCAACTTTGTTCAACATATAAAAACATCAACCACTGCCCATAATTTCTAAATCCTCAAATCAAACATATACACAGGTCTTTCCTGAGTTGAACAGACTCTTTTAAACATGCTCGATTCCAATCTTTTGACCACATTAACAATTAAATTTGCAAAAAATCATACTACAAAGACCCCATGATTCATATTTGATGGTGCAATAAAACAAAATGATGCATGATGTCTCCATAAATCATACATAGTAAACAACCAAGTCACGGTCATCAACTCTGCAACTTGAAATAATCCCGATTGGGACAAATAAAACACACACCAACCACCAACTTCAATTTATACCACGTTGTAGTAACACACAGATCAACACATAATGAAAAGAGGCATATTTGTGATTGTACATTACCATTTACTCCCAATCAATCAATTTATAACAATGTTGAGTTATCAATTCAATTGTCACAACAAAAGGAGGCAGCGACTATATACCGATTATCATTTCCAATTACAACTCTCAAAAAACCGATCAAACAAAGACAAGACGATTGTCAAAGCTCCTATCAGAGCACTTAAACAACTTATGACAATCAACAAGATACCCAACAAGAGTGCGACTGGTTGGGTTTATCAAAATCGGGCTTTGTAACCAATGAACATAAGAAATAATCAAGGGTTCTCTTGGTCACCAAACACAGGGAGACTGGAGGTCGACCATATCAACAGTGGGTGAGAACCTATGAGACAAGAACGATGGAACCACATGCCTTATAACCCCTATCTTTGTAAAATAGGGTGACAGTTCAACACCAAGTAGGGTAGGCCACGATGTAGAGGATCAATGATTTCTCACTAGAGAGTAACCAATACCAAGAATGCGCAGAGGCATAACCTTCGCGTTTTTCCCAATAGCCGAACAATGTTGATGGAAATGCAGAGCCCGGGTACTACCAACAACCCTAAAGCATACTTCTTGGCACAATGACCACCCCATAACCAACTGTGTTGATGCCAATACCACAAAATAAGCCCACGACCAAGTGAAAAAGATATACAATGACCAAAAGGTGGTTCAAAACATACACATCAACCCCATAGCACCAAATACAACCGGGTGTGGTTACCATTAATTGTGAGGATACGACCAACAAGGCTAAACATAGTGAAACCCTCCAATAAAATACCCATAAAGACAACAAAGAGCCATCAGAGTTTCCACCACACAGAACAACCAATGAAATCACAAATTCAACCATCGAATTTTCCATTTGCAACGAATAACACACAATCATTTTAGAGAAAACACCACACATTTAGACAGTTTCCAATCTCAAGAAAGCACATAACAAGACATTACCTAGCCAATGATCATTTCATACAAAGAGCGAATTCATGGATGGGCGAAAAGAACCATACCTGCAACCAATGGATTTAAAAATGCGAGCTGATCGAGCAGTTCCCTCTACGCCTGAATCTCAGAGCTTAACCTCAACAAAACCAAATGAACAATAACCATGCTAGTGTGACAGCCCAGCGGGAGAAGTATGTAGTGACATTCTTTTACTGCATGTCGCTTCCATCCTCCATTTCATTCAATTTCATAGTACATGACAACCGACCAAAACCATACAATTAATCCATGTCATTAATTCCATGCTTCGAAACTTGCACATATTTCTTGCCAACTGCGCCACCCCAATCCATATTAACCATTTCCAAAACCATACTATAACATATATCAAATGCACCCAATATAACTCAATACAAATCGTATAGCCACTAACATTGCTAGTTAGGACTAACATTAATTCCTTTTATTTCATTTGCACATAGTATAGTATAGTTCCCTTTCTTGGATTTTCTTTTATAAGTTCTTTTCCATTGCTCTTGTTTCTTGTTGTTACTAACATGTGTTTTGTGTTGGTGTAACATGTAATGAATCATGGCTACAATAGCAAATTTAGCAATAGTTATTATAAGCCATTCATAACATGGAATTTAGAGCTTAGAATAACAGAATCAACACATAAGATGCATTATCCATCTGCCATTATGTCGCAAACAAAACAATATTTCATCATCAATTATGTGTAACCCTGTAAGCAACATCAAAACAAAAACATAAAATGTGTGATAAGACTATCTCTGAGCCTCCAGTCTACAAGGGGGTCCCACCTAATAGTATTATATATCATTAACATAGTTTAAGTAATAGGCTTTAGCAATACTTTGTGGGCGAAATCCTCATTGTGATTTTTATCATCAACAAGGTTGTCTTATCCCAAACTAGAAAACTCTTATTTATTCATCCCCCTAAACCATCCAGTACCACCCCTCCTCCCACTCCTCTAAATATCTAAAAATTGACCCGAGCAGAAATGGATGAATGCCAACTCAATGGCATTTGCTATAATTGTGATGACAAATATTTTATGGTGAACAAGTGTAAGGAACAAACGCATGGGAATCTATAAGGATGTTTCTAAAGAAGAGGCATAGGCTCCCCTTGTGGCAGAGCTACTTGAGCCAACATATTTTACTTCGCCCTCTGAGCCACCAAAAGTCAAACTAGTCATTTCACAGAATCCTCTCACTAGCTTCTTTGCTCGCCAAACACTCAAGCTAATTGGATACATTAAGCATTGGAAGGTCACCATACTAATAGACAGTGGTAACACTCATAATTTTATTCATTGTTTCATTTCCGAAGAAACCAATTGCTATATTTGTGCAGTCAACAATTTTCAAATCATGATTTCCAATGGAGGTTCCATGAAATGTGGGAGGTGTTGTGAAAATGTGCACCTCCAAAATATCATATGTTTTTTTATAGACATGGGTGGTTGTGACATTAGGCTTGGTGCAGAATGGTTAAACACTCTCTGTTACACATCAAAATGACACGCTTAAGTGTCACTCCCTAACTGTCACAAGTGTCACAAAATGTCGTATGCACCTTGTTAAGTGTCATGCAATTTGTCAAGTGCCGTATGCACCTTACCAAGTTTTGCATGCATTTGTCAAGTGTCACAAATTGTTGAAACCATGAAAGACATTTTCCATGATCCCTAAGTCATATTGGAGGAAGAAACCCATCATTTCAAGGCCAGAAACATGTTTTTCACTTGGAAATTCGACCATTTTTTGAGCATTTATGAAGGGTGGCGCCCCCTTGGCCATGCTGGTGGAGCGCCACTAGTGATCTATCTCTAACTCAAGGGGAGCGCTAGTTTGTTTCAAGGAAAATATGGTGAATCTCACCTTTTCTTAAGGGACAACTCTGAAGAGATGAGGTTGTTTTGGGTCGAATCCTATCCCATGGAACTATCTTAGGATAAAATCCCAACTCATGGAGCCATATCCTCAACCACTTCCCTTATTGGCTCATGGTGGTTGAGCCTCCCAATATTATAAATTGATGGAATTTCCAAGGTGAAAGGGGGGGATATTTTAGGTGTCAAACCTTTGATCTTGGGAGAAAGAATCCATCAAAGAATTCAACATTTTGATCTCAATATTTCCATGCAAGGGATAGATGAGGAGATCTTGGAGAAGATTGGTGCGACAACAACTTGATTTGTAAGTTCCTTCTTTTGGATTTCCATTAATATTAACTTGGCCTATTCCTTTCATTATGATTATTTATTGTAATGTCTATGCTTAAGTCAAATTAGGTATATATAGATGTCTTTTATCTAATCACATAGAGTATGATAAATGATTTCTTTGTTCTTCATCTTAGGTCCCGACTCACACTAAGGAGCTTGGAGATCAAGCCTGAAGCTTGGAGAAATGAAGAAAAACATCGAAACACGATACGTCACATTCTTTCTCTTTCTCATTTTGATTGATTATGAACTAGATATATAAGGAAAGTAGCAACCATTTGTTTTATTATGTCTTTGGAACAAAGAAGGGGTATTGGTATAAAGGGGAGCTTAACATGTCCACAGGGTAATATTTATCATAACATAAAAATGGCAACTCCACTCAGGAAGGACTTTGACTAATCTTTCATTTAGTTCATTTTTAATCCTTTATTGTGATTAGATATTTCTTGTTTGATGCTTGATTCTGAGTTATTTCCCCTTCCCTCTTCTTGATTGAAGAGTTTACAAAGTCATTGGTTGAGTCTCTACTGAGTTTTAGGTTGTGGAATCCTTTTTTAAGTTTTTTCAAGACCAACACCCCCCTCTGGTGGCTGCCACGACACCACTGGCCTAACTGGCACTCCCCCTTAGCCTTCTAGGGAGGGCCATAACACTTTGTCTCTTTGATGACAGGAGCACCACTCTCTCATTTTAGGTGGTTTTATGAGGTTTTTTCTTTCTTTACTCAATCTATTGTTTGGAGGATTTTAGCCCAGAGTCTCCTAATCTGTCTTTGACTTTGTTTTGATTGAGAAATTGATATTCATCCCTCATTTCCTTTCTTTATTCGAGTTTTCAAACTTCTCCTAGTTGTGAAATTGTATGGTCACCTTGGGTTAGCAAGATCCCCTGGTTCATCCTACCTTTCAGTTGTCTGATCTTCGTCTCGCAAAGTTTTCAGATTGCTTGATTGTTTGGAACTTTTTTATCAACTAGAGTTTGCAAAGGTTGTTTGGTATTGATCCCTTTTTGTCTTTGTTGAAACATTTCACTTTTTCAATGATTAGGACTGTCTTGTTTACTGCAACCCAGCCTTGAATACTGATTCTTGCTGCTCATTTTTTGAGGATTTCCAAGAGTGTTTGTTTTCTTTTTCTTTTCCATCATTTGGGTTCTTGTTTGAACTTATGTTGGAAGCATTCTGACATTTGTATTCTTTGGGTACTGGTCGACCTTTTTGAGTGCATTTTTGTTTGATCTTCTTTCTTGCTTTATGTCTCTTTTTGTCAAACATTGATTCCTTTCATTCCATTTGAAAGTAATGAAGCATTACCGTTTTTTGCATATCTCATTGCATTGGATCAAATGGAAAAACATTTGCATTCTAGTTTTTGGGTGGTGCATATTTGAAGTTTTCATTTGGTAGATTGCTTTGGGCTTATGCATTTGGGAATGGAAAAAATAATCTTATCCTTTCCATAGTTAGCATTCATCGAAATCAAAATTTTACATTTCATTTTCGTTTTGCATGGTTTTAAGAGTCATGTCACAATATCACTTGTTGCACCTCCATACCCCTGAGTAAATGAAAAACCATAAAATTAAAGTGCTAATTAAAATCCATCTAGAGATTTTTCTTTCTAGGGATCTGAAAACCTACATTAGATTAGTTGAAGGGATTTGGAGTAGGTGGTGAAGATGACTCTCTAAAGATATACAACAAACATAGAATCCATAGTTAGGGAGATAAATCCATTTTCCACATCACTGCCCTAGGCATCCCTTCTCACACAAGGGTCAATCAAGAGGTCACATTATGGCCATCGGAGTAACTAACCCCTCTTTGTTGGTCTTGGTGGAGTGGTCTACACGTATTACAAATGGTGTTGTTAGAAACTTGGGGATCACTTGGGAGGTTCACACCTCGGTCAGAGACACCTCTTGAGGTGATTTTTGGTTTGCCCTGCCCTTGCATGTATACCCAACTGTCAACTATTTCCCAGGATTTGTTGTTGTAAGTGGTAACCTTAGCGGCCATAATCTTTAGGGATCATACACAAGGTGAAGACGAAGGGGAAAGTCTTTACTATACCTGGAACATTAGTTGGTCAAATTCACTCAGGCTCCTTGGAGGGTAACCCATAGTTTCACTGTGTGGAAACTTGCACCAGGGTGTAAGTATGTTAATAAGGTCACCAACGTAATTGTTACACCTGCTCTATCTCATCCCTTTCCTATATTGATCTCACGATGTTGGATTTCATCACCAACTAGTGGTTTCATTGTGGGAATATTTGTTTGTCTGTTTGCTTCCTAGATTTTTCAGTGTGTGCTATTTGTTTTCCCTTGTAGACCTTAGGTTGAGTCAGTGTTTATGGTGTCAGTTCCTGGAACTAGCAACGAAGGAACACCTTCTCCCAAGGAACCTTTTTTTTTTTCATTCTTTTGGAAGCGTTGGTCCTCCTTATATTGCAACACTAAGTCTTCCCGAACTCACTATCGAGTTATCGATATGGTTTTTTTCCACTCTGGTAATCTCGAATAATCCCAATGCTTCGAATGCAAGCACCTCGCCCCAAGAACATGTACCTTCTCCTTCTTCATCGGTTTCATATTATTCCCTTTTTTATACTTCTCCTAGAGAAACGTCTGAATCTTGTAACCAGGTGGATAAGAAGAAGAAGAAAAGGAAGATTAAGAAGAATAAAATAAACAAGGGGCCAAACTTCCAACCACTACAAGACGTGTTGGAAGCAATCAACCAGTTACTGTCAATCAGGTTGGTAATATTGATGAGGTTCAAAAGCCTATCAAGACAACTCGAAAACCCAAATTCCCTTGCATGATTTGTAAGGGTGACCACCTTCTTAAGGATTGACATGGATTTCCAAATATTTTAGACGTGTGGTCCATGAATTCCAAACAACTCATGTCATCAGCCTCTGCAGGTCATGCTGGTGACAACCTGTCAACTAGTGAAAGTAAGGCTTGGGAGAAGAAAAGTATAGTCAAATTTACTTGTAGGTTATGCGAAGGAATTCATCAAACTCACCTTTTCCCTCGTATGGAGGAAGCCTCAAAATTGTTGGAAGAAATAATTGTTTCCCAGACACAACTTCCAAATTCTTATCATAAGCTCTCTCCTAACCCACCATTGGTTGGTAAAGTGATCGATCTGATTTCATCATTGGTTGATCCCACTCTTCCCTTTAAGAGTGAATCTAAAGCAGTTGATTCGGTTCCATCATCGGTCGATCCCACTCTTCCCTTGAAGAGTGAAATCCAAATGGTCGACCTGAGTCCATCATCAGTCAATCCCACTCTCCCCTTAGAGAGTGACATTCACCAAGTGATTGATATGATCCCATCATCGATCGATCCCACTCTCTCATCAAATAGTGAATTCGATACTACTCACGTTTTTCTTGTTAATACCGATTCTACCGTACTAGGGGGAATTTATCCTCCGACTGTTGAACCCCCTCTAAGTAATGAGGACATTCATTTCAATTGGAATCCGATAACCAGACCTCATATTCCTTCCTACATTCCTTTCCAAATCATTGTTCAGGTTTGTGGTAGGAGTGTCCCTTAGACTGTCATAGATGAAGGTGCTTCTGTTAGTATTCTATCCTCAACTTCTTGAAAAGCTTTAGGTTGTCCACAACTTGTGTAGGTCACCCAGAATCTGTTATCTTTTAAAAAATGAATCACTCAACCTTTAGGGATCCTTCCTCAATTACCCGTTACTTTAGGAGGGAAAGCCGTCTATATTGATGTTATGTTAGTTCAAGACCCCTTGGATTTTACTTTTCTTCTTGGGCGAGATTATTTCTATGCCATGAAATCTATCATTTACAATCTCTTTCAATTGATATCTTTCCCTCATAATGGAAAAATTGTGACTATCGATCAAATTTCATTTGTTGATCCTCATTTGACTGCCAAGCACCCACCTTCACTAAATGGTCCTTATGTGCAAGTGGTATCACCCCCGCCACATGTTAATTATGTGGCAACATGTCCCATGTGTTCAACTTCGGATGAGGCTTCTTTTGACTTATATCTGGTAGTTGAGATGGAAATATCTTCAATAGGGCCATTAGAGCTTGATCGCCTTACCCCTATTGCGACCCTCAAAATATATTCCTTCTAGAGCATTGTTCTTTCATCCAACGAAGATCTCTTGGAATCCATGGTTGAGGTATGCCCCTTGACATGTATTCCTTCCAGAGAATTGTCCTCTTGGAAGCAACGATCAAGAAGAGGTAATGAGCATAGTTTTATTTTAGGTTCGAAGGTCATTAATAAATGAAACCATAGTCGAGCAAAGTTCCCGTTTCTGTGTCAAACTCATTGAAAAATGAAACAAAGTTCTGGGAATCGAACCAAGAGGTTATGAGCATAGTTCTTTTCATGTGTCAAGCTTGTTAAAAAATTAAAAAAATGCCTCTCCCTTTGAGTCGAGTCTTTCACTAGAACTCATACCTGAACCTTCATTTCATCGAACCTAGAGGTTATGAGCATAGTTCTTTTCATGTGTCAAGCTTGTTAAAAAATTAAAAAAATGCCTCTCCCTTTGAGTCGAGTCTTTCACTAGAAATCATACCTGAACCTTCATTTCATCGAACCTAGAGGTTATGAGCATAGTTCTTTTCATGTGTCAAGCTTGTTAAAAAATTAAAAAAATGCCTCTCCCTTTGAGTCGAGTCTTTCACTAGAACTCATACCTGAACCTTCATTTCATCCATTTGGGTCATTTGATCCTCTTTCTTCATCCCTCTCCGGTGAACATTTTTCTATTATTAACCATGAGTCTATTGTGGTATAGAATTTGGCGATAGGAAAAGAGTTGGTGATTGAAACTAATCTTGGGGGGCATGTCTCCAGCCTCTCGAAATCACGCTAAAATTAAGCCGCTAGATTTTCAGCTGGGGGAAAAGTACCAACCATCCATGGGTACCACGTGAGCATAGTTCTTTTTATGTTTCAAGATCATTAAAAAATGAAATATATTGTCTTCTTAATGGTTGTGCTTGCCACTACTTCCCTGCTATTTTTTGGCTCACTTTCTTATAGCTTGCTAATCCCTTGTGCTATTGGTCATCTCTCTTTCTTATAACTATTGCAATTATCCTTCACATTAGCTGTTTGCATCATGTTGCTTCCATTTTGAAACATAGTTCTAGAGAGACACACTGTTAGGAGTGATCCTTGCTTGGGGGTCGTTCCCATTGTAATGTAGTAATATTTTCTAGAAGACACTTAGTCTTTGTTCTTTCTCATGCTCGTAAATACATGAGAATAGGCTACTGAGCTTAGTCTTTGTTCTTTCTTGTTCTCATTAATACATGAGAATATGTTAACAAGTATACTTTTATCTCTTTTTCCTACTCGTAAAATCTATACGAAAAATGAACTCTTTGGAGTCTCCTTTAAGCTCTTTTCATACTCTCTAAACATGAAAATATTGCCAAGTGAACTTGTTTCCTTTCACATTGGTTAAAAGGTTTGAAAGGGTGTCTTTTGAGTGGTAGTTTACCCCTTTTTTGACCTCATAAGACTAACTACAAAAAATGTATACTCTAGTCAAGCATGACTAGAAGAGTTCTCCCTTGTATTGTTTTACACTTATTTCGGGCTTGGGAGATTAAATTAATGAAAATGTCACCCATGGAGTCATCTTTAAGTTGTTTTTAGACTCTCTAAATGTCAAAAACCACCTATTTTACCTTCTTTGGGCTCGTAAAATTATGCATTGAAGGACCTATGTGAGTCCAATCTCCAGGACCCATACGGGACCGAACCACCCCTTGTTCAGGTTCGTTAAACATATGTAGAGGGACTCATCAAAGATGAGCTATATCGAGCATATGTTATCCTCCTCGATAACATTAAAAAATAAAGAGGTACTCACCAATCATGGTGGGGGAAAAATTGAAAGAAGTGGGTCAAGTTTTTTGGAATCCATTATGGCAGTTATTGTTTTCACCCTTGAACATGGCGCCTATTTGCATATTGTCTTATAGTTGGGTAATCTACTTGTCTCTGAGTCATACCAATTCTATGTGTCATTATACTTTTTCATTCCAGTCGAAGAGTGATCTTATTATTTCCACATTATGTTCCTGGTACTTGTCGAGTCAATGCTGCCAAGTCTTGTGTCATTCCTCACAATGTTCATGGGAAATTTCATTTTAAAACAACCATTTGCAGTATTACCAGTTTCTATTCCCGTGTCAGTCCATACTCATTTAATCCACCATCTAACATCGCTTTTCTGTGTCAGTTTTGTGACGATGATGGGGGATACATCATGGCCCTCCTTCAATGAGTTCGTTCACGTCGACTTCAACGCATCATATGGGAATTAGACTTAGAAAAACATTATTACCTTGGAACCAACATGCCTCAATGGCAAGCCTCCTCGCTTTCGACAATAGGTTTACAACATTGACCTCTGATCGGATGATTCCACTAATGTTCGCCCTCAGCTCATTTATTCACACTTGTTGGAATGTACTAAAGATACCCTAGGAATCATTGTCTTCATTGGTGATTTCCCTCCCACGTTTTAACGAAATACCTCAATGATTGGTAATCAAGTGGTTTCTACCATGCTTGACATCAAGTCACCTATTCGCATGGCTAGAATCGTACCATTTCGGGATCAGGACGAAGAACCTGGGTTGGGAACTCATTTTGTTATGTTCTTTTTCCAGGCTATGATGGAGATCATTTGAACATGTAAAATATTCTAGTACAATCTCCATGTTGGTGATCTAACTAATACATATACTGTCACATAGATCCACATTGTATTGATACATGGCTATGTTTTTTCATCTCATAGCCCCACTGTGTATTTTTCGTGGTTGCGATCAATTCATGTCATGGAGGTATGGATCCATATTTTATCTCTTGTGACCATATCCTTAATCAATATTCTCATGGATCCATAGTGTATTGGTCAGTGACCATGCTTTGATTCAACTCATATTCTGGGCATAGGTATGCCTTGTGAATAAAACATATATTTGTATTGTTTGATGATTGTTTGCAGCTTATGCTAGGTTTTCCTACTCCAACACCCTTGCATTGAATAATTTGTAAAGTGTTTCGACCATCATTTTATCTTCTCACCTCACACTTTAGGAGACATCTTTTACACATCAAAATTCCACTCTTAAGTGTCGCACCCTAAGTGTCGCAAGTGTC
>ML798974.1:129045-190480 GCA_009831015.1 Picea engelmannii
TTCTTCAATGGCCCAAACTAGTGATCTCCCTCTAAGTACAAAAGAATCTAATCCACCCTTCTAAGAATTAAAGCATCCAAGAAACCATTCCCATGAGAGACCATATGGTTGTATGACCATAGGAATCCCAACTCTACCTACATGCTCTATACCCCTTGTGAAACTCCATATGGTCATAGGACCTTGTGTCCTAATGTGGCATTCTCCCTATGTGGATCTCTCTCCTCGTTCCCTTGAGTGGATCCAAAATTCAACTCATAGGTTATGTTGAAGGTTGATACTTGCTCCCTAATAAGATAATGTCATGTTTTGTGTTGGACGAAAGGGTAGGCACCTCCATTTTGGGATGTCTTGTTCACTCTAGGTTGAGGCGCAAGTTTTTTGTTAGGTGTAGTTTGCGGTTTGTTGCACCTACCTTGGGATTTATAGTGGAAGTTAGTTAGATTTGAACCTAGGTCTAGCCTAAATAATCTCAACTAGTTATTGATTCCCCTAAATCTAAAAAAACGTGCTTGTTACACACCTAGTCCTTATGGTTGGCTCTTTGTGATAACCCATCAACACACAACCTTTCCTTGATAATAAAAAATAAAGAAGAGGCCACATCACTACATTGTAGAAACAATATACTAACTACTTTGAACCTTGTAATTCAAAGCATATATTCATGCTTTGAGATTAAGAGAGTAACTATGAATTTTGCTTGTCGACAGTCATGCACCAATGTGGTTATCCTTATATATAAAACCATCTATGCATGGTTTGAAATTCAATTTTTTTTGTTCTTCAATGACATGTAAGAGAATTAACTAAGATATTAACTAATAATTCTTTAGTGTCAATATTTTACAATATTAGCATAGAGACAATGAAGAGTCTAATTCATTTAGTTGAGGATCATAAAAGAAGGATACAATATCCTATTAACATTCATTTAGACCAATTTGGCATGTCAAAAATGTGTTAAGCACATTTGATGATGGAGGGTAACCAAATTCCTTCTTCATTTTCCCTTTGAACTTCAATTTGACCATCACACTAATTAGACATTGATGGAGAGTTTAACAATGTGAATTGCTTTGCATGATCTAGTGATATTGAATGGATTGATTCTTTTTTCTTATTTGAATTATCTAATGCATGCCTCCTCTTCATCCCCTCGAGGGAGTTGTTGGATAAGGAGACTATCGAAAAAGGGTTTGATTCATGAGTTATTGTATCCATATCTACACCACCACCTCTAGAATTGTTTTTTTTAATGGCACCCAAAATACATTATTTGAGTTTTCCTTTTTCGATTCTTTCGAACAATAAGATTTGTTATTCTTCTGCCTATTAGATTGAAAATCCTTTTCCTTCAGAGAGGAATTTTCTACATTCCCATGCTAAAAAAATACTCTACAACAAAAACCAATATGTTCATAGTCTAGTCAATGTGTCCAACTACAATTCTTGTACTCCAATACAATTTGGCCATGAAGACCTTTGCACAACTCTACGTAAATGTAGATTTGGACATAAATTGAGGATGTCACCCTCCCAAATTTTGGATAGTGTACCCAAAGTATTATTGATGGTCACAACAGATTTAATGCCCTTGTATTCCAAAATGACACTAAGAAATCTTACCCATATTACGACCTCTGAAATTACCCCAAATGTAAGTTGAATTCAAGAAAACATAGCTTTATAAAGAGCCCTACATTATACATGAACCAATTAGAGACATCGTCTATAACATGTGCAAAATTCAACTCAATGATAAATCCTAGGAAGGAAAACCCTTTAGAATATATGGATCCTAATCAATGGCATCACAAAAGAAGCCTAAGAAGTATATATCCACTTCCGAAGATTGTTCAGTGATGTACATAAGCCATTAAGGATAGAGACTAGTGAGTGATTTAGATTATAGTCTTCTCCCTTCTTGGCCCATATAGGACCATGTTTCAAAATCATAATCGAGGTTTCCTTATCCACACAAAAGGATGTGATAGGATATTTCTTAGAAACCAGGGGATAATTATCAATTTTTTTTTAAAAACCTATAGAAGTCGTTGCAATAGCGACGTAAGTTCATCGCAAGTATGGCATCTATGTCGCATTCCATTGGTGGTTTTTCTACTCTGCCATGCTCCTTCATCATTATTTCCACGCTCCTTCATCGATATAGCGATGCATGTTCATCGCAAGAATGTATACATCTCTTCTTCTTGCCATGAACTTGCGTCCCTATAGCGACGAACGTTCATGGAAAGAAGTTAAATATTTTCTTTGAGATTCCATCTTTCCAACGTATGTTCGTCGGTCTACTGATGATATTTTTTCGTAATTATGATGATGAGAACAAAAAAAATTAACATAAAATATTTAGGATGATGACACGTGGTGTCCTGATTTCATCATTGTTTCCACGAATACTTACTGCATGGATATAGCGACGAAAAAAGTTCCATGAAAAATATTGTTTTCCTTCATGGAAAGTGTGACAGATATGTGTGGCAATAGCAAGGAAAAACCGTGGAAAATTTGGTCATATGTATTAGTGTCTCTCTCCAACTCAAGGGGAGTGCTAGTTTGGATGGAGGAAAATATGGTGAATCTCGCCTTTTATTAAGGGACAACTCTGAAGAGATGAGGTTGTTTTGGGTCGAACGTTATCCTATGGCACTTTCTTAGGATCAAATCCCAACTCATGGAGCCATATCCTCAACCAATTCCCTTATAATGTCATGGTGGTTGAGCCTTCCAATCTTATAAATTGAAGGCATTTCCAAGGTGAAAGGGGGGAAGATTTTAGGTGTCAAACCTTTGATCCGAGGAGAAAGAATCCATCAAAGAATTCAATATTTTGATCTCAATATTTTCATGCAAGGGTTGGACGAGGAGATATTGGAGAATATTGCAGTGACATCAACTTGATTTGTAAGTGCCTTCTTTTGGCTTTCCATTAATATTGACTTTGCTTATTCCTTTCATTATGATTGTTTATTGCAATGTCTATGCTTAAGTCAAATTGGGTATAGATAGATTTTTTTTTCATCTAATCACATAGAGTAGGAGAAATAATTTCTTTTTTGTTCATCACAGGTCCTGATTCGCACTAAGTGGCTTGGAGATCAAGCTTGAAGCCTGGAGTAGCGAGGACAAACATCGAAACAAGATACGTCACATTCTTTCTTTTTCTTATTTCCATTGTTTATGAACTAGATCTATAACGAAATTAGAAACCATTTGTTTTATTTTGTCTTTGGACCAAATAAGTGGTCTTGGTCCAAAAGGGAGCGTTGCTTGTCCGCACGGTAAGATTTCTCATAACAGAAAAATGATGACTCCACTGAGGAAGGAATTTGACTAGTCTTTCCTTTGGTTCATCTTGAATCCTTGATTATGATTAGATATTTCTTGTTTGATGCTTCATTCTGAGTTATTTCCCCTTCCCTCTTCTTGATTTAAGAGTTTATAGATTCATTGATTGAGTCTTTGCTGAGTTTTATCTCGTGGAAGCCTTTTTTAAGCATTTCTAGGACCAACAACCCCCTCTAGTGGCTACCATGGAACCACTAGCCTAACTAGCACTCCCCCTTATCCTTTTAGGGAGTGCAATAGTGCTCTATCTCTTTGATGACAAGAGCATCACTCTCTCCTTTTAGGTGGTTTTATGAGGTTCTGTTTTTCTTTTCTTAGTCTGTTGTTTGGAGGATTTTATCCCAAAGTCTCCTAATCTATCTTTGACTTTGTTTTGATTAAGAAATTGATATTCATCACTCATTTCCTTTATTTCTTCGAGTTTTAAAACTTATCCTAGTCGTGAAATTGTATGGTCCCATTGGGTTAAAAATATCCCTTGGTTCATCCTACCTTTCAATTGTTCGATCTTCGTCTCACAAAGTTTTCAGATTGCTTGATTGTTTGGAAGTTTTCATCAACTAGAGTTTGCAAAGGTTGTTTGGTATTAAGCCCTTTTTGTCTTCGTTGAAACATCTCACTTTTTCAATGATTAGGACTCTCTTTTTTACCACAACCTAGCCTTGAATATTGATTCTTGCTGCTCGTTTTTTGAGGATATCCCAAAGTGATTGTTTATTTTTCTTTTAAATCATTTGGGTTCTTGTTTGAACTTATGTTGGAAGCATTCTGACATGTGTATTCTTTGGGTACTTGTCAACCTTTTTGAGTGAATTTTTGTTTGATCCTCTTTCTTTCTTTGTGTCAAACATTGATTCCTTCCATTCCATTTGAAAGTAGAGAAGCATTAAAGTTTTTTTCATATCTCATTGCATTGGATCAAACGTAAAAAAAAATTGCATTCTAGTTTTTGGGTGGTGCATATTTGTAGTTTGCATTGGGTAGATTGCATTGGGTTTATGCATTTGGGAATGGAAAAAAGACTCTTATCCTTTCCATAGTTAGCATTCATCGAAATTGAAATTTTACATTTCATTTTCGGTTTGCATGGTTTTAAGAGTCAGGTCACAATATCATGAGTTGCACCTCCATACCCCTGAGTAAATGATCAACCATAAAATTAAATCACTAATTAAAATCCATCTAGAGATTTTTCTTTCTAGGGCTCTGCAAACCTACATTAGATTAGTTGTAGGGATTTGGAGTATGCGGTGAAGATAACTCTCCAAATCTATAAAAAAAACATAGAATCTTGAGTTAGGGAGAGAAATCCATTTTCCACATCACTGTCCTAGTCATCCGTTATCAAACAAGGGTCAATCACGAGGTCACATTAGGGCCAATGGAGTAACTAACCCCACTTCGTTGGTCTTGGTGGAGTGGTCTGCACGTATTACAAACAATGTCATTAGACACTTGGGGATTACTTGGGAGGTTCACATCTCGATCAGAGGCACCTCTCAAGGGTATTTATGGTTTCATCCCTGCCCTTTCATTTATACCC
Organism: Picea engelmannii; assembly: GCA_009831015.1. Lineage (NCBI taxonomy): Eukaryota > Viridiplantae > Streptophyta > Pinopsida > Pinales > Pinaceae > Picea > Picea engelmannii. The sequence goes on from ML798974.1 coordinate 133,958, forward strand.
AACATCCGATTGTTTCCACAGGCTCTTCTATTGTAAGTGGTAACCTGTTGGTGCAGGCCATTTTGGAACAAAACTCGCGGAAATATTGATAAAGATAGGGATGAAAATGGAAGAATATGGAAAGAAACGATAATTAATGAAGGAAGTTAGGTAATGGAACAAAGGAGCGTGAGTCGGAAAAGCTGGAAAAGAAGTGCCAAGAAACCAGGAAAGTCAAAGAAAGGAAGAAAGATGCAGATTAATGAGGAAAACGGTTGGATTTTGGACTAACCGTGATGAGGAAGTTAGAAAGTGGACAAACCTAATCCACCTAGGGGTAGTGGGTTAAGGTTTTGGCCAATTTTGTAACAGTTAATTAACCCCTTTTGTAATATAAATATATGGTAGTGATATAGTGGAGAGTACCATCAGGAGTGAAGATTATGATCTTAGATCCATTTTTTGATACATAACAAGAGAGTTTTTGAGAGATAGATTAGATCAAGAATTGTAATCGAGGTCAAGGTCATAAGTCATGGGATGCGGAGCCCACTACGATATTTTTAGCCTCTAAATGGAAGTATGTAGCCTATGAGGGTTATTCCATAGGACTGCCAAGTGGGAGAAATAAATGTAACATGCACATCGTTGTAACTTTGATGTAGAATAATAAAAGAGCTAAGACAACCAAATATTTGTGGATGTATCCCAGGGGGGTGAACCATGGTAAATTTGTGTCTCGTGTGTGGAATGCTTATGTTATTTATTGAAAATTTTTAGTTGTGATGAACAGATTAATCTGTTAGTTGTAAAATGCAACACACAATAAAGTAACCGGGATATTTACTACAGAATAAACTATAAATGAATGCAATTGATTTGCAGAATGGTAGATATGGATAAAATGACGTGTTGAAGTAATATAATAATAAATATGTTTTTTTGAGGTAGAAAGAATGTCTATCATCCCCACAAAAGTCTCCCTTCCAAGGTTGCAGACATCTGGGTCTTGTAGTCACCCATAAGCCATCTCGGGTGAGGCTGCATTGTGCACTATGTGCACAGTGTTTCCTTCTGTTAAAAATAAGGACAATGGTTTGCAGGATTTTGTTGGAAACCTAAGATAGAAACCGGATCAACCCAAAAACCTCCAACAAATGGTTACGTTGTTAGCTGGAACCCAGAAGAACAGATTGGAAGAGAATTTTTGAGAAGAACAATGAAGATAATGAAGTATTAGAAGGGGATGTTCATACCATGGAACACAAATAAAAAAAATATTGAATGATGGATGATAAGAAAAGAGCTCGAATTTTCACAAAAAGACAATAGAAACCCTAAGTATACACTGTGCCAATATTTGGAGAGGCACGTATTTACTTATCTTCATGAGACATTTTTTTGTGAATTTCCACATTTGCTGCAGGAGTGGATACTTAGATTAAAATCCACTCACCCAAATAACCAGATAATACCAGTAGAATGGACTACTAAAAATATTGTGCATCTACAAAAATTCAACAACAAATTCATGCGCGTAGTCAATTTCTGGTTAGACAACATCATTGCAGGATTCATTTATGAGTTTGTAGTTGATACTACAAAATCATACATTGCTTTAGAGCATAAGTTTTTGAAGGGTCCAAGAGGAAGGTATATTAGATCACTCTATACGTCAATCAAGATTTTATTGCATGATAAACGTGTGATGACAATGGAGTCTGACAGCTAAATAACTCTATGCGCATGGGGAAACACTCAGGACGATATGAGATATGGAGATGGATCTAGATAGAGGTAAGAAGAAGGAAATTATGAACCCCATTATGATGGATTAAGTGCAAATCAAGGAAATAATGGAAAAAGAAAGAATGATGCGCAACAGAGGACCCTACCAATATAAGATTAATAGGAAAAAGATCGACAATAGCTGAGAGGGAAGGATTGGAGAGTGATGAAGAAGAGGTAGATGATCTTCATGGTACAGAGAAAATTGAGGAAATATTGCACGCAACATATGACAGCAAAACTAGAGGTCAGGGGTTCGATGTAGAAGAAGGAACTCTAATCCAGATCAGAATTAGTGTGGAACCCACAACCCCATGTGTGACTAAAACATCAGGAAAGAAAGAATATTTTAGAAAACCAGTAATTAGTACCAGAAGGACTCTAATAGGTCAAAGGACCAGTGGATATTCAAGTGGAAGTACAAGTTCAAATAGAAGTAGTTAGTTATCTACACCACGTGGAGGTAATACCGCAAATTTTACAATGGAAGGAATAGATCCGACCATTCGATTACCAGAGTTTCATGGAGAAGGGTTGGAGGGCCTAGATAAACACCTATTTATTTGTGAAAATATTTGGGAAGATAAACACATTATAGATGAAGACAGAAAAGTGGCTCAACTCGCAATTACATTCATAAACCGCGCACTGGACTGGTTTATGAGCCTAGCAGTGAACAACCCACAAGGATCACCTACAACCATCACAAATCTAAAGAAGTCACTAATCAATGAATTCCAATGACCACGTTCAGAAGATCGATATATGAATGAGATGATAGAAATAAAAAAGAAGCCAAGAGAGTTGGTTTGGGAAATCGATCAGAAATTCAAGTGATTGAAAGGTAAGTTAGAATATCCCATAACAAACATGCGACATAGGAAATTATTCATAAATTCATTATTGCCACATTTTAAATACCCATTGAGGCAAAAAAAGTTCCAGACTCGGGCTGAGGCTCTATAAGAAACCTTACATATGGAAGAGAATCAATAGAAACATATAAATCCAACTATAGAAGAGTTGAGAGAGGATCTCAATAATATGACATTTAAGTTGAATCAGAACAAAGGAAAGGAAAATACGGAATTTGTCTGGTGTACCTTATGCAAAATAGAAGGACACCACAAAAATGAGTGCCTTAAATTTGTGCAGTATTAGGGAGCAGGGTTTCCAAATCCCTTACCCATAGGAGGATTCGGTAACAGATTTGGTGTCTTGCATGAATTTATTGAATGACCAAACATCTATAAAATTATTACAAAGTTTGATATAAAAATGCAATCCTAAAGAAGAGATAAAAATAGAATAAAAGACAGTAAATCATGTCCAAAGGAAGACAAGAAAAAATAGAGAGTTCAGACTGAATGAAAATATTGGAGAATTTAGCATGGGTGACATCATATTAGATTTGGTATCTGAGGTAAATGTTCTTCCTAACAAAAAATGGGAATGCATGGGGGAGCCTACACTAGGATATTCACCTATTCAGTTGAAACTAGCAAACCAACATAGGGTAATACCAATTAGTCGATTGAAAGGCATACTAGTGGATTTAGATGGAGTGCGTACTATGGCATACTTTGAGGTAATTGATATAGTGGATAATATTACACCTTATCCAACATTGTTGGGACTCAATTGAGCATTTGAAAGTCAATTCATCATCAACTTGAAGACCCAGAAAATGATTTTTGGATCAAGAGATTATAGAGTCGTTGTTGGGTATGTGTTATATTCTTTACCAAATCCCTTACCTCGGGACCACATTATATTTAGGTGGCTTTTCAGCACATGGCTTCTTTTGTCGATGGTTTTCTATTTCTGGTTAAGGAGTTAGGGTTTTGGACTAATCTAGGTCATTGGGTTAGGGTTTTTGATGCCGTTGGCTCCTATATGTATTTTGTATTGCAAACATTGTAACATGACGAATAATATAGAATATGTTGGTTTTCCCGGTTTGGGTTTCCAGGGGAAAAATATCTGTGAAATGTTTGTATTTGACATTGTATCTTCTATGTTCCTTTACTGAATATATGTTTGCAGTAGATATTGTACAAGGTTAAAATATACATTTGGTATCAGAGCTTTATTGGCTTCAAGGGGACACCTTTGTGGTCAAGGGTTTGGCTCGGAACTGTGATAAGCCTTGTTACAGTGGGAGATCTGTGGTATTTATTTTTCAGGTGAAAAGAAATGGTAAGAAATTCGAATATGGAGATCGAGAATTTTAATGGGAAACGTTTTGAGCCGTGCAATCTCAAGATGGAAGATTTGTTGGTTGATAGAGATCAGTGGATCATGGTATATCTAGGTATTGCACCTACAGGAACTTTTGCAGATGACTGGAAAAGGTTGGATTGGAAGGCAAAGAGCACAATCCAACTGTGTCTCTCTGATTTAGTATTACTGAATGTGTTAGAGGAAACTACAACCAAGGATTTATGGGAAAAGTTGGGGAAGTTGTATCAGTCAAAGTCCCTAGTAAATAAACTATTCCTGAGAAAGAATATGTATAACCTGAGGATGAGAGATGGAGACTCGATGGCAAAGCATTTGAACACCTTCAATACTATGGTAAGTCAATTAGTATCTATTGAGATTAAAATTTCAGATGAAGATAATGTATCAGTTTGTTGTGTTCTTTACTAGACTCGTGGGATAGTCTGGTTGTGGCCATAGGTAGTAATAAAAATTCCTTGAAGTTTGAAGAAGTGGTCTCATCCTTGTTGTTAGAGGAGATGATATGAAAGAATATGGAAGGACATAGCACAGATGCATTATTTGCAAGAGGACGTTCCCAGGAAAGAAATAGATCTAATTTCTCAAGTGGGAGATCTAAGTCTAAGGGTAGATCTAAATCTCCCGGAAAGTTTGTAAGGGTATGTTGGAGATGTTGAAAATAAGGGCACTACAAGAAGAAATGTAGATTCAAAGTTGAGAAAAAGAAGGGATCTAAAGAATATTCTTCTACAGAAGAAAATACCTCCAAGGAAGAATGAGGGGATGTGTACTTGGCCTCTTCAAGAACACATGCAGATCATGATGCATGGTTGGTTGAATCTAGTGCATCATTTCATATGACTCCCCACAGGGAGTGGTTCCACGAATATGAAAGGTATGATGGAGGTAATGTTTTCTTAGGTAATGATTCGACAACCAAAATCATAGGAAGAGGAAGAGTCAAGTTGAGGCTCATAGATGGAAGGATTAGAACATTTCCTGGTGTTCTGCACATCCCAGGTTTGGACAAAAATTTGATTTCTTTAAGAAAAATGGACGATGCAGGGTTAAAAACAATATTTGAAAAGGAAACCTGCAGGATGGTTCGAGGATCAATGGTTTTGCTGAGGGGAGTTCGATTTGGAACTTTATATAAGATGCAAGAAAGCACTATTAGTGATGGGTGTAATAGTTCCATTGTTCCTAATATTGGAGTTGAATAAGAAAGAACTCCTACATACTCTAGAGAAAAGGTTATGCTATGGCATCAAAGACTGGGGTATGTCGGAGAGAAGGGTCTTCGACTACTACACGGTAAAGGTATGGTTGAAGGTATTTCTAACTGCTCTCTGGATTTTGATTTCTGTGAACATTTTCTATATGGGAAGCAAAATTGGGTAAGATTCCCCTCTGGTGCAACGAGGGAAGAAGGAATTTTATAACTAGTTCACAGTGATTTTTTTGGACCTGTGTCGGTCCCATCATTGGGAAAATCTATGTACTATGTCTCATTTATAGATGACTTCTCGAGGAAGACTTGGATATATTTCCTCGGGAATAAATATGAAGTCTTTGATAGGTTTAAAGAGTTTAAGTCTCTTGTTGAGAATCAAACAGAGAAAAGAATTAAGGTGTTGAGGACAGATAATGGTGGAGAGTTCTGTAGAAATGAATTTGAAGAATTCTATAAGAAGTGAAGTATAGCAAGGCAGAAGACTACTCCATATACACCTCAACAGAATGGAGTTGCAGAAAGGATGAATATGACGCTGATGGAAAAAGCAAGGTGCATGCTCAGTGGTGTTAGGTTAGGGAAATAAGTTTGGGAAGAGGTAGTGGGTACTTCATGTTACCTGGTCAACAGGTCACCCTCATCAGCGTTGGATGACAAGACTCCACAAGAGGTATGGACTGGTAAGGAACCTTCTCTCACACATCTTGGGTATTTGGCTGCGATGCATATGTTCATGTTCCAAAGGAAAACAAGAGTAAGGTGGATAAGAAGGCTAAAAAGTGTATCTTTATTGGATATAATGATGGTATCAAAGGTTATAAGCTTTGGAAACCAGAAACTAAGAAGGTAGTGTATATTCTAGATGTGGTATTTAGAGAAATGAAGGATTTTGTTAAACAGGAAGTCCTACCAAGTAAGGAAGAACCAGAGAATATAGAGTTTGATTTAAAGGATGATGAATCAAACTCTACAGAAGAACATGAATCATAATAAGAAGATCATCATACTCTAGTATTGAGGAAATCAGTTCGAGAAAGAAGGCTACCAGAAAGGTATAGTCCATCTGATTTCCATTCAAATTTTTCTTTGTCTATTACTGATGATGATCCTAGAACTTCCAGGGATGCAGTGGATTCAGAGGATGGAAATCTCTGGAAAAGGACCATGGACGAAGAAATGACATCTTTGGATAAGAATGAGGCTTGGGATCTAGTGGAGTTGCCAATTGGAAGAAATCCCATTGGAAGAAAATGGCTATTTAAAAAGAAGCTGAACGCAGAAGGAAAAGTGGATAAATACAAAGCTCAGTTAGTAGCAAAGGGTTATTCCCAGGTTGAGGGAATTGATTTTGGTGAGATTTTTTCTCCTGTTTCCAAGTTAACCTCCATAAGATTTATGTTATCTGTTGTTGTTGTATTTGATTTTGAAATAGAACAAATGGATGTGAAGACAACATTCCTACATGGGGATCTGGAAGAACAAATCTATATGAAGCAACCAGAAGGTTATGTTGTGAAGGGAAAGAAGGAGCTAGTATGCAAGCTGAAAAATTATTTGTATGGGTTAAAACAATCACCAAGAATGTGGTATCAAAAATTTGATACTTATATGCTCGGACTTGGCTTCACAAAAAGCAAAGAAGATCACTGTGTGTATTTTAAATTAATTGGTGATCATTTGATTTATTTGGTCTTATATGTGGATGACATGTTGCTCATAAGAAACAACAAGGATATTATCCAGGATGTGAAAACTCAGTTGTCCTCTAAACTTGACATGAAGGATATCGGTGCTTCAAATTTCATTTTGGGCATGGAAATTAAAAGAGATCAGAAAATGAGGAAACTTTGGTTAAATCATAGAAAATCAGCGAAACAATATTGCAGAGGTTTAATATGCAGGAATGTAAACCGGTCAAGGTTCCTATTCCTGTTGGTGTAAAGTTATCTGTGGATCAGTGTCCCAAGACACATGAAGAAGAGGAGGACATGTCTCATGTTCCATATGCGAGTGCAATTGGCAGTTTGATGTATGCAATGGTCTGTACTAGACCGAAAATTGAACATGCAATGGGAATTTTGAGTAGGTATATGTCAAAACTAGGGAAGGAGCATTGGACAACAGTAAAAAGGGTTTTCAGGTATTTGCGTGGCACTACTAGCTATGTATTGTGCTACGAAGGAAGGCCGAGATTGGATAGAGTGGTGGATATACATGGCTTTGTAGATGCAGATTAGGCTAGAGATTTGGATCGTAGGAGATCTACAAGAGGGTATGTGTTTAAACTGTTTGGAGGAGCAATAAGTTGGATGAGCAAAAGACAAGTTGAATACATGGCATCCACTCATGAAAGTAAGGAAGCAATATGGTTACAAATATTGTGTGCGGGTATTGGGTTGGTACAACAAGCTGTAAGGATAGAGTGTGACAGTCAGAGTGCAATTTTTCTGGCGAAGAACCCTGCTTATAATGCAAAGACAAAGCACATTGATGTTTAATATCACTTTGTGAGAGACATGATTGAAGAAAAGAAAGTATCACTGATGAAGGTGAACACTTTGAATAATGTTGCAGACTCATTAACAAAATCTGTGAGCACTGAGAAGTTCTCTTGGTGTAGAGGATCCATGGGCATTGTTGCCCTGGATTGTTGACTATGTAACCCTGTAACCCCTTGTATGCAAAGAAAACAACAAGTGGGAGAATGTTGGGTATGTGTTATATTATTCTGCGTCGGGACCACATTTTTTTTGCCTCAGGGCCGCATTATATTTAGGTGGTTTTTCATCACATGGTTTCTTTTGCCGATGGTTTTCTATTTTCAGTTAAGGAATTAGGGTTTTGGTCTAATCCAAGTCGTTGGGTTAGGGTTTTGGATGTCGCTGGCTCCTATATGTATTTTTTATTGTAAACATTGTAACATGATGAATAATATAGAATGTGATGGTTTACCCGGTTTGGGTTTCCATGGGAAAAATATGTGTGAAATGTTTGTATTTTCCATTATATCTTTTCTGTTCTTTTACTAAATATTTGTTTGCAGTAGATATTGTACAAGGTTAAAATATATAGTCGTAGCACCATTAGATCCTTCAAAAGGTGGAAGATATGTTGAACCAATGACAAAGAACTTTATCACAAAAGAGACAAACTAGTTCTGTAGAAATACCGCGCGCGAGGAAGATTACATTAACCCAACAAAAGATGGAATGATTAGTTGTAGAAGTATCAGTTCTTGTGCTCCAGATTTTGACAGAGGACTGGAGAATTGGAAATAATTCTTACATGAGATATCTACCAGAATATGTGCAAGTATGACATGCACCCTAAGATGGGTTGACACAAAGGTAACATAACCTCCAAATTTTTATGGTCAAAACGATTTGGAAGAATTTTTAACAAATTTTGAGTCAGAATTCCTAGAAATTCAAAGGTTATTAGTTTTAGATATTGTTGTAAAAGTAACACCTTCATGTTGGTGGGGTAATCACAAAGAAATGATCCATGATTGGTATCAATGCAAAATATTACTATGCATCAAATTTGGCATAGAACATGAGAATAAACTTATGCAGAAATACGATGGAAGAGGAGAACCAAGAGAATATATAGACATATGCATAACCCAATGGAGACTGAGACCGCCAAAGGAATCGCCACATCACTTCATCCATACAGTAGAAGGCATACCAATAAATTGGTATACAAAACTGGAGCTGCACAAAGGAACTGTAAATTGGATAGATTTGCAACAGAACTTTGTAATCACATTTGCATTTGAACATGAGAATCCAGTGATGGATGCAACACTGGAGTTGATAAAAGAAAATATTTTTGAAGAACCTAAAGTTTAAATTGTAACATCTTATCAAAATCACAATCGACAAACAATCAGACATTTTTTACACTTTTACCATGTCGCAAAATATGACCCAATAGAAGAAATCCCATGCGAATCCAAAAATTGCAAGTATTGGTGACTATTGGGACAACCAGATAGTATAAAGAGTAACAAAAGAGAATTCAAAAATTGCAAGTATTGGTGACTATTGGGACAACCAGATAGTATAAAGAATAACATAACTACTGCGTGAATACAATGATCTATTTCCAGCAACGTCATAAATGAAAAGGGGTGGCAAGAGAACTTGGAGAAATGAAAATCCCTCTGCGACCAGATGCCAGACCAATATGACAGAGACCCTATAGTCTAAATCTAGTATATAAACATAAATTTAAGGAAGAGATTGATAAAATGTTAGAGGTTGGTATAATAGAACCCGTTGAAGAGTCTGAGTAGATTATCCTTATTGCATTTCAAGAGAAGAGACATAGGGGGATAAGAATATGTGTATACTTGAGGAAGTTGAATGATGCATGTTTGCATGATCCCTTCCCTACTTCATTTACATATGAGGTATTAGAAAATGCAGGAGGACAAGAATCATACTCATTTATTGATGGATTTTCAAGGTATCACCAAATCAGAATAACACCATAGGATTGTTATAAGACTACATTTTCCACAGAATGGGGGTCATACCAATTTACAATGATGTCCTTAGGATTGAAAAATTCCCCTGGTATTTTTTCAAGAGTAGTGGTAGCTGCATTTAAATATTTTATACATAAAATGTTTGAGTTTTATCTGGATGATTGGACAATATTTATCCTATTAAAATATCATGTTGAAGTTTTAAGATTAATGCTAGACAGATTTAGACAATGCCAAATTTATTTGAACATTAAGAAATGCATATTCAATGCACCATTTGGAATTCTTCTAGGACATGTGGTTTGTAAACAGGGCCTGCTGGTTGGCCTTGCAAATACATTGTTAATTTACCACCACCTAAGTTAGTGCACCACTTAAGAGCCACACTAGGTCATACAAGCTACTATAGAAAGTTCATAAATAGCTACACACAGATTACTACGCCCATGGAGAAACTGTTAAATAAGGATATCAAGTTTCAATGGAATGATGAGTGCCAACAAAGTTTGGACATCTTAAAAGAGAAAATGGTGACAACACCAATTCTGGTGTTCCTCGATTGGTCAAAAGAGTTCCATGTTGATGTGGATGCCTCTTCAATAGCACTTGGAGCAGTACCAACACAACCAAGAGAAGGTGACACAGATCACCCAATAGAATTTGCAAGTAGGAAACTCTCATATTTAGAACAAAATTATAATACAATAGAGAGAGAAGGTTTGGATATGGTGTATTCATTACAAAAGTTCAGACATTATTTATTAGGGAAACATTTTAAAATGTTCATAGATCACTCTGCTCGCAGATACCTGGTCAAAAATCCAGTGTTGGGGGGCAGAATATGTAGATGGTTGTTTTTATTTCAAGAGTTTGATTTTGAAGTAGTAGTGAAACTTGGAAGACTGAATGTAGGGGGGCATATCATATGTCCAAGATAACTAATGGTGAGGAACCGAGTAGCTTGGAGGATGATTTTCCTGATGCACAACTCTTTCAAAGCATATTGTTGATGAATACTTTTCTGATATTATAGAATTTTTGAGTACAAGATTTTCCCCAAAGGAATACGACACTACGCAGAAGAAGAATTTGGTGGTTAGAGCTGCAGATTACCAACTTATTGTAGGACACTTGCATAAACTAGGTGTAGACAATATTCAAAGGAGATGTGTCATTGAACATGAACATCCTATCATCTTGGAAAGAACACATGAAGGAATAGTTGGAGGACACTATGCAAGAAAAGCCACTGCACAAAATATATTATTTGTAGGACTATGGTGGCCAACAATTTATAAAGATGCAAAGGAATATTTCTAAACTTGTGATGTCTATCATAGAGTAGGAAATCCATCTAGGAGGGATGAGATGCCCCTAAAACCTCTGGTAACCCTTAAAGTGTTTCAAAAATGGGAAATATACTTTCTAGTACCAATCAACCCACTAGCTATAATATCATGAGCAAGGTACATCATTACAATGACATAGTATCTAACCAGATGGGATGAAACAATGACAGTAAAAGATTACAATGCATTTTCTGTTTGAACAAGTAATTACAAGATTTTGATGCCCTAGAATTCTTATGAGTGATCAGGGAACTCATTTTCTCAATAATATTATTCAGGAAATGAATGAAGAATTTGAAATACACCATCAAAATAGTGGAAGCATTTAATAAAATATTGGATAATGCGCTAACTAAAATTTGCAACATAAACATGGATGATTGGGATCTGAAGATACCAATAGTATTATGGGCCTATAAAACCACATGCAAGAAACTCACGGGCATACACCTTTCATATTGGTGTATGGTCAGGAAGCAGTAGTCCCTTTAGAATATTTGATACCTAGTTTATGTGTTGCAACCATTACAAACATGACAAAAAAAGAGGCGCAATACAAGAAATATTGTCACAACTCATGGAACTAGACGATGACAGGATTATGGTTGGTTTCCATAAAGAAGTACAGAAAGCCAAAGATAAATATTGGCATGATAGACACATTAAAAAGAAAAACTTTAAGGAAGGATATATGGTTCTTCTCTATGACAACAAATACTTCTAACATCTAAGAAAATTTAGGATGCATTGGCTAGGGCCATATGAGATAAAGTCTATCACAGATGGAGGTGTCGTGTAGTTGTAGGATCTAGCAGGCAAAGAGATTCAAGGATTGGTCAATGGCAGTAGACTAAAATTGTATAAGGACAATCGACCCAGTAACCCTTAGTAGATGCAACACACACAATTACAATTGTACATAGTGTATATAGTAGGAGCTGCAAACGATTTTTTTTTTTTGGAAAAATAAGTAAAATACAAAAAGATGCAGTAGATGGATAAGTGTTAAACATGCATTTAGATAACAAAATGCACAGTAGATAGTAATTGGTATGAAATAATCTGAATACATTGCATGCCATAGAATTGTGACCAGGTTGAAAAAACAATGCATCGACAAAGAAAGCAATCGGAAAAAAAAAGCAATGATCAAAAAATTGTGGCGTGATAGGGAATTTACAACATGACCTATAAAAGAAGAAACAATGAATGGAAAAGACTCGTTTTAAATTTGTGCAAACTAGATCCAAGGGAGAAAACTTAGTGCGAGCGAGTGATTTCAAGGTGTTCATCAACGATTCAGAGAAACCTATTTAGAATTTAATAGAATTGCAAAACCCTAGCACAGAGAAAAACCCCATGCAACAAACCAAGTTAGGAGTAGCACAAAAAATGAATGAGGAAGATGATGAATGGACATAGTTTGATGAGCCTAGGGAACATGCAAAAGAAGTGCAACACCTTGCAGTAGAACAAGCGCAACAAGTGGAGGAACAAGTGCAGGTTGAAGACATTACAAACCAACAAAACATAGACACTGAAGAAGAACACGAAAATGAGGAAGATAACTAAGTGGAAATAGTAGGGCCATCATCAGGGGAAAAAAAGACAAGGGAAAAACATGTAGTACTAACAACACCGTACAAGAACAAGGAACTGACACTATCATTTCCGTAGATATCTGGAGTTAAAATATTGGATGACATGTTAGGATTTGTTAAGAAGCTAAAGTATGTTGACCATGTTGTTGCAGACATGGGGAAGTTTCCTAAGTTCATGCAAATGGTTTACATGGAAAGTAAAGGAGAAGTTCCATTAGTATATCCCATACTAGAGCCAAAACAGTGGATTGCATGGTTGTACAACACAAGAATTATGAACCCGTTGGAGATTCCTCACTTTGGGAGAGGAAAGGATGTGAATGCATGTGTCAAAAAATTACTGGCATGGGTACATGGAGGAATATTATGGATGGATAGACATGTATCTATAGATGTGGATCTAATTGATGAAATCACATGATTACCTACAGATGGAGCAAAACAAGAGAAATATTTGGATTACAAAGCAAACGAAAAATCCATCGCAGGTGAGATAAAGAGTAAATATGGGATTGACGGAGGATCCAGGGGAATGATTATCAAACAAATAAGTGAACCTGAAACTAGTTTTGCGACAAGACTGATGGCATGCAAACTCTTGAGAAAATGTCGCAAAGAGGAATCCCATGCAGGTGTAATAGAAACAAGCGCGCAGTGCGCAAAGGGAAGTCTACTTAGCTGGACTCCATATCTACTAAATTTGTTTCTAGATGATTGAAAGGATGCACATGAATTCTTTTCATAATTTCATTATCCATGGCTAATCATATTGATAGAACTAGTTGGATGGGAAGAACCAAAATACAGTGGATTTTACCAGAGGCCAGGGAAATGTCACGCAACAAAATATACATCCTTATGGAATAATTTAGATCTAAAAAAAATGAAGAAAAATGATATCATTTTTTCCATGTACTATGATGAAATGTAGGTGAATATGGAAAAAACATGGATAATACCACCATAAGGTGTGAGATAGAAACAAGGAATAACCAATTTTCAAGATTCAAGGCATAACATGTTGATCCAGGATAAGAAGGATCCTAAAAAGGAATCAATGCAATTGAGATATTGTTTCAAAAGGGAAGAAGTACATTGGGCTATGAAGGATTGGCTTGAATAGTGGAAGGTGCCATTAATTTCAAAGAAAGTACCAAAATCTAAGCAACAAGTAGAGTCTGGATCTTCACAAAAGTCAACCAGCCCAAAAACAAACACAAGGAAAACTACAAAGCACACAAAAGGAACAAGGGGTAGCACAAAAACTAAAAATCCAAGGTAGAAAAACACTATAACAAAATATTCAACTCAAGAAAAGGAGCACGTAGAATAAATAAATGGAGGAACACAGAGTGATACCAATGTTCCTATGGAGGAGGAAATAGCAGGTGGAAATTTCCCAGATTGGGATATGCCAGTTGAACATTGCCAAGGAAAATAATAGTGTTGCAGACATCAGGACAACGCAATAAAATGAAGGAACATAAGAACATTCCTCAACTTACACTTACAGAGGATGATGCAAACTTAGTAGTAGAAAAGTGTAGGATCGCACGACATAAGATTTGTATGATGTTGAGAAGCAGAGGAAGGAAATAGTGAGGAAATTGGCAGAGGTCAAAGATGCATTGGAACAATTGCAGATTACTATAGCACAACAAAGAGACCAGGCACACAAAAAATAAACCTCTCATGAAATAATAATTCCCCATGTCTCAAACAGTGACTTTGTAGTCACATCTCAGTCACTATAGAAAGCGGAGTGATAATTGCTTCAGAACAAGAGACAATGCATACCATAGTTATGGGGAGTGAAAATTTATGTATCACTCAGGAGATGTTGCAGGTAGATGAAGCTACAACGTAGAAGCCACTGAAGGATATAGATCATCTGGACTTGGCACTGCCTAAGATTCCAACTAAAGCGTTATACAAACTATAGATAAGTGTCACGCGGAAAATATAGTCAAGGGCCCGTGCAGATGCCACAAGCTTACCATTGGACAAGGAAGTAAATAATACACTGGAGATAACTCTTAACCAAGTGCAGTTCAAGAGGGTTGAAATAAAGCAGCGCATTGGAAGAATAGAGAAGCAAGTTGAAGAAGTATTTAAAACCATTCCTGATGGTGCACAAGGAGAAAATATACCCATAGAAGATAACATTGAGAAAATAGCACAAGATATGGACACTTACAAAAGGCAAATTACAGAGTTGATAGAACTCTTAGCGCCTAGTACTCCACTAGAAGTAAGAACACAAAGAGTGCAGGAGGCTACAAATCATATAGAAAGCATTGCAATCATACTCCCGGAAATAACAAATATTTACAATAAGAGCACACAACTATGGATTAAACTTCAGGAGGATGGAAAACTTTATGATTTTTACCAAAAAGAAGAAGGGATAAATACTGCGATGCAGGAATTGAAGCAAAAGCATAAAACTATGATAATACCCGACAGACTGAAAAGTGCACAAGAGATGAAGAATCTGTAGGTAGAGACAAATTCCATCCAAGTAGATAAGAATTCAAGGAAGACTCAGTTAGAACCATTAAAAGAATCAATAGAAAAGATTCTCACTGATATTTACACAACAAAGGACCAAATTGAACAAGTTGACTTGGAGACTAGGGAACTGTTGAAGGAACACATTACCATGCAAACTATGGATATTATAGCAGAAAATAATGTGTAGGCAAAATCACAAGTTGAAGAAATTACAAAAATGTTTTAGGTGCTCTATAATTCAGTATAGGAAGCACACACTACCTGAGTGCCTCGGGATGAGCAACATGTGAGTGTTGGGGGCCTTTTGGCGTAGACCATTTTGGAACAAAACTTGAGGGAATATTGATAAAGATAAGGATGACAATGGAAGAATATGGAAAGGAGATGTAATTAAGGAAGGCATTTAGGTAATGGACCAAAGAAGGAGTGTGCACCCAAAAACCTAGAAAAGAAATGCCAAGAAACCAAGAAAGTCAAACAAAGGGGGAAAGACACAGATCAACAAGGAAAACTATTGGATTTTGGACCAGTCGTGATGAGGAAGTTAGAAAGTGGACAAATATAATCCACCTAGGGGTAGTGGGTTAGGGTTTTGGCCAATTTTTAATGGGTAATTAACCCCTTTTTGTAATATAAATATATGGTAGTGAGATAGCGGAGAGTACCATCAGGAGTGAAGATTAAGATCTTAGGGAATTTTTTTGAGAGATAGATTAAATCAATCATTGTAATCGAGGGTAAGGTCGTAAGTCATGGGTTGTGGAGCCCACTGCGATCTTGTCAGCCTTTGAACGGAAGTATGCAGCCTATGAGGGTTATTCCATAGGACTTCTAGGTGGGAGAAAGAAATGTAATGCACACAATGATGTAACTTTGATGCAGAATAATAAAAGAGACAAGACAACCAAATATTTGTGGACATATCCTAGGGGGTGAACCACTATAAATTTGTGTCTCTGTGTGGAGTGATTATGTTATTTCTTTCAAATGTTTAGTTTTGATGAATGAATTAATCTATCAGTAGTAAATTGCAATGCACAATAGAGTAACCAGGATATTTACTGCAGAATAAACTATAATGAATGCAACTGATTACATAATGGTAGATATGGATATATTGATGTGTTGATGTAATAGAATAATAACTATGTTTTTGTTTTAGGTAGAAAGAATGTCTCTTGTCCCCATAGAATTCTCCCTTCCAAGGTTGCAGACATCTGGGTCCTGCAGTCACCCATAAGCCATCTTGGGCGAGACTGCATTGTGCACTATATGTGTAGTGTTTCCTTATGTTCAACAGAAGGGCCGATGGATTGCAGGGTTTTGTTGGAAACCTAAATTAGAACCTAGGTCAGCCCAAAAAAATCCAACATAACCTTAGTGGCCATAATATTTAGGGCTCATACACAAGGTGACTATGAAGGGGAAAGTCTTTGTTGTACCTAGAACAAACATTGGTCAAACTCACTCGGGATCCTTGGAGGGTAACCCACAATTTCCTCATATGGAAAATTAAACAAGGGTGTAAGTATGTTAAGAAAGTCACCGACATAACTGTTTCACCCGCTCTATCTCATCCCCTTCCTATATTGATCCCCGACATTGAATTTCATCACCAACTAGTGGTTTCATTGTGGGAAGTTTTGTTTGTTTGTTTGCTTCCTAGATTTTTTAGCGTGTGTTTTTTGTTTTACCTAGAGGACCTTAGGTTGAGTCAGTGTTTATGGCATCAGTTCCCGGAACTACCAACGAAGGAACCCCTTCTCTTAGGAAAAATTTTGTTTTTCCTTCTTTTGGAAATGTTGATCCTCCTTATATTACCACACTGAGTCTTCCTAGACTTACTATCGGGTTATCAGTATGGTTGTTTCCCACTCCAATAATATCGAATTCTCCCAATGCTTCAAATGTAAGAACCTCACCCCAATAATAGGTACCTCATATTGACCCTTCTCCTTCTTCGTCGGTTGCATCTTCTTCCATTTTTTCTCTTTCTCCTAGCAAAATCTTTGAAGCTAGTAACTAGGTGGATAAGAAGAAGAAGAAAAATAAGAAAAGGGACAAACTTCCAAAAAATGCAGGACATGTTGGAAGTAATCAACTAGTTACTATCTATCAAGATGGGAATATTGATGAGGTTCACAATCCTATCAAGACAAATCAAAAATCCAAATTCCCTTGCAAGATTTGCAAGGGTGACCACCTTCTTAAGGATTTCCCTGGTATTCCCAAGGTTTTAGACATGTGGTCCATGAGTTCCAAACAATTCGTGTCATCAACCTCTACAGGTCATGCTAGTGACAACCCATCAACTAGTGAAAGTAAGGTTCGAGAGAAGAAAAGTAGAGTCAAATTTCCTTGTAGGTTATGCGAAGGAAGTCATCAAACTCACCTTTTACCTCGTATGGATGAAGCCTCAAAATTTTTGGAAGAAACAATTATTTCCCAGCCACAAATTCCAACTTCTTATTATAATATCTCTCTTGACCCACCATTGGTTTTTAAAGTGATTGATCTGATTCAATCATCGATCGATCCCTATCTTCCCTTGAAGAGTCAAGATAAAGTGGTCGATCTGGTTCCCTCATCATTCGATCCCACTCATCCCTTGAAGAGTGAAATCCAAGTGGTCGACTCGAGTCCATCATCGATTGATACCACTCTCCCCTTAGAGAGTGACATTCACCAAGTGATCGATCCAATCCCATCATCGGTCGTTCCCACTCTCCCGTTAGAGAGTGAAGTTGATACCTCTCACGTTTTTCTTGTTAATACCAATTATACTGTACAAGGAGGCATTTCTCTTCCTACTATTGAACCCCCTCCAAGTAATGAGGCCATTTTTTTTTTATCGGCATGGAATAATCAGACCTTGTCTTCCTTCCTATGTACATTTCCAAATCAGTGTTCAAGTTTTTGGTAGGATCATTCCTCAAACTATCATAGATTAATGTGCTTCTGTTAGTATTCTATCCTCAACTACTTGGAAAGATTTGGGTTGTCCACAACTTGTGTTAGTCACCCAAAATCCGTTATCTTTTAACAAACGAATCACTCAACCTTTAGGGATCCTTCCTCAATTGCTTGTTACTTTAGGAGGGGAAATCATCTATATTGACATTATGGTAGTTCACAACCCCTTGGATTTTACTTTTCTCCTTGGGCGATATTATGTCTATGCCATGAAATTTATCATGTCCACTCTCTTTCGAGTGATATCTTTCACTCATAATGGAAAAATTGTGACTATCGATCAACTTTAATTTGTTGATCCTCATTTGACTTCTAGCCACCTTCCTTCCCTAAATGGTCCTTATGTGCAAGTGGTATCACCCTTGCTATAGGTTAATTATGTGACAACATGTCCCATGCATTCAGATCCAGACAAGGCTTCTTTTGACTTAGATCCAGTAGTTGGCATGGTAATCTCTTCAATAGGGATATTAGAGCCCAATGTCCTTTCCCCTATTACAGCCATCGAAATGTATTCCTTCCATAGAGTTTTTCTTCTGTCCAACAAAGATCTCTTGGAAGCCATGATTGAGGTATGTCGCTTGACATGTATTCCTTCCAGATCATTTTCCACTTGGAAGCCATGATCAAGAATAGGTAATGAGCATAATTTTATTTTATGTTCCAAGCTCATTAAAAAATGAAACTAGAGGGGAGCAAAGTTCCCGTTTCTGTGTCAAGATCATTAAAATATGAAACAGAGGTCTGGGAATCAAACCCAGAGGTTATGAGAATAGTTCTTTTCCTATGTCAAGCTCATTAAAAAATGAAACAATTGTGTCTCCCTTTGAGTCAATTCTTTCACTAGAACTCATACTTGAACCTTCATTTCATCCACCTGGGTCAGTTGATCCTCTTTCTTCCTCCCTCTATGCTGAAAATTTTCTTATTAGTAACCATGATTCTATTCCAATATAGATTTTGGTGATAGGAGAAGAGTCGATGAATGAAATGAAGCTTGGGGGGAATGTCTCTAGCCTATGGAGATCATGTTGGAGTTAAACCACTAGATTTTCAGCTAGGGTAAAAGTACCAACCATCCATGGTTACCACACGAGCATAGTTGTTTTTATGTTTCAAGCTCGTTAAAAAATGAAACATATTTCGGCTTAATGGTTGCACTTTCCACTACTTCGTTGTTATTTTTCGTCTCGCTTTCTTATAGATTGCTAATGCTTTATGTTATTTTTCATCTCGCTTGCTTACAACCATTGCAATTATGCTTCACACTAGCCATTCGCATCACATTGCTTCCATTTTGCAGTATACCTCTAGAGACACATTCTTCTAGGAGTGATCCTCGCTTGGGAGGCACTCTCATTGTAACGTACTAATATTTTCTAGAATGAGCTTAGTCTTTTTTCTTTCTCGTGTTTGTAAATAAATGAGAATAGGTTATTGAGTTCAGTATTTGTTCTTTCTCATGCTTTTTAATACATGAGAATAGGTTACCAAGTATACTTTTATCTCTTGTTCAGACTCGCATAAGCTATAGGAAAACAAAATTCTTTGGAGTCTCCTTTAATCTCTTTTCATACTCTCTAAAATTGAAAAGTTTTCCAAGTGAACTTGTTTCCTTTCACACTCATTACAAGTTTTGAAAGGGCGTCTTCTGAGTGGTAGTTTACCCATTTTTCGGCCTAGTAAGACTAACTATGAAAAATGTATACTCTAGTCAAGCATGAATATAAGAGTTCTCCCTTGTATTATTTTACACTTTTTTCGAACTTGGGAGACTAAATTTATGAAAAAGTCACCCATGGAGTCATCTTTAAGTTCTTTTCATACTCTCTAAATGTGAAAAGACACCGATTTTACCTTATTTGGGCTCATAAAATTATGCATTGAAGGACTTATGGCATTCCAATCTCAAGGACCCATACGAGACTGGACCCCTCCTTCTTCAGGTTCATTAAACATATGTCAAGGTAGTCATCGAATATGATCTATATCGAGCATTTGTTATCCTCCTCAAGCTCATTAAAAAACAAAGAGGCAGTCACCAATCATGGTGGGGGAAAAATTGAAAGAAGTGGGTCAAGTTTTTTGGAATCCATTGTGGCAGCTATTGTTGTCACCCTTGAACAGGGTACCTGTTTGTGTCTCGTCTTATAGTTGGTAATCTACTTGTCTCTGATTCATACCAATTCCATGTGTTGTTATATTTTTTGTTTCTAGTCGAAGAGTCCTCTTATTATCACCACATTATGATCTTGTTACTCGTTAAGCCAATGTTGCCAAGTCTTGTGTCATGCCTCACAATGTTCAAGGTAAGTGTAATTTTAAACCAACCATCTGCAGTATTACCAGTTTCCATTCTTGTGTCAGTCCATACTCATTTAATCCACCATCTCACATCACTTTACTGTGTTAGTTTCATGTCAATGATGGGGGATACATCATGGCCCTCCTTTGACGAGTCTGTTCCTTTCAAATTCATTGCATCATCTGGGAATTATACTTAGAAACAAATTAGTACCTTGGAATCTACATGCCTCAATCGAAGGCCTCCTCGCTTCCAACAATAGTTTTACACCATTGACCTTTGATCGGATGATTCCAATAATGTTTGACCTCATCTCATTTATTCACATTCGCTGGAATGTACTAAAGGTACATTAGGGATCATTTTCATCATTGGTGATTTCCATCGCACTTGTTAATGATATACCTCAATGACTGGTAATCAAGTGGTTTCTACCATGTTCAACATCAAGTCGTCTATTTGCATGGATAGAATCATACCATTTCAGGATTGTGACAAAGACCCTAGGTTGGGTGCTCACTCTGTTATGTGATTTTCCCAGGTTTCTATGGAGATCATTTGAACATGTAAAAGATTCAAGTACAATCTCCATGCTAGCGATATTATTGATACATACACTATCACATAGATCTGCATTGTATTGATACATGACTATATTTTTTCATCTCGTAGGTCCACTGTGTATTTTTTGTGGTTGCGATCAACTCATGTCATGGAGGTATGGATCCACATTGTATCTTTGGTGACCATATCCATAGTTAGTATTCTCATGGATCCACAATGTATTGGTCGGCGACCATGTTTTGAGTCAACTCGTATTCAGAGCATAGGTATTCCTGCCTCGGGAATGAAACATATATTTATACTATTTGATGGTTGTTTGTTGCTTTTTCTAGGTTCTCCTACTCCAGCACCCTTGCATTGAATAATTTGTAAAGTTTTTCATCCATTAGTTTCTCTTCTGACCTCACACTTTTGGGGGCATTTGTTACACATCAAAATGCCACACCTAAGTGTCACAAGTGTTCCAAAATGTCATATGCACCTTGTTAAGTGTTGCATGCACTTTGTCAAGTGTCTTATGTACCTTACCAAGTGTCACATACATTTTTCAAGTGACAACTTGTTGACACCATGAAAGACATTTTCCATTATCCTTAAGTCATATTGGAGGAAGAAACCCATCATTTCAAGGCCAGAAACATGCTTTTCACTTGGAAATTCGACCATTTTTTGAGCATTTATGAAGGGTGGCACCCCCCTGGCCATGTTGTGGGAGTGCCACTTCATAGGGTGGAGCCCATTTGGCCTTATTTAGGAAGTGCCAATGGAAGTCTGTATCTAAATCAAGGGGAGTGTCAGTTTGGTTTGAGGAAAATATGGTGAATCCAACCTTTTCTTAAGGGACAAATCTGAAGAGCTGAGGTTTTTTTGGGGTCCAATCCTATCCTATGGCAGTATATTAGGATAAAATACAAACTCATGGAGTCATATTCTCAACCACTTCCCTTATTATCTCATGGTGGTTGAGCCTCCCAATCTTATAAATTGAAGGCATTTCTAAGGTGAAAGGGGGGAATGTTTTAGGTGTCAAACCTTTGATCCTAGGATAAAGAGTCCATCAAATAATTCAACATTTTAATCTCAATATTTCCATGCAAGGGTTTTACGAGGAGAGCTTGGAGAATATTTCAGCGACATCAACTTTATTTGTAAGTTCCTTCTTTTGGATTTCCATTAATATTAACTTGGCCTATTCCTTTCATTATGATTGTTTATTGTAATGTCTATGCTTAACTCAAATCGAGTATAGACAAATCTGTTTTATATAATCACATAGAGTGGGAGAAAGGATTTCTTTGTTGTTCATCGTAGGTCCCGAATCACTGAGGAGCTTGGATATCAATCCCGAAGCCTGGAGAAACAATAAAAAACATCGAAACAAGATACATCACATTCTTTCTCTTTCTCATTTCAATTGATTATGAACTATATATATAAGTAAAGTAGAAACCATTTGTTTATTATGTCTTTGGACCAAATAAGGGGTCTTGGTCCAAAGGGGAGCTTAACCTATCTGCAGGGTAAGATTTCTCATAACACTCTCAACCCAATCCTCATGGATTTTAAGGAATTAACCATGCAATTCCAATAGGAGGGACAATAGTATAAGTTCCAAGGAATTACAGGAGGATCCCCTGGGATCATTAGTTCCCATCGAATGGAAAAGCTCCTTAAAAAGGTAATTCATTCATTATTTCCCAACTCTGTTCTATTCAAACAGTTGAGACACCCTTTATGCATCGTGACCTCCAATTGATCCTCTCCAAACACCAAGCTATTTTTTCCACTCCCCATGGACTTCCCCCTTCCCATTGTATTCATGATCATTCCATTCCTCTAGTCCTAGGAAGTCTTCCTCCTGATGCTCACCCTTATTTTCATCCCTTTTCCCGGAAGAATGAAATTGAGAAAATTGTTCAAGAATTTGTTGAAGTGGGTGTTATCCATCCTAGTACTGACCCCTATTATTCTCCTATGGTCATGGTACTCAATAAAGAAGTCACTTGTTGCATGTGTCCAAACTTTAGTTCCCTCAACAAACTCACCATCAAAGACAAAATTCCCATGATTGTCATTGATGATCTATTGGATGAATTAAGTGGTGCTGAGTACTTTGCTAAACCTGATCCCTGTTTGGCTACCACCAGAGACATATGAAAGAGGAAGACATTCCCAAGACTACATTTAGAACTTGTGAGGGTCACTACGAGTTCTTGGTAATGCTCTTTGTCCTATGTAATGCTCCCTCCACTTCCCTGTTGGTTTTGGAGCCTGATTATCTTCCTGATTCAGAGGTCTTTGTTTTCAGTAGTGTTGATACCCCATGAAGACTTTACACCCAGGAAGAATGTACACTCCTCCACACGGGGGAGTGCCGAGGGGGGTTAAATTGTAAATGTATATTGTAATTTCATTGTAAATATGGACCGTTCATTACAAGGTCGCAAATATGACGTTATAAGTTATGTTAGGGTGTTTTTCCCTAGAAGGAAACCCTCTTTTATGAGGGAAATATATTGCAGCTATGTATTGATTGTGAATATTGTATTCTGGGAGAGGAGACTGTGAGAGAAAGAAGAGGAAGTTACAACAGGTTTTTTTGTAGGTTGTATCCCTTTATTTGCTGGATAATAATAAAGGAAGGACTTGGAAATTTCTCTGGTGGATGTAGCCCACACTGGGTGAACCATGCATATATGTGTCTCTATTGTATTGTGTATATTATATGTTTTATTTATGCATTTGTTTTATTTTATTGCTCTACGATCCTGTTTTTATAACAACTCATATCAGAGTGAAAGGTAACTCACGGGAAAAGAGGGTTCCTGGTTCGAGTGGTAGAAATGGCAGAAGATGGAAAGTTTAAGGTCGATAAATTTAACGGCTAAAAATACCAAGTATGGAAGATGAATATGGAATATTATTTATATCAGGAGGATCTATTCCTACCATTGGGTGGAATAACAAAGAAGCTACCGACCATGAAGGACGAATAATGGGAGGTTATTAACAGAAAGGCACTAGGAACGATACAACTGAGCCTGGCAGCGTCGGTGGATTTTAATATTTCAAAAGAAAAGACAACGAAGGAGATGGTGGATGCATTGGATAAACTATATGAAAAACCGCCGGCATCCAATAAGGTATTTCTAATGAATATATTATTTAATATGAAGATGTCAAAAGGTGGGTCTATTGCATATGATTTAAATGAATTTAATACGGTTACTAATCAACTTAGTTATGTAAAAGTGGACTTTGATGATGAGTTCAAGGCTCTTCTAATCTTGTGCTCATTGCCAGAAAGATGAAACGGTTTGGTCATGGCTGTAAGTAACTCTTTCTTTGGTTCAAACACTTTAAAATTTGATGATGTTGTTGGTGTTATCATTAGTGAGGAAATGTGACGGAAAAGCACAGGTGAGACATCAGGTAATGCGTTAAACATGGAGAATAGGGGAAGACAAAAGGATAGAGGAAAGGGCTCAGGGAACCGCAAGAATTATAGGAAGGGCAGATCCGAATCCATACTTGGAAAGATAGAGTGTTGGAATTGTGGGAAGAAAGGACATCTGAAGAAACACTACAAATCTCCAAAGAAACAAAGAGATGGACAACTGGAGAAAAATCAAGAAGAAAATGTAACAGGTGATGTGTTACAAGATGCTTTGATTCTCTCTGTAGATAACATTTTTGAGTCTTGGGTAGTAGATTTAGGGGCTTCATTTCATTCCACACCCCATATGAAACATTTTCTAGATTATGTTCAAGGTGATTTTGGACAGGTTCATTTGGGTGATGATGCCCCATGGAAAATTGTTGGAATGGGAAAGGTAAAAATAAAGCAAAGGAATGGAAACCAATGGTTGTTGAAAGAGGTAAGACATGTTCAATATCTAAGGAAAAATCTAAATTCAATAGGGAAGCTGGAAAGTGAAGGTTGTATATCCATGTTTGCAGATAAGATATGGAAGGTCACCAAAGGATCACTAGTGATAGCGAAAGGAGATAAGGTAGGTACATTGTATTTATGTACTGGTAATACTGACTCTTCTATCTATTTAGCTTCTATATGAGTAGATACAACAATGTGGAATCATAGGCTTGGACACATGAGTGAGAAGGGGATGAAAATACTTCACAAAATAAATTTGTTGGCAGATCTTAAACAAATTGATTTGGATTTCTGTGAGCATTGTGTTTATGGAAAATAGAAGAGAGCCAAATTTCTCAGAGTTGGAAAAGAAAAGAAGAGTGAAAGGTTAGAGCTTGTGCATACAGATGTATGGGGACAAAATCAAGTATCATCTCTTGGTGTCTCTCGTTATTATGTTACTTTTATTGATGATGCAACTAGAAAAACTTGGTTTTATTGCATTCGACAAAAATATGATGTTTTGATACTTTTAAGAAATGGAAGGCTTTGGTTGAGAATGGGACAGGAAAAAGTTTGAAGTGTCTCAGATCAGACAATGTAGGTGAATATTGCACCAAGGAGTTTGATGATTCTCTTCATACCATGGGATTCGTAGAGAGAAGACAGTTGCAGGAACACCACAAGAAAATGGTGTGTTAGAAAGGATGAACATGAAAATCATGGAGCGTGCAAGGAGTATGAGATTGCATGTTGGTTTTCCCTTATAGTTATGTGCATATGTTGTAGATATTGTTGTTTACTTAATAAATAGATGACCTTCAAGCTCTTTGAATGGTATAATTCCATATGAGACATGGACAGGTAAAAAGGTAAACTATTCCTTTTTGAATACTTTCAGTTGTGAATCATTTGTCCATATTGATAAAGAAAATAGAACAAAGCTTGAGGCAAAATCCAAGAAGTGTACCTTTATTGGATATAGTTTTAATGATTTTGGTTATCGCTTATGGGATTATGAAAATAAAAAAATCATTAGGAGTAGAGATGTCATATTCAATGAAAAGTTCATGTACAAAGATCAGTTGCAAGGAAAGAAACAGAAAAAAAAAAAAACAGAATACACAGTGCTTGATGAGATCACTCAAAAAGAAACTCCAAAGGTACCAGAAAATCAAAATGTACAAAAATAGGAGAAGCAAGTACCTCAAAATCCTTCAAGTGTTGTTAGAATATCTACTAGGTTAAGTAGACCCCTTGAATGATACTCTCCTTCGTTGTATTATTTATTCTTGACCGATTCTAGTGAACCGGAATGTTATGAAGAGGCAATGAAGGTAGACACCAAAAAGACGTGGGAGAAAGGAATGGAAGAGGAAATGGGTTCCTTGGTAAATAACCAGACTTGGGATTTGGTTTAGTTGTTTGCAGGAAAAAGAGCATTGCAGAATAAATGGGTTTACAGGTTGAAGGAAGAAGATGGAGGAAAAAAGCGGTACAAGACTAGACTTGTTGTAAATGGGTTTGCAAAAAAGAAAGGTATATATTTTGATGAAATATTTTCTCATGTTGTTAAAATGACTTCAATTAGGACTATTTTAAGTCTTGTGGTAGTAGAAGATTTTCATATTGAACAGTTAGATGTAAAAACAACTTTTCTCCATGGGGATTTGGAGGAATAGATTTATATGCAGCAACCACAAGGGTATGAGTTAAAAGGGAAGGAGAATTTGGTATGCAGGTTGAAGAAGATCTTGTATGGACTAAAGAAATCTCCAAGGCAGTGGTATTTGAAGTTTGCAGGTTTATGACAAAACAAGGTTATAGTATATGTCATTCTGATCATTGTGTTTATTTTAAAAAGCTAGACAATGGAAGCTATATTATATTTCTATTGTATGCAGATGACATGCTTGTTTCAGGGTCTAATATGCAGGATATAAATGTGCTTAAGAAGAAATTAGATAATTCATTTGTGATGAAGGATTTGGGTGCCGCAAAGAAAATCCTTGGTATGAGAATAACAAGAAACATGAAAAAATTCAAATTGACATTATCTCAGGGTGAGTACATAGAGAAGGTGTTGGAGAGGTTTAGAATGAAAAATGAAAAACCAGTTAGTACACCCTTGGCTATCCATTTCAAATTAACAAAGGAAATGTGTCCTAGGACATGGGAGGAGATAGAATACATGTCCAAGGTCCTTTATTCATCAACAATTGGTAGCTTGATGTATGTGATGGTTTGCACAAGACCAGATATTTCACATGCAGTGGGAGTTGTGAGCAGGTATATGAACAATCCAGGTAAATAACATTGGGAGGAAGTAAAGTGGATTCTTAGGTACTCGAGAGGTACTTCTACTCATGCATTATGTTTTGGAGGTTCAGACATTGTTCTAGAGGGATATGTTGATTCATATATGGCAGGTGATAAAGATAGCAGGAGGATCACCACAGGGTATGTTTTTACTGTAGGTGGAACAACAGTAAGATGGATTTCGAAACTGAAAAAGGTTGTTGCACTTTCAACAACATAGGCAGAGTATGTTGCCACTATAAAGGCTAGTAAAGAAATGATTTGGTTACAGAGGTTTATGGAGGAATTGGGAAAGAAGCAAGAGAATAGCAAGTTGTACTATGACAGTGAAAGTGCCATTCATATTGCAAAGAACTCAACCTTCCATTTGAAGATTAAGAATATACAACGTAGGTACCATTTCATACGATCTGTCTTGGAATATGGACATTTGAAGTTGGAAAATATACACACTAGCCAGAATATTACAGACACGTTAACAAAGGGAGTAACCAGGGAGAAACTAAGTTCCTTCTTAGTTTCAGTTGGTCTTCAAGAATGAATATGAAGATGAGAAATGTTCCAGGTCCAAGAAGGATCATAGTCAAGCATATACAACAACGATGGAGTTGTTGAGATCAGTCTCCAAGTGGGAGATTATTGGTTGTGGAGCCTAATTATCTTCCTAATTTAGAGGTCTTTGTTTTAAGCTGTGTTTATACCCCATGAAGACTTTACACCCCGGAAGAATGTACACTCCTCCACGTGGGGGAGTGCAGAGGGGGGTTACCTTGTAAATGTATATTGTAATTTCATTGTAAATCTGGACCATTCGTTATAAGTTTGCAGATCTTACGGTATAATTTATGTTAGGGTTTTTTTCCCTAGAAGGAAACCCTCTTTTATGAGGGAAATGTATTGTGGCTATGTATTTATTGTGAATATTGTATTATGAGAGAGAATACTATGAGAGAAAGAAGAGGAAGTTACAACGGGTTTGTTGTAGGTTGTATCCCTTCATTTGTTGGATAATAATAAAGGAAGGACCTGGCAATTTCTCTGTTGGATGTAGCCCACACTGGGTGAACCATGTATATATGTGCCTCTATTTTACTGTGTATCTTCTATGTTTTATTTCTGCATTTGTTTTATTTTATGGCTCCGCAATCCTGTTTTTCTAACATTTCCAAAGTCTCGTGAATCAAGTCTTCCATCATTTTATCCGTCATTTTTCTTAGTTTTCTTTGATGATATTTTCATCTATAGTTGAAATTGGACCGCCCATATCACCCATGTGGTTCAATTTCTCCATCTACTCTCTTAACACCAACTTTTCCTCAAACAATATAAATGTTCCTTTGGAGCCTCATAAGTGGAGTACTTGGGTCATATTGTCAACAAGGATGGTGTATGGGTGGATCCTAAGAAAATTGAATCTATGTAGGATTGGCCTCGCCTTAAAACTCTTAATATATTGCATGGTTTTTTGGGTTTAACGAGATATTATTGCAATTTTTTTCAGAATTATGGAAAAATTGGATCACCTCTCACTCATCTTCTAAAAATAGTGCTTTCACTTGGACTCTAGAAACTGATCAATAACTCCATGCCTTGAAAGAGGCTATCTTCATGAATCCTATCCTAGACCTTCCTGACTTCTCAAAGATTTTTTTCCTGAAATGTGATGCTTTAGGGAAAGGAATTAGGGCATTCCTCAAGCAAGATGGTCGACCGTTTTCCTTCACTAGCAAACAACTTTCAGAGAGACATTTGGGCCAATCAATCTATGCAAAGGAAATGTTGTCTATTTTGCATGTCATGGATCTCTAGCATCCTTATCTATTGGGGAAACACTTCCAAATTAAAACTGATCATCAAAGGCTCAAGTATTTTCTGGAACAACAAATTTCATCTCTAGAGCAACAAAAATGGGTGACCAATCTACTTGGATATGATTATCAGACCATTTATAAGAAGGGAAAACAAAATGTGGTTGCTGACTCTCTTTCTAGGATGTATGAAGAATAAGGGACCATCTTTTCCCTCTCCTTCATTATACAATATTGGCTCCAAGTTGTTCTCCAAGAATGGCTGCAAGACCCCAAACTTTCTTATTTGATCCAACAATTGAAACAAATGTCTCTAGCTTCTCCAAGGTACTCTTGGCACAATGAATATATTCACTACAAATGCCATATGTATTTAAGAAAAAAATCACAACTTAAATACATGGTGCTTTCTGAGCTTCATGATTCACCCACAACTGGGCATTCAGGGTTTACCAAAACCTATGAAAGGGTAAAAAATTCTTATTTTTTGGATGGTATGAAATAGGAAGTTTGTAACTTTGTGGTTGAATATGACGTTTGTCAACACAACAAGGAGAAACAATCAAATCCCAGGCACACTCTAGCCGCTTTCAATTTCCCCTACTATTTGGAGGGATATTTCTATGGATTTCATTGTTGGCTTACCTAAATCGGGAAATAAGTTAGTCATCATGGTGGTATTTGATCGTCTTTCCAAATATGCTCATTTATGTTCTCTTCAACACCCATTCAAAACACCCACAATGGCTCAAATTTTCTTGGATAGTGTCTTCAAAATTCATGGCATGCCTCATTCTATTGTTTCCAACAGAGACCCAACTTTCACCAACAATTTTTGGCAAGAATTGTTCAGTCTCCAAGGAACCAAATTGCATCTCAACATCACCTATCATCCCTAGAATAATGGCCAAACATAAGTTGTCAACAAGTGTTTGGAAACATATTTGTGTTGTTTTGCATCCGATAGAAAAAATCAGTGGGCTCAATGGATACCCTTAATTGAATGGTGGTACAACACATCTTATCATACAACTACTTGCATGATTTGTTTTGAATTTTTCTATAGAAAAAATCCATCGCCGGTTCTCTCATACATGCCAGGTGAGTTTCGTGAGGTTGAAAAAAATGTTACATTCTAGGAGGCCATTCTCTGTACCCTCAAATAAAATTTGGTCATGGCTCAGAATCACATGAAGAAACAAGCAGATCAAGGTAATTATGAATGTCAATTTGTTGAATAGGACCAAGTGTTTCTACATCTGCAACCTTATAAGTAGACTTCACTCGAACATGAGCACTGTTAGATACTTGATCTCAAATTTTATGGTCCTTATACAATTCTCAAGCGATTGGGGCATGTGGCCTACCGGTTAGCTCTTCCCAGTCATCCTAAGCTCCATCCTATTTTTCATGTCTCATGCTTAAATAAAGTGCTTCGAACTAAGTGCCAAACCCAATTCAGTCTCCCTAAATTGGATGAAAAAGTTTCCCTTTGGTTGCAGCCACAAGTAGTATTGGACCAATGAGAGCATCGTCTCCATCAATGAACCATCAAGGATGTGGATGTGTTAGTTAAGTGAAAGGATACAACTCCAGCAGATGCCACTTGGGAGTCAACCACCATTCTGCAACAATTTCTTCATCTCAAGCCTCGAGGAAAAGGTTTTTCTTCAAGGGGGAGATCATATTAGGGACCTAACCTCCTTAACCCCTCACATAGGTAGAATAATTTATTTTCCATGTAATAAAGGACGACATTAGTTAATAAGGCCTATTTAATAAATGTGAACAAGTCAATGCAAGAAGACCTGATAGAAGCTTTCGCTTCTAGAAATATCTTCCTCTAGAATGTTCTATAGAAGATAGAATTAGTATAAATAAGAGTAGGAGGCATGAGAAATGTTTTTCTTGAGAACTATTGTAATAGAGTTATGCTGTGTTGGAGGTTTCCCCCTTGAAGAGGCAACTAAACATTGATTCCTATCAATAAAGGTATCATTTTTTGTTGTGGTTCTCTACATTTTGTTGTTCCATTAGTATTTTCTGCAATATTTCTTTTTTTATGCTTAAGAGAATACCAATGATACCTAACAATTTGACTTGGACATTAGGGAGAAACCATTCATGCACAATCATTGATTGATATTTGACCTATACATTAGGGATAGGAGACCTAAGTAATGAATCAATTATCCAAAAAGTCATTATTTTTCCTATCATTGGTTGGAGACAAAGCTAGAGCCAGACAATTTTGGCGATAGATCCATGCCTTGTATGCTTTTTTAGTGACTAAAAACTAATAAATATATAACTTAGATACCACATTGCCAACACATTTCTCATTGGTTGTTATGTAAAACCTACCTAGAATCACAAATCAGAACAAAATTGCTAATTTTTAATTCATATCATATTCATTCCTAACTAAACCTTTTACCCCATCCCTAATGGTATTCAAAATATGACTCATTTCTAATGGTCCTTTTTCTTTTCCATGTTCTTAGGATGTTAGGTAAATAGAAATGAGTAAGTTGATAGTACATAAGCAAAATATAAAAACAATAATCATTGAATTATTCACTCCAATGTAGAAGAGAGCACTAAAAGTAATAAGTGAAGGTAGATAATAGATTCAATTGTTGATCTCAAAAAACACCCTTAAAATATGTATAATTATTTTATTCTTATCCTTATCTCCATCCACATTTTTTACTCGTCATCATAATCATTTTTTTTTGTTGAAGTCCTAAAATTGTGTGGTATCTCCTCCCAACACAAGCACAATAAAATCCCTTTAAAGTTCAAATTATTAATATATGGTGGGTATGCCCTTCATACGGATTAGTAGCTAGGATTCAATCAAGCACAATCCTTGTGCATGGATTAGTCTATAGAGGTAGTTACCCCTTATTAACATAATGGTTGATCCCTCTCCGTGCTTAATATAGACAAGTTTATGATGGATCTATGTTGGTCAAACTCAATGATAATATCCTCACTAACATTATATTTTCATGAAGAGTTGGGAGGCCTAAATACAAGCCTGTAATAGGTGCACTTGCATACAAAGTATTGAGATCAATGATGGTGCATTAATTTCCAAGAATGAAGAAGACTTGGTTTCTCTATTTAATTAAATGTACATGTGAAGAGAACTATTAAAGGTTTATGCAACTTCTAATTTTGATAATGTGGTCCTCATTACAAGAAGTGTTGATGGCTCTAGATCCATTATCATTCTTGTAGTATTGTTGCCACTTGTTAGCATATGATAATTTTACAAACAAATTTTAGCAGTCCAACCACCATTTTATTCTACTGGTTGTCAAGTTTTCAACTCAAAATTATTGTTCATGTAGTGTGCCATTTCCCTCCAGGTTCTGCAACAATTTGATTATGAACTAATTAGTGTGATCCATATTTTGGGTAAAAATGGATGATTAAAGAGGAATTCATTAATGGAATGTGACCTATCAATATTATTATACTTTTGGAGTTATTGATGGATATAATTATTTGTGCTCCTATTTAGAAACATCCTATGATGAACTTGTAATAAAGAATCCATAATAGAAGTGGTAAAGAAACGATTAATAACTTATGATCTTGACAAAAGTGGTTGTTAGGATAAACACATATGAACTATGGTGAAATATCATCAAAACTGATAGAGGGATATGCAAGAGTGTATAGTGAGAACCTTGACAAATACAACCCCTGATGCTTGCATCATTTTCTAGAGGATGGAAAAATTATGTTTCTTTTTCCAAATATGTAAAATGAGTATATTACATTTTAATGAATACATTTTCTTAATAGTATATATGGTTTTATACTTTATCTAAAAATTCTCCAAGACTTTACAAGGTTTCATAATTCAATGAAGATTCGCCAATATTTTACAACATTGTATAAAATAGTAAAAGATTAGCCAAAACATTATATATACATATTATATTATTGATAAAATAGCCTTCAAATTTTCCTACGTATCATGGTGATTTGCCCATTTATTATACATATAAATTTAGGGGGGGTTCTTAAAATTACCCCTGCTGACGATTTTCGAGGGTAGGGATTTTTGGGGGAGGACTTATTTTCTTAAGTGACCCTTTCTCAATATTGTTGTCCCATTTATCCTATTCATCAATGTTTTTAGTCAATTTCTCTAGTCCAATCTATATGTCCTTCTCTTTCTCTGCCTGTTTATCCTGCTAGCCTTTTTCTGTTTCTTTGTCGAATTTCTCAGGGAGATCGGTTCCATCTGTTGAAACTGTGATAGGATCATTGTCAATTGACTTATGTGTTGGTGTAGTATGTTCTATCCCTTGATTATGTCCATCTCATTGTTCTTCTACTTATGTATGTTTTTGTGTCTCATTGTTTGTAGACACATCGGGGTGACTTGAATGATTTACTTTACTCAAACTAGTTTCTTCTTGATTCAAGTCGAGTGGATTCGAATTTCTTGTGAGATCTGACTCATCTTAGAATTTATTTGTTCCGTTTTGTTTAGCATGATTCCTTAGAATTCCTTTGATATTAGATTTCTTGATCTTTCCTTGTCACTTCCACTAGGTGGAGAGTTTGAAATAGTTTCTTCATAGGACACTTGGTAGTGTCCTTTCCTTGGTTTCTTTTTGTGTTTGGGTGTGTCTTTTGTTGCCATTCTTTCTTTGATAATTGGAGCAGGATCAATTGGAGGTGAATCCCTCGTTAGGTAAATTGCACTTCCTCTTGTTATTTTCCTCTTTGGAACCAATTTAGTACTTGGGTTGGGTCTTTTTGTGCATGGTCGATGTGATGTGGCCGTAGTCATCTGACTTGTACTTTCCTCCTGCTAATATTCGAGTCTCTTCTTTTTTTGTCTCCTATTTTCGACATGTTTCTCCATAGCCACTTTGGTTTTTTGTGATTCAAAATTATTTTCTTTGAGGGTTTCCATTGCTTCTTGAAATTATGACCCAATATTCGACTTCAATATATTTCTGGTGATTTCTTTGTCTTGTTGAGTTTTCTTTTCCTACAGTTTGAGTTTCTTGACTATCTTGTTCGTGATAGAGGGATTTTTTTATTGCATTGTAGGGTCATCAAAGTTAAGTGTAGTATACACATGAAATGTTTCTTTCCAAATAATATCCATATCTGCTAGATTTCCATCGAGGTCGATAGATTGTTTACCTTTGGCCGATCTTTCCCGTTGCTTTCTTTTTACAAGGATTTTCTTTGTAGGAGTGCCTCCTTCCATGCCCAGATTTTCAACAAATGGAAACATGGTATATATTGATGCTTCTCTTTCCTTCTCATATTCAGTATCTATTAGAGGCATTAGCAAGGTCAAGTTATCCTGTAACATCTCTAGTGGGATTTATGTTACATATAAGAACTGCTTATTGAGCTCTTCAAATATTCAGATCTTTTTTGGCTAATATTATAGTTCCACCGATGCTAGCCCATTGTGAATTCCACACCAAACTGTAGTGTTGTTGAGACTGAGATAGATGTGGGAATTTGGCAGTAGTGCTCATCAAAATTTCTGGTCGACCCTCCATTTGTGCAATACATTCTTCAAGTTATTCACCCAGCTTCTAAACATTTCATCAGTAGGAAGGGAGTCAAATGAACCGACTACTCATGGGGAAAAAACCATATATTTTTACATGGTCGGATCTTGTATTGATGTAAAGGTTGTCTCCTTGACTGGGCTGACTTGGCTCATGGAAAACCAAATTAAAGGAGAAGGGAAATTGACAGCCAATCCATTTTCTTGGCATTCCCTATAATTACTCTTGATTGTTGTGGGTAGATGTTTGGCCTAGTCAAATTTTGTACTTGCTTGGAGAATGTTTCCAATAGGCTCAAGCATCGTGAGCCATCATGAGCTTGGTATGAGATGATAATAAAATTTCATTTCACTCTTAATTTTGTTAGTATGTTGATTAGTAATCCCTTGGAATTCTTTGTCGAGGTTACTCCTATACGGAACTATATCTAGTCGTTTGAATTTAGGGTTTTGGACATAGTGGTTCCACTTTATGGTAAGCCTTTAACACAGTGTACCATTCCTCTGATGATTCCTATTGGATATTCTAACCAAAAATTCCCATTGTGGTATCAACTGACCAAAAAATTAATTGCGTCTTCCTTCCATCCTCCAAATTCTGCCACCTGTAAGGTCCCCAAGAAATGTTGAATTCTAGCTTTCTCTAAGAAATTTGTTTCTTATTCAAAAAATACGACTTACATGCCCCATGTAATAAAGTTTTTCTATTTTTCAACCCACTCAATCTCTTCCATTTTCACACCTCATATGTTTTGCATGTGGAATTCTAACTCTGTTGTGGTGACTCTGTCAAATTTAGATTTTGTTCTTGGCTCCCAGAGAGTCCAGGACTTGACCTCTCATTCTTGGCATGGCTGTAGTTTGTTTTTGGTCAGACTAAAAGTTTATTTTATGAGGTTTGAGAATTGATTTCTTGGTTTTAATATCAGTTCTCTAAGTGATTTGATTATTGGGAGTAAATAGTAGGGAAACAAAGTTGTATGTCTCCTCTATATTTATATACAGGAGGTGAAGTGGAGGACTTTAATTTGAATGACATTATTGTTAATTCACATGCGTTGATAGTTATAGTGGACTTAAATGCTTGTTTGTATGAGGGGACAAATATGTTGATGAAAAAGTGGCGGTCCATCCCATCCCATCGGGCATTGATTACGTCAAAGTACTCTCAGTGGCCAATTGTTTCGACTAAGTCAATTTCCTTTTCTTGGGGAGTTTGCCTGACTTGGTATAATTTTTTTGTTTGGTTTGTTTGGATGATATGGTTGGGTTGGTTATTCCATTCGATCGAAGATCTCTAATCGAATCATTTGACTAGGTTAGTTTTATTTTTTTTTGACTTGGGTGATGTTCGACTTTCCATATTCTTTTTGATGATTTCTTTGAAGATAATCATTCTCTCTTAGTTTGTAGTTTCCATCCTCACTTTATTTCTAATTTTCTCTCTCGCTTGATTTATAATGTTCATGATGGAATACTGAGAGGGGGGGGGGTGAATCCGTATGAGCACTTTTTACCACTTTCAATCACAATATATAAGCTTCAAATTTATCAATAGTATATCATTTATTATTTCATTCAATATGTGATGAGAATATAGCCATAATCAGTACCATTCAACAATATCACATGAGATACACAGTACATCAAAATTTACATGGAAACCCAAATGGGAGAAAACCACATAATGCTTTCTTATATATATCAAGATTACATTCATAGGAAGCACCAAATTCCTAATTCTCTAGCACCAATTGGAAGGAGGCTCCAACCCCCTATTTACAGGATCCAAAATGAAGGAAGCTACAACTCCCTAAATTCTCCAGCTACAACTAGAAGGAGGCTCCAACCTGAAGGAAGCTCCAACTTCCTGTATTCTCTAGCTCCAACCAGAAGGAGGCTACGACCCCCTAATTTACAGGATCCAACACGAAGGAAGCTCCAAGTCCTTTATTTTTCTGGCACCAACCAGAAGGAGGATACAACCCCCTTTCCTTGCCCCATCTCGCTTCCCTAAAATATAAGTGTAGACTCAACCTATCACTACCACTGATACTGTCACTTCCACTGTCACTAATACATCAATCAACCTATCATTGTCACTATCAAATCAACCTATCACTATCAATGTCACATCAACTTATCACTAGCATTGTCACATCAACTTGTCGTTGTCACTGTCACATCAACCTATCACTATCACTACCACATCAACCTGTCACTGTCATTGTCAACCTATCACCGTCACTGTCACATCGACATGTAACTTCCACTGTCTTTGTCACTATAATTGACATACCATCATCAACATGTGTGTCTCAACCATGTACCAAATACCTGTACCATATCATGCATCAACCATGTACCAACACATGTACAAAAACATGTATCATACCATGTACAAAAACATGTACCATACCATACATCAATCGCGTGCCAAAACGTGTACCTCAAACATGTGTCATATCACTCATGAGATGCCTCAACCATAAGCCATAAACCATGTTCCAGGGATATATTCCAATGCATCCAGGATATGCCTCAAGAATATAACATATAGCAAACCATATTCCAAGTATCCAAGATGTGCCAATGTCTCAACAATATGCCTCAAGAATGCACCATATCAATCAAGATCATATATCAAGTATATGCCTCACACATGTTCCAATCATCACAAATATGTTCCTATAACAATGAGCCATAACATCCATAAACCAAGTACCAAGGATATGTCTCAAGCATGTATCAATATCACCAAGACATGAACCTCAACCATATGAAATCATGTACCAAAAAGGCCTCCAAGACATGCCTTAAACATATGCCATAACTACCAAGATATGAACTTCAAAACACATAGAAGGAATACCTTTCATCATGAGGAAACCCTAATGCATCATATCTTTGATCACCATACCTTTCTCAACTTCAAAATCAACTAGATGGAACGTTCTTCAAGCTTTTTCAAAAGCATCTATTATTTTCTTCACTGTGACTTGTGGATGTCTGCTACTTGCTCCACTATGACCCATGGATATCTACTACTTGATCCACTGTGACCCATTGATGTATGCTACTTTCTCCACTACGAACCGCATATGACCTCAGAAAACCTTTGTACACTTTGCTCTTGCATTCTTTCCCTTCATTGAACTTCACCAATCTTCCTAGCAAAAGTGTAGACCCACTTAGGCTAGCTTCATTCACAAAACTAGGTAACTTCTTTCCTTAAATTTAGGTCTTCTTGTACTTTCCTGTTACAACCACTATACCCTTTAATTAATGACTTGTGATTGTTTAGGAACTTCTTAACCATTCTTCAAGGCTTCCAAATTCAAGAGGGAATAACTCCTCAACTGTGAGGAACCACATGACATACCACCTACCATTGGAAACAACACGACAAGTACTATCCATCTATGAGTGTGTTACATGCATTTGCAATGTCCTTCATATACTTATTTGTCAAACAACTTTGGATTCCATGACCACACCATCTGGGGCTTCTCAACCACTTAACCACTTAACTATATTTCCATGGATTCTTCTAAGATTCACTAGGGTTGACATCAATGCTTATAGACTTCTTCTAGAGATGACACCAATGAAAAATAACTTTCAAACAATATCCCCCTTTGTAATTTATGGAAACACTCATACTCTACCTAGGACCAATGCTCTCGATATTTCTCTCTGCATGTTTATCTCCCCCTTTGACATCAATGGAAAAGGGAAACTCTCTTGGGGGATTCTCCCCCTATATTCATGCCTCTGATCTTTCTCTATTTTCATGCACTCCCCCCATCTTCATCCTTCTGATCTTTTCTTTTCTATTTTTGTTATTTTTCTTCCCCTTTGACATAAGGGTAACTTATTTTGACGGTTTCTCTCCCCTGTCTTCTTTTGCAAGATGCCATGTAAATCAATGTGGGGATTCTTGTACTTGATTCCTTTCCTCTCTTCTAGTGCTTCTTTTCCATTGGTGGTTCCTCTTGTAATTCACCGACATATATAAAATCATTCAAAGTTACTTGACTTCAAATCTTCATATCTTTTCATGTTTATTTATTAGACATCAATGACCATACTTTTCAACAATTTCCCTTTGACAGTATGGCTTCTGCTTACTATTTCTCTTCCCTTGTTATGTTGTTCCTTTCACTGTTTTCCTTCATGTGGCTAACTGATTCCACTTGTTAATCCAATGTCATATATCTGTCTATTCCTATCAAATATCTCATGAATCCAAATATGTCCATATGTCGTAAATTGTCCATGATTCTACTACACGATGATGATCCATCTATCACTTTACTATTATGAAATCCTTTTTGAATCTGCTACAAATGATTAGTGCATATTCTTGTTGCTCAATATGTCTACTCAAAATGGAACAATCTATATTGAATGTGCCCCTTCCTGAATATATGCTTGGAATCCTCTATAGCATCATGAGTCTCTATCTTAAATCATTATGAATATGTCTTTCCAAAAATATGAAAATACTTCAGAATACTCAAAAGATAGTTCTCTAATATGTAGAGTTGCTTCTTAGAATCCCCTTATACAATATTCATAATTAATGGGAGTCTCCAAGCTAGATGGCTCATAAATGTGGAGGAATCCACCCTAATGCGGAGTAATATTCCTCTTCTATCATCTGAATTTTGACATCTTCCTCTTCATCGTCCTCCTGAATTCTAACATCTTCCTCTTCATCGTCTTCCTGAATTTTGACATCTTCCTCTTTTCATGTAGATTCATCATGATCTCACACTACTGCAAATACTGAGAGTATGATCTTTGGGAGTTCTTCATTCACTTGTTCTTCAATCACCTTCTCTTCATTCACCTGTTATTTATTCACCCATTCTTGCCTTCTTTGCCAAAGCTTCTTGCATATGATATCAATGTTATCTTTCATGGAAATATACATCATGCTTCTAAAATCGCGAGCTATTTGTCTATATTTGTGGAATTTATAAAACTCAATATTGTATGGAGCCACATGAACATTTATTTCTTGAACATTTCTTCCATAAGATCTGCAATCTACAACTTTATTTCCAAAGTTACAAGAAAAACAATTACCATAAAATAAAATTTGATACCTGAAAGTAATTCTATTGTCATAATTATGTTTTACAATGTATATTTAAAGTCCAAACTAGTTTTGTTTTATTTGTGGTATTTTCTCCCCATTCCTAGGGTTTTTTTGGACTATGTATGTAATCGTGTTTCCTTGTTGCAGTATTTTATATAGTACAAGTTCACTAGTTTGAGTAAAATAATAATAATAATAATGTTGAAAAGTACATCCAAACAACTTTATTATAAATGATATAAGAAAATGATGTCTTTTTCCTTTTTCCATTTTCCTCTTAATTGTGTCGTGTTTCAAAACCACACTACATTGGGTCTTGTGACAACTAATTGACCTTGTCTTATGTTTCCTTTCCTTTCCTTTTGTTTCCTTGGCTTTGACTTGAATTTCCATGTCTAGCCTTTCCTTTCCATGCCTTAAATTTCCTGGTATTGCTCCTTGCCTTGTCTTTCCTTTCCATGTCTTGTCTTTCCATGACATACATTGCCTTGCCTTGCAATGTCTTTCCTTGACTTGCCTTTCCTTTCCTTTCCTTTTCTTTCCTTCTCTTGTCTTTCCTTGCCTTGACTTTCTTTGTCACATGTTTCCTTTCCATGTGTTTCCTTGCCTTGACATGCCTTACCATGTATTTCCATTCCTTTCCTTGCCTTGTATTTCCATGCCACGACATGTCTTGTCTTGTCTTTCGTTTCCTTTCCTTTCCTTCTCTTTCCTTGCCTTGTCTTTCCATGCCTTGCATTTCCATGTCTTTCCTTGCCTTACCTTACATTTCCTTTCCTTGTCTTGTCTTTCCATGCTTGTCTTTCCTTTTTTTTCCTTGGCATGTATTTTCATTCATTTCCTTGCCTTTCCATGTGGCCCACCCTCCTCCACCATTATAAATAGAATAACCCTTAGTATCCCTCTTTTCCATGACTAGGTTTAGTAGACTTAATACTTCCAAGTTCTATTCCCATATTAAAAAACAAAGGGTCTTTGTTATGTGGATCTTGAAATTACACTAAACATTATTGTTATGAAATAGGTTGATAATTTTGGCCTCCATATATATACTTATAAACACTTCATCGTTATCATCCCATGCCAAAATCATATTCAATGTGAGCATGTGGTGCACAAAATGGAACATTCTAAGAATGAATATAGCCTTCAATACAAATTCTATATCATGGGTGTTGGATTAGATGTTGTTTTGGATATTCAATGGTGTATTTAGGTAGGTAATTACTGTAGTAACCACTGTTTGAAAGTTCTCTCTTTCCACCAACATGATCATGATGCGACTCTCAAAGGAATTGAACCTAAGAGCATCCAATATGTGGAATCCAAACACATGTCCAAACGGTGTTTTAAATCCATCATTTGGATATACATTAATATTGGAAAAAACAAACCCAATATTAGTAAAATTGGGCTCTAACCATATTGAAGGATTGTCTTCTTAAAGTGAAGGATGTATGCAAAATGTTGTAGATATTGTATCTCTACTCATTCTTTTCATTTCCATGTCTAGCCTTTCCTTGCATTTCCTTTCCATTGCTAGCCTTGTCTTGCCTTTCCTTTCCATGTATAGTATTTCCTTGCCACACCTTTCCTTTCCATGTATAGGTATAGGTATTGCCATGTCTTGACATGCCTTTCCTTGCCATGTATATCCTTTCCATTCCTTTCCTTGCCATGCCTTTCCTTCCCTTTCCTTGTCTTTTTGTGCCTTGCCTTGCCTTGCAATGTCTAGCCTTTCCTTTCCATGTCTATCATTGCATTGCCTTGCCTTTCCTTGCATTTCCATGTCTTTCCTTGCCTTTCCTTTCCTTGCCTTGCCTTTCCTTGTCTTTCCCTGCCTTGTATTTGCAATGATGTAATATGTGAAATTAAAATTAAAACAACATCCATTCACCATCCAATGTCCTGAAATGAACTCAGATTTTGTCCTTGCATCTAGAATCACCATAATCCCATTATGTTTATGAAATTAATCATGAATGTGATTAAAATAATGCAAAGTTATGAGTTCATCACATAAGTACTTAATGATCAACAATGTGAACATGTATATGTGAAATATGTGTGACATAATAAAAATTTAGGTTCAAAAGTTTATTTTCCAACAGTCTTTAAAATTTATTATTCCATCACATGAAGTATCATGCACCAAAATTTCTCATCATTATCCCAAAAAGGAAAAATTATGTTCTGGTAAAATTAAAATACCTAGAACATGACCATGACCTAGACCATGACCATGACCTATACCATGACATAGACCTAGACCTAGACCATGACCTAGACCTAGACCTAGACCTATACCTCAACCTTTCATTTCCATGCCTTTCCTTGCCAAGTCTAGTCTTTCATTGCCTTGCCTTGCCTTGCCTTGCCTTGCCTTTCCTTGACTTGCATTTCCTTCCCTTGCCTTGAATTTCCTTGCCATGATTTTCCTTGCCTTGACTTAGACCTAGACCATGACCTAAACCATGAACTAGACCATGACCTAGAACTAGACCTTGACCTAGACCTAGACCTAGACCTAGACCTAGACTTAGACCATGACCTAGAACTAGACCTTTCCTTTCCATGAAGTGCCCATGTATAGACTTGTTTTTCCTTACCTTGAATTTCCTTTCCTTTTCATTCCATTTCCTTGGCTTTCCATTGCCTTGAGTTGCATTTTATTTCCTTCCATTGTCTTTCCTAGCCTTTCTTTTCCTTGACTTAGACCTAGACCTAGACCTAGACCTAGACCATGACCTAGACCTATACCTAGACCATGACCTAGACCTAGATCTACATCTATACCATGACCTATACCTATACCTAGACCTTTACTTTCCATTTTAATCATTTCTTTTCTTTGAATTTCATTTCCTTGCCTTTCTATGCCATTGTCTTTCTTTGCATTTCCTTTCCTTGCCTTGCATTGCCTTGCCTTGCATTGTATTTCCTTTCCTTGCATTGACTTTCCTTTCCTTTCCTTTCATTGACTTAGACATATACCATGACCTAGACCTATACCTACATCATGATCATGACCTAGACCTATACCTTTACTTGCCACACCTTTCCTTTCCATTTCTAGACTTGCCTTTCCTTGCCTGTCTACCCTTACCTTACATTGCATTATCTTTCATTGACTTGCCTTGACATGCCTTGCCTTTCCTTTCTATTTCTAGCCTTACCTTACCTTACCATGACCTAGACCATGACCTAGAGCTAGACCTTTCCTTTCCATGCCTTTCCTTGCCATGTTTATCCTCACTTTTCCTTGCATTACATTGCTTTTCCTTGCCTTGCCTTGCCTTACATTTCCTTGACTTAGACATAGACCATGACCTAGACCATGACCTAGACCAAGACCTAGACCTAGACCTATACCATGATCATAACCATGACCTAGACCTATACCTATATCTAGACCTTGAATTTACATGTCTTGCCTTGATTTTACATGTCTACCCTTTCCTTGCCTTGAATTGTCTTGCCTTTCCTTGTCTTTCCATCTCTTTCCTTGCATTGTCTTGCCTTGTATTTCTTTTCCTTGCATTGCTTTGTCTTTCATTGCCTTTACTTGACTTATACCTATAACATGTCCTAGATCTATGCCATGACCTAAACCTAGACACATGTGGGAGCTTACGAAACTTAGTTATGCCACTCGGTTTGGATTTTATGCCCCCGAGCCATATTTTCAACATGTCCGTGAATGGCTTGAGGAGGCGAGTTTAAAATTTCCATAAAACTTTAAATAGGTCTCAGATGAATGAACCATAGTTTGAATTGGATTCCTAACATTGGGTTACAGCCAGGGGTACCCCTCCACTGTGATTATGCTTCCCAAAAAAATGTTTGTTAGATGATCTCCAAATCTAGGGTTTTTCTTAATGAGGCACAATGCTACCATGTGTGACTTTGATTTTATGTTGTCCAAATAGAGGTTAACTATTAACCACATAATTATGCTTACAATTTTATAAAAAAAGAAGTAAATCAATCCTAAATTATTAAGATTCAATGATAAATAGATTCCAAATGTAAGAATAAAGACTAGTAAACCATTAACTATTAATTGTTTGAAAGAAATAACATTAAACTATGCTAAATAGATGCAAGATGATAAACCATGGTGGATTAAAATGCAAAGTCCTAAAGCTAACACAAGTCATTGGGAGAGAGAGAGAGAGAGAGAGGATACTC
The DNA here is from genome assembly GCA_009831015.1 of Picea engelmannii. Taxonomy (NCBI): domain Eukaryota; kingdom Viridiplantae; phylum Streptophyta; class Pinopsida; order Pinales; family Pinaceae; genus Picea; species Picea engelmannii. Next base: position 177,845 of record ML798974.1, read on the forward strand.
AAGGAAAGCAAGAAAAGGAAATGCAAGCAAAGGCAAGGAAAGTATAGACATGGCAAGGAAAATCAAGGCAAGGAAAGGCATGGAAAGGCAAGCCATGGCAAGGAATGGAAATCCAAGGAAAAGCAAGGCAAGGATAGACATGGAAAGACAAAACATGGCATGGCAAGGAAAGAAAAGGCAAGGCAAGGGAAGGGAAGGCAAGGCATGGAAAGACAAGACAAGGCATGAAAAGTTAAGGTATAGGTATAGGTATTGGTCTAGGTATAGGTATAGGTCAAGGTCATGGTCTAGGTCTAGTTCATGATCTATGTCATGGCCTAGGTCATGGTCATGGTGTAGATCTAGGTCCAGGTATAGTTATACATCATGGTAGAGCTAAGACATGGAAAGAAAAGGAAAGCCAATGCAAGGCAAGCCAAGGCTAGACATGGGAAAGAGAGACATGGGATGGCAAGGAGAGGCAAGGAATGGAAATACAAGGCAAGACAAGGCAAGGAAAGGAAATGTGAGGCAGGGAAATTCAAGGCTAGACATGGTAAGGAAAGGCATGGAAATACAAGTTCTAGGTAGAGGTATAGGTCTAGGTATGAGTCAAGGCAAGGCAAGGAAATACAATGAAAGGTAGGGAAATGCAAGGTAAGGCAATGGAAAGGAAAATCAAGGCTATACGTGAGAAGGTAAGGCATGGCAAGGAAAGGTCTAGGTCTAGGTTTAGGTCTAGATCATGGTCTAGATCATGGTCATGGTGTAGGTCTAGGTCTAGGTCTAGGTCTAGGTCTAGGTCATGGTCATGGTCATGGTCTAAGTCTAGGTCAAGGAAAGGAAAATCAAGGAAAGGAAATGGAAGGAAAGGAAATGCAATGCAAGGCAAGGCAAGGCAAGTCAAGACAAGACCTGCACCTGCACCTAGACCTTTCCTAGACATAGATGTATATGTAGATGTAGATGTAGACCTAGACCAGGAAAGGCAAGGCAATACATGGCAAGGAAAGGCATGCAAATGCAAGGTAAGGAAAGGTAGGGCAAGACATGGCAAGGAAAGGCATGGTAAGACATGGCAAGACATATACCTAGACCAAATTGATGGATTAGAGGACACAAATTGATTGTGTGTGAGGGGTGTTTCTAAGACAATCAATGATGTTTACTAAGAAATAAAAGTAAATTAAATGCACCATAACACTAGCTATGAAAGAAAAAGAAAAATTAAATTAAATGCACCAAGAAAATGAATTTTAAACCAAGGACCAAGTAAATCCAATGCGTTAGTTTGTTTGAGGGTTTATTACCCTGTGTGTAATATTAGAAAATAAATAAACCAATTCAACCTTAAAGGAATTAGACAAGGAATTTCATACTTTGCGAACATTTACTTGAGTAAATGATCTAGTATTAAAATAATATTGAATAAACCCTAAATCATTGAAAGGTTTAAAAGGATCATTGATTGTGTGTGTTAGGGTTGTTGCTAAGGCAATCAATGATGCTTAAAAGTTTATAATAGTAATACTAAATCAATCCTAAATTAATAAGATGCAATGAGAAAAATATGCCAAATGAAAGAATAAAGACTAGTAAACGATTTACTATTGATTGCTTGAAAGAAATATCATTAAACTATGCTAAATAGATGCAATATGATAAACCCTCATGGCTGAAAAATAAAATCCATAAAGCAAACACATGTCATTGGGAGAGAGGGAGAGAGCTACACAAGGAATGACTAGTTAAGGAAAGCAAGACAAGCAAAGTCAAGGAAAGTCTAGACATGTCAAGGCAAGGCATGGCAAGATAAGGGAAGACAAGACAAGGCAAGGAAAGGAAAGGAAAGACAATACAAGGCACAACAAGGCATGGAAAGACAAGTAAAGGAAAGGAAAGGAAATATAAGGCATAGGATGGCAAGGAAAAGAAAGGTAAGGCAAGGTAATACAAGGCAAGGGAAGGGAAGCTAAGACAACGTAAGGAAAGGCAAGGCATGGAAGTGCAAGGTAAATAAAGGCATGGAAAGACAAGGAAAGGAAAGGCAAGGAAAGGTAGGAAAAGGCATGGCATGGCAAGACAAGGCAAGGAAAGGCATGTCATGGCATGTCAATACAAGGCAAGACAAGGCAAGGCATGACAAGGAAAGGCAAGGCATGACAAGATAAGGTATGGAAAGAAAAGGAAAGAAAAGACAAGACAATGCATGACAAGGAAAGGCAAGGTAAGGTAAGGAGAGGCCTAACATGGAAAGGCATGAGAAATCCCATATTTTCGACAATCAAATACAAGACAAGACATGGAAAGAAAAGGAAAGGAAAGACAAGACAAGACATGGAATGGAAATGAAATGCAAGGAAAGGAAAGGCAAGGTATGGAAAGATAAGGCAAGGAAAGGAAAGGCATGGAAATATAAGGCATGGAAAGACAAGGCATGGCAAGACGAGGCAAGGAAAGACAAGGAAAGGAAAGGAGAGGCCATGTTAGCACTCTGTAAATTTTGTCCGACTGATAGAAAAATGACAGAGGCAATTGTTTCAACCTAATTTAGAGCTGGGCACTAGCCTGCTCAACTCAGAGAGGGATCTCTCATGTCACTTGATATATATTTGGCAATCAATGGCTAGATTTGGTTTGTTTTGGGTTTTTTTATAAATTTTCTAGCAAGGAGGGGGAGGGACACTCACAGCTATGGAGTCGAAATTTTGAAAGTTAATGAAAACAATGATTGGACAGTATAACTCTCCAGAGGACAAAGGCTAAATGAGGCAATGAATATGAGTTGAAAATTGAGTTTAAGCAAAGTGTAGGAAGAAGGAGAAAACAAATAACTGCATCAGAGCATTACTGAAATGAATTCTGAATTAGTTAAGAAGAAACACACACAGTTTAAATTGCTTAAGCCGAGAGAATCATAAGATGAATTCTTGGCCTTTAACTCTCCAATTTAAATAGAAGAAAATGTAAATGGAAATAAAGAACACAGGAAATACATACAATGAAAGGAGACAAAACTCATATCACCACCATTAGAATATTTTCATAGAGACCTCAAAAGCTTCTATATATGTATTCAATTCAGCTCCAGAAAATTACAATAGAGTTCGGAAACAACAAAAAGGTGCCCTTGTACTTCTACCAACATTAATTCATTCAAACGTTTTAGTACTTATACAATTCAATTACAATTGCTAAAACTGAAGCGTTTCAGTTTCTAAAACTAACTAAAATAATTACAAGCCAACGGTTTCGATAGGCGAACCGATTTACAATTATTTAAGAAAAATGTTTCATAAACTAGGGACAGATTTCTTCTGACTGCTCGATTTCCTCTACGCCATATGTCTTGCTCCAATCTCCTATCGAACTTGCCAGTCTGGTGACACCTGGAAGCTATTTACTGGTCCCTAGAAAACTTCTTTTCATCCTACCTAGCTGCACGATCTCCTTCCACTGTGAGTCAAAAGGAATCTTGTAATACATCATTTCCTTTATCAGAATCTCTAGATCAATGCAAGTAACTCAAGACATAGTCGGTAGCCTGATCTTTACTGTCTTAAAATGATTTAAAATCTTGAAATGTGTGGTTAAATATTCCACCAGACTTGGTCCCTTCAATTTTTCTTCCAGACCATCAAACTTAGAATGATCCATTCTGCACTGTGTGAGGAGGGCATTGTACTGCTCTGGGTTGTATAATTTTCCTTTGCCATCCCAAAATGGTGGGAGGCACTTGATAAAACATTGTTCGAATGTATCCTTAAATTATTGTATGCTCTGCTCCATCTGCACCACTTTGGTTTGAACTGACTTGAGAAAATTGTGCTTAGTGATTATCCTCCTAGCCCAAATGATTAGCGCGGTCTTGTCTTTGACTCCAATGGTCTGGAGATCAACAATAGGAACAAAATTAAGCAAATTTATAGAATTTTGGGCCCAATATAAGGGTTTTTTTGCCAGTGTTTCATTTACAACTGTACACCTGCTTCGGGCCGTGATAGCCATGTTTTCTTTGTCATTTATGAAATTTAGGTATACCCTGAATTTACCAGCTTCAACAGTGATAGAGTCCCATATTACATGTTTGGCTCCCTGCAAAAGTCCTTTACCTTTCAACCTCATTTTCAATTTTCTCACTCTTTCCTACAACTCTTGATTTTCATTTTGGAACTTGACTATCTTCTCATTCTTAGTTTTCATTTCCTGTTGTAGCCTTTCTATATCTCCTCTAAGATTCTTGATTTCCCCTTCCTCCAGACTAACATGGGACATAGCCTGAACCAGTCCATCAACGTTAGGCCCAATTTCTGCAATGGAAGGTACAATAACAACTATGTCTAATGTTATTGCTTGTCCTTGTGACCAATTCTCCTTTTCCTTTTCCAGCTGCAATACTTTGGCTTTGTAATTTAGTGCTTCCTATCTATATGTCGTTTTTTCTTCCCTTAGAGTAGCCAACTCTATTGTCTGTTGATATTATGTAGCAGACACTTTCAACTTCTTCTTCAGGCTTTGGATCATCTTTTATTTCTCATCTAAGGAATCTTTTACCCCTTGAGGGCCTTCAGATTCCAATATTTTGACCTGTGTCTGCCAGGCTCTCCTAGATGATTTTTCCTGCTTCAATTGTCCATCCAATTTAAGTGCATGGCTTGTCAGTCTTGAAACCCTCAAACTTAGACTCAGGTAGTCTGAATATAGCATGTCATTGGCGTTCCTATGGAACTTTACCTTGTCTAGGGCACCAATATTTTCATAATGTAGCTTGATTTCAGACACTTTATCCTCATCTTCCACCGCTATGTTAAATGTCTTTCTTTATACATCCCTAACTGAGAACAGGGAAGACTTGTGCTGGGAGATCCTCTCTACTTCAAGTAACAAATCTCTAATTTCACTCATGGCCAAATTTCCCTTCACAATGTATTGGTTTGCTAACTCTTCTTTGGATTGGTAGACCGCTCCAGGTGCCTTATTAAAGACATGTTTCTTGTTGCTGAAAGATCTTGAGTTGCTTTCACCCTGTGGAATGCTCTATATATTATCTTCTTCGTTTTTGGTTCTTCTCTCCACCATCTCCATGCTCATTTTCTATTTGGGTTCTTCCTCCTCCAGGTTTAATATCTATGGGGTCTGTGTGATTTTCATTTTCTTGGGAACATTTTGCTGACTATCGGCACTCAGGGCCTCTAAACTGCTCCTCTTATTATAAACACTCATCTTTGGGGATTTAATAATCAACCTTGAATAATTTTTATGTGCTTGGATCTGCTATGCGTCTGACTCTATTTGTTGTGTCTGATGAGGTTGTAAGATGACTTCCATATCTGCACAAGTTTCCAGATTTTCCAGTTTATCAAATCCTTCAACACGCTCATGCTCATAGGGGCCTTGTTTTCTCTTCAGTCTTCTTTTAGATATGAATTGGTGTGGATCATATTTCCTCCCTTGTAACTGTGTAAACCCAAATTCACTGAGCTTGGCCTGGATCGGAGGCAAACATGAACTAGTCTTTACCAAAAAGGGTCCTATTATGAAAGGAAACTTCAAGTTAGATGCCTTGTGCATTTTCAAAAAATGTTATGTTTCTGAGATGATCCTTTATCTAATGAACTCTAGGGAAAAGACTCTTGGATTCAAGAAGACAGGTAAAAGTTAAGTTCCCTCTTGATAACCATATACCCAAATTGCAGTAGAATGCATGAACAACATCCAATCTCCTACCCGGTTCTTTGGATTGGGTTGTAAAGAGATTTTCATTTCTTCCAAAACCCTTGGCAGGTTGGTGTTGAAGATTGGACTATAAATCCTGGACATGATCTTAATTATAAAAACAAGCATTGTGATCCTTTTGCACTCAGTCAAGATGAATGCGGCTTCAGGGAATTTTGTCTTAGTTGTTTCCAGGAACATTCTCAGAAAGTGCGTGTAATACCTGAAGTGTCACGGTGATTGGAAATTTACCATCTATTTGTGCACAGTATCAGTGATGAAATCTTCAAAGCTGATACAGACTGACTAACTGGACTCTGACTGAAAAAAGGTCAACAAAAAACCCAACATGACCTCTACTACAAATTTGTCATTATCTAATCCTAAAATCTGACTGAGTATGGAACATGCCCACTAGACCTCCATAACCATGACACTTACATCCATAGGCAATGACAGATTCTTAGAATGATGTTCGAGTTTAACAATGGTCTGCAAAAAAAGGGTTTTGACCTCGGGGGGGCATTCTCTATAAACTGTGATTATTTTCTCTTCCTTGAAGGGCTCTAACACTGCGGGGGAAGACTCTGGTGTACTGAGAGCGTATCGAATTGATGAACTATCTACTCTGCACAAGACCTCTGACCCTAACTTATTCAAAATGACCTTTTCTTCTTGCGAGTATTGTTATGCACACTAGATTATGAATTCTGGGAAAGGGAACACGACTTCGACGGTGTAAGGGGTTATAGAAGCTTGGGCCACTTCGATGAAGGGTATTCATTTCCCGACATTGTCTAACAAATTGGCTCTAGATACGAAAATGGGTGAGACAGTTATCTCTGTGTCAAATATATTGGAGTCCCTATCAATTAGGGCTTCTTCTTTAGAGGCTGGATCTTTCTCTGTTACAGATAAAATGACAGAATTCATGGCAATGATGAAAAATACCTATGAATTAGCGTCGAATGCACAAGTCTGGTTCACTGTTGAGCTTCGGTTCGAATGGAGCGTTTGCACCAATTTTTAAACATTCAGATGTTTTGAAATATCAAAAAATAATGACCGAGGCCCTCCTTTTATATCCGCTTTTCGATATCAGGGCGAAACAAAGTGGTTTTGGGTAGACCACTTTTCACCCCGATATGCCTCTAGTGGCAACACCTGTTTGCGAGATGAAACCACAGAATTTCCCCCAGCCCGCTCTCTAGCAATTAACCTTCGCGTTATTTCCTCACTTGATATGTCTCTTAACCGTCGATCTGGGTTGTTCAATATATGTGGCCCGTTGGGCCCCATCCACTTCTGTGCCTCCGCTATATTTATCCCTTTGTCTCTAGATGTGACCTGGTACTCCAAACTATTGCGCCTCCATATCGATGTAGCTCCTCGCCAAATTTCGATACTTGGATTCCATCAAAAGAAAATTGTTATGGTGATAACATAGGCTCCAACTAGGGATGTTATCCTCCCTGTGAGGTAGAAAAGAACAGTAGACCAAGTGCCTACCCATTGTGCTGTGATTTATTCATGTAGTCTGAATCTGCCAACCTTTATTCAAAATCTCAAAATCAACCCAACATAGCTCAGGGAATTCACCTCGATCTTCAACTATGTTGCTTTTATTCCAACTTATTCATGCGGAAAGAAAAAAAAAAACGATTATGTACAACGAATGGAAGGGGTGATGATGTTTAAATGATATAATGCTTGAGGAACCTGCCATTCACAGGCCCTCCTCCAATGATGTCTCCATTACTCTCATGTAGTATGTAGGCATTGCTTCCACAGTATGTTGCAATTTTGAATGGTCCTAACTACAGATGATCAAACTTCACATGCTTTCCCTTATCTTCATTTTTGGCATCCCATTTTAATACTAAGTCTCTCAGTTTGAAGTCATATGCCTTAGTACGTATGTCAAAATCCTCTTTGATCTTTTCTTGACATAGCTAAGCATTATTGAAAGCCCTTTCTCTCGTCTGTTGGACACTGATTAGTTCATCCTTTCTTCTTCGAGTGGCATCTGTTTCTGCATCTTGCTCCTGTAACAACTTCATCACTGGCAATCCAAATGCAATAGGAAAAATTACCTCTGTATCATAAATGATCTGGAAAGGGGATGTGGCTATGGATCTCTTTGGGGATATTTTGTTAGCCCACAGTGCATGGATGAGATTTTTGTGCCATGCCTTTTTATTTTCTTACAACATTTTTTTGATGATTCTGACTAAGCTTTTATTCGAAGACTCCGCCAACCCATTTCCTTGAGGGTAGTATGATGTAGAATGACCAAGGGAGATATTGTAATCACTGCATAATTTTTCTATTTTCTTGGACTTGAAAGCCATTACATTGTTTGTTATGATCTTGGTTGAGCATCTGAACCTGGACATAATATTTTCTTTGAAAAACCAGATGATAACATCATTTGTTTCCTGCTTGGTGGGAACTACCTCAATCCACTTAGTGAAATAATTTGTTGTTGTCAGAATCCACTTGTGTTGGGCTGAGGATTGTGGATGTATTTCCCCTATGAAATCAAGGCCCCATTGTATGAAAGGAGCTTCTACAGAAATGGGTTTCAAAGGTAGAGGCTGCAATTTTCCTTTTCCATCAAAAATATGGCATTCATGTCATTTTGAAACCTATTTATAGACATCAGGAAAAATGCTAGGCTAGTAGAACCCAACCCTCAAAATCTTATGCACATTTTTCTTCCAATAATAATGACCCCCATAGTCACCCTTATGGAATTATCTGATGGTCTTTTCTACTTCTTCTTCTATCAAACAGCTCAATAAAATTCCCCTTGGATCTTTCCAATATAGAGATTCATTTACTATACAAAACTTTGTTGCCTTCAGTTTCAAGAATATGGCCTTTGTTTTACTAAATTTAGGAGGAGCATGCAAATTTTTCAACACAAAGATGATGTCTTCATACCATGTGGAATCAAGAAATTTCTGGGATATTTGAGGAGTTCTCTCTTCTTCTACACCTTCTAATAGGTCTGCAATGAAGTTTATTCCTAGGAGTTCACAATTGGTCTGTGGCATCAGCTTCATGAGCCCCTGTCCCTTGATCAACTTGGTAGGTTTGATCTCAAGGTCATATTCTAACAACACTGTTATCCATTTACCCCTCTTTCCTTCAGGATCAGGTTGAGTCAGGATAGATTTCACAGAGCTACTAGGTACATAAGAAGTTGTATGAGAATGCATGATGTAAACTCTGAATTCTTTCAAGGCCTTGACTAGTGCATATGTATGCTTCTCCATGATATCATATTTGAAAGGGGAATCTCTCAATGTCTTGTTGTAATATCCTATGGCCTTCCCATAATTCTGCTCATCTTTCTACAATAGAACACCAACGATTGTGTGCTCTGGGGAAAAGGAGAATAATATGAAGTCCTTTTCAAAGTTTGGGTTGGCCAGTACTGGAGACTTGGTTAATGCCACTTTAATGTCTTCAAAGGATTTTCTGGCATCAGGGATCCATTTTATTTCATTCCCTTTCTTGAGTTTGTTGGTGATATACTTTATGATTTCGGCCAAATTTGGGATAAACCTTCTCAAAAAGTTCACTTTGCCCAGAAAAGATTGTACCTCCTTTTTTCTTCTGGGTGTACCAATTTTTAAGATTCCCTCAACTCTGTTTGGGTCTACCTTTATCCCTTCTTTTGAAATAGTGTGACCCAACAACTTTCCTTCTTCCATGGAAAAATTTGACTTCTTAGGATTCAACGAGATTTCAAACTTTCTACACTTTTGAAACGCCCTTGTAAGATGCTTGAGGTGTTCCTCATCTGAGTTAGAATACACAGTGATGTCATCAAGGTAGATAACAATGAACTTGTCTTTTTTGTCATCAAAATCAATGTCCATAGCTCTTTGAGATGTTGCCCGTGCATTCATAAGCCCAAAAGGCATCTTGGTGTACATGAATGTTCCCCATGGCATGATAAATGTCATCTTCTCCTGATCGTCAAGGTGCACCATAATCTGATTGTATCCAGAGAAACCATCTAACATTGACATTTTCTGAGAACCCACCACCTTCTGTAAAATATGATCCATCTTAGGCAGTGGGTAGTTGTCTTTTAGAGATACTTTGTTCATATTCCTGAAATCCACACACAACCTAATTTCTCCACTCTTTTTTATGACTGGCACCAGATTTTCCACCCATTTAGAAAATCTCAGGGACACTATGATTTTGGATTCAAATAGTATCTTTACTTCTTTATCGATCAAAGGCAACATTAAAGGATTTATCCTTCTTATTTTTTGTTTGAAAGGTTTATGATCCTCTTTGATTGCGATAACATGCTGAATTATACCGGTGTCATAAAATTTCAAATCATCATAGCTCTAGGCAAAAAAATCAAGGAACTCTTTCATTAATTTGATATATTTCTCCTTGAATTCGGGGTTGAGTGACCTGGACAACTTAATGATTTTTGGATCCTCTGGAGTCCCAATATTTCAATCTTTCACATCCCCTTCATTTACTGTAATCTTTGGACTTCTGTCTACATCATTATTATCAAAGATTTTCTCCAATGGGACCAGACCCTTCGGAATGATGTTGCTCTTTAGTTGGACGATATCTCTGTCTGCAATCTAATTGTGAAAATACCCTTCCTTTGTGAAAGAAGTTGCATCCACTTCATCATCATAGTATTCATCATCAATGTTCAAATTCTTGAATTCATTCTCCATTTTGAGGAAGATTTCTATCTTTTTGTCGTCTTCAAAAACTTGTCAGTACTTCATATTATCTGGGACTACTGGCCTGTACTTGACCTCAACCTTGTATTTTATGTCAGGGAAAATTGGATCTATGAAAACTATTGTTGAAGTAGCCAAGGCCTTAGCAAGCTGATTATGTTCTCTTGGAATTGCTGAAAGATTATATTCTGGAAATTTCTCAAGGAGGTCCAGTACCAGGTTCCTATAAGTCCTCAGTATGGGATATTTTGTTTGGTATATGCCTTTGATTTGATTGATAATTATCTCATATTATCCGTGTACAACAATTCTCTTGGTACCCAATTCTTTCAAAACCTTCAACCCCAATATTAATGCTTCATATTCGGCCATGTTATTTGTGCATTCAAAAACAAGTTTATAAGAACATAATTTTGAATCTTCTTTGGGGTGATTGATCCATATGCCAACCCCTGCTCCCTCTCTGCAGGTATCTACATCGAAACTCATCTTCCATGTCTTCTCTTCTGCGCTATCCTACTGCTATGTACACTCTTCAATCTGTTGATCATATCTCTCTTTATTAGCCATATTAATTTCTGGTTCTTTCTCTTCGGAACATAGGTCATTGAAGAAAATGGAAGATCCCAACTCAGTTTCCACAGATTAGATGGGGTGGTTACTCAGCTGTGACTTGTTGATGACCATGTATTTTAGCAAAACTTCTCTCTATAACCTTTTGTCCTGACCAAAAAGAGGGATGGTGGCATATCACATGTCCATATGGAGGGTTCCCTTCAATTTTGCAGCCCAATACCTTGACAACAACATGCAAAACTTGGGAGGGATGTCAACAACCATTACATCCATAACCATGTTATTTGTTGGGATTTGTGCCAAATACACCACCATATCTTTGATGAGACCTAGGCACTTTACCTTCCTGGAATCAAAAGAGAACAAGTCTTTGTAAGGCCTTGTGATGTCCAGGCCTAGTTGGTCCATGACCACCTTGGGCATTAGGTTATGAGATGCTCTGGAATCTAGCACGACATTGTGTAGAGTCATATCATGGCTAACATAGAAAGGGGGGACCTCTTCATTAACACTATTTTCTTCTACTGTTGGTCCAAATATGATGGTTGGGTGATCATCTTGTATGTTCAGGGTGTCAAAGGTTTGTTCCATCTTAATCATCTTGATGATCTGATTTCTATATTCTCTATTCTTGATCAATTCATTAAATGGTACAAAAATTTTGATCTTAGCCATCTCACTTTCAAAATTAAAAGAGGATGAGGTTTTCTCTACCTCTTTGGTGAACGTTTCTTTTCTCGCCTCCAATATTTTCTTCTGGGGTTCTTCCTTCTGCTTTCCTTTGTCTACAGTACCTTTTGCAGTAGAATCGTTTGCAACAGAATCCTTCGTAGCATAATCTTTTGCAGCACGATCCTTTTTGGGCTGACTTGAAGAGGGTATGTTACTCTAAGCTTCTTTGGTGGGGTTTCCATTTGGACGATTTCCTTTTGGGAAGTTTTCATACACTCTCTGATTTTGGAGATTGTATTGTCTCTGGAATTGCATGATGGCATCTTGCAGTCCCTCTTGGTAATCCTCCCTTTCTATTGATAACCTTTCCTCCTCATCCTGTAGAAAGATCTCACTAGCATCCATGAATTGGTCATGTTCTTCTTTAGTAAAAAACACCTATGTTTCTTTATCATCACAACAATTCATGTTGTCTTCAAAATATCCATCATAATTTTAGTTTACATAATTATTTTGAAAAAGGGGCCTTATATGTTGATCTCCCTAATTTCCTTGGTTCCCCTGATTCACCTGATTTCCCTGATTTCTTTGTTATGCTTGATTTGTCTGCTTCCCTTGATTCCTTTGTTCTCTTTGTCTAATTCGTGGGATTGCTTGTCTCCTTGGATTTCTGGGTGGAACATCATCTTGTTCTCTGGGGTTAGGCCTATTATCCAAGGCCATTCTTTCCATCATTCTCTCCATGGTTCTCATCATTGTTTCAAACCTTTCTTCTAAGGTTTGTGAGGTCGAAGTTTGGGCCTTATCTTGAGTTTTGTTCATGTCTCTTCCAGAGTTATCTTTTATCTTTCTGAGGCCATTACATTCACTTCGAATTCTATGGCATCAGTTATCATATCATCTAATGTAGAAGACCTTCATTCCCTTAATAACAAAGAAAAATCAATTTCAAAAGAAT
>ML798975.1:26080-43447 GCA_009831015.1 Picea engelmannii
TAGGCTGTGTCGCTGCAGGGACAGTCATGGAGGAACAGTAAAATTAGGAAAGGATTTAAAAAAGAGATTAAAATGTTGTCTTGATTGGGTCGAAATAAAGAAAATTTTACGTTTTTGGAATAGAATAAAGATGCAAATTTGAAGGCTCTTTCCCGTAACTGTGATATATTTTAATATAAAGGTGTGATGTGAAAGAGAAACATTTAGCTGCATATAATGCAAGATTCCTGTCAAAGAGAAAACTCACATATAAACAGAGGAAGAAATTAGTAAGAAAATAACTGACATAGCAAAGAATAAACGTAGAATTCTGAATGTGCAAATTGGTCTTACACCCGCTGATAGCTGGTGCAAAGGAAAGACAATAAACAAATACAAAAAACCAGAATTCTTTTGTTATAGTAGTGGTCGTACTAAAGTATAAAAAAGCACATCAATTATGAACAAATGGAATGAAATGAAACATGAAATACAAAGAAACAAACTTGTAACACAGTCTGGACAGAATCGAGAATCTCCAAATTGCTTATATTAACTTCTTCAAATGCAAAAACTCTATTACAATCGATGCCAAAAAGGTCCAGCCCTTTTCTTTCTCTTTATGTGATATATTTATACAACCTCACAAATCAGTTAGGCTCTCAACAGTTACACACATTCAGTTACAACTGGGAGGAACGCAATCGCTCTCTTTCTCTTACTCTATCTTCGTTAGGTGCCAGGTGTTCATCTTCGCATAGATTCGGTGTATGCAATACATCTGTCCACAAATTTAGATACAAGCTGTGAAGGTTCCGCTTGACAGCTGGCCTCGGCGAAGTAGCATTCTTAGGCTAACTACGACAGCTTGTCCTCCATTTGTGCATCGACGATGTCGAGGGAACTTATTTGCGCGCTGGGTTGGATCAAATGCTCATCAACTCGAGCCATGTTCACCCTGTGTATCTGAGAGATATCTGCCAAATCTCTCTCCTCCTTCTCTTTCAGATCGAGAGAGATTTGTTCTACATTCATCTGTATTAAAGTTTCAGCATCTCCTCCAGTGTCCATACCCAAAAGCTTTCCCTCTATAGAATTGAAGGATTCTTCTAATGAATTGATCACTTTTTGGGATTGTTCCTTGCCCGGGGTAATGTTATGCTCCCAATCTTTTAACAAAATTTTACCTCTAGTTTGCTCTGGGAGAGTGAGTCTGGGGGAACCTGCCGAAACTCTGTCATTCGTGGCTATTACCGCCTCTTGGAAGGCGGCCCGAGCCGCTCCTGCATCTCTTTCTCTGTCAGTCAGGTTCTCGGAAACCCGGTGCATCAACAGAAAATCCTCTCGGATTGTTCCTACTTTGGCTAGCAAACTCTGCTGAGCAGAAGAGATTTTGCTTCGAATCTGGGTCGCTCGGGATTTAAACCCCTTGATATCGATCACCCTACTTTCATCACTCTCCACCTGAGCCTGTAGCTCTGCAATCATAGTCTTCTGCTGACCAGCCTGCACCCGACCATCTCGAATCACTGAATGCGCTTGTTCCAACTTGGTTTTGAGCACTTCTATTTCCTTTTTATCAGTTAGTCGTTCCATTTCTATTTCCCCACTCACCTGACTTTTAGCGCTTTCTGTGGTCGAAGCTACTCTGGCTTCGAGAGTCTTGATCAGGTGATTCTTTCTTTTAAGATGACTTTTTAACATCCCGACCGAGAATTGATTCGCCGATGCATACGCTCCTAGCGTTCCTGCGATCTCCGTGGCAAATTCCTCATTCTTTTTGTTCTTTCCATCGGTCATAACCTTGAATATTTTAGCAATTGATCCTTCATCCTGGTAGAACTCCCTTTTCACCACCACTTTTATCTTTTTGTCAAAGAAGAACTCATTTGGAGGAAGTTCTTCTACTTTGATAGGCCTCAGCTCTTCATCAAAAATCCATCCTTCTTCTATATTTCCTTGTGTCGACTGCAAGGGGGTGACAGAAGTGATGGGCTCCCCGATCTGTTTCATTGCCTTTCCTGGTGTGATGACTGAGTCCTACTTCGTCGGATTTTTAGGGGTCTTAGTCTCAGTTTATGGATTCTGTGTCTCTGGCGGGTCCAGATTCTGCGTCTCTGCTTCAGGATTATTCGTTTGATCCCCCTCGTTATGGATTTTTCCAGAACCAGAAGTTGTTTCTTTGGGGCCTTCATCATCCTTCGGTTTTGTCTCATACGCACCCAGGCTCCCTCCTCGCAACACAGCAGGAAGACACTTTCGTCTGGTTTCCTGAAATTTTAATACAGAGGCCATGTCTTCGGGTGCTAAAGATCGGATCTGAACTAGCACTTCCCCATAAGATCTCACCCCTCAGAAAATGTCATCCGAGGGTGAAAAATCATGTTCAAACCTCTTCAGCCCACAGTTAGCTAAATGGTTACTTACAATTTTTTGAGGATCATGTGTTTTATATTCAATGGAGACCAAACTCAGGTCTTCCAGGGCTGCAACCTTAGCTTTAGCATGCCCGAAATCCAATAAAGAATAAGAATTTAGCCGAACAGGGAAAAACAGCCATACCTTCTTCGAAGATGCTTTGAGATCTTTACTCACCCCGCCAATCACTGTTTGTCGGGAAATCTCGCGACAAGCCAGCTTGTCGGGGATGAACAGTGGTAGTGCAAGCGGGGGAACAACAGCTCTGAAAACTCTGAAATAGGAAAAATCTGCTTCTACGTACCAGTCTGCTATACCACTCAGATTTGCAGCAATGCTATCCGAGATACGAGGTGGTGAAAGACCCGATGTGTAGGGGCACCATCACCCAGTTGAAAATTTCGTAAATAAATTTGTCCGCTTTATTCTCCCACAGCTTATCGTGATACTCATGTACAGTTTTTTCATGGGCTGGATTCCAAGCCCAACTCATCAAAGGGAATGGTGTCATGGAACATACCGCATCCATGATATACGCAGACATGAAAAATGAGGATGGTCTCCCGCTTGCTTTTTTCTCCCGATACTCTGTGACCCTGTTGGCCAGACTATCTGAGAGCATCTTTGCCCAATTAAATGAGAAACCTTCTGCGATGCAAAATATGAGAGGCACCCACGCGATGTAGAAATGCGAGGTGTCTTCTCTCCCAAAAAGCCGACATGTCATCATGGCCACATATTTATATTGTGGCTCCAAAGAAGCGATAGATAGTACGCCCTGGTCATTTGCTCTGAACTTTGCGGTGCGCGAAACCCAATCTTTAATCAAACTGGGCATGGTTTTGTCATATTCAATGCAATCCTTCTGTTTGAATCTCTCCAGGAATTCAACATCATACGTGTATTCAGATGTTGTCGGGAGCTTATACATGGTTTGGATATGCTCCGGTCTAAAAGTGTCGACCGTGACCCGCTGGTCATTTATGATAGTTCTGGTGGGTAAGTCTATGTGGTCCAATGCCCATCGGATCATATCATAATAGGGGAGCAACCGAGGTATGCTTGCCACCTTGTGCATTCCAGATTGAATGACAATCTTGTATTTAGTGTTCAAATCGTCCTTTTCATTGTCATCTGAGTCTGAATAATTTACCAACTCGGTTTGTAGAATATCTGAAACAAATGACCAGCTATGAACCGAGCCACCACTCCGAGGTGAAGTGTCGGAGACATTATCTGAACCTTTCCCTGCATCCTCGATGTTATCCTTTGCTGCTTTCTGTGGAGCCATAGCTGAAGCTTGCGTTTTCGCTCTTCTGCGATAAACCTGCGTATACATGCAGAAATTAGTTCACTCGGAAAATGACGAGCTCTGCGTGCTTATGAAAAAATGTTTTCATTATAATAAAATGAGACTCCCGTATATATTTGAAAATTCTGTACTCTTTGAAATAAGTCTGTCAAATCGCAATTAGAAACAAATTTATTGCGTAAAATCCGATCTTATTTATTCGTGGATTCACCCTAATTCTTCATTAATGTGATAAATGTTTGGCAGTTTGACAGGCAGTCGGGGTATGGAGAGAAAGTAGCTACCTCGGGGAAAACACAAACCTCGATGCACGGGACATATCTTGCTTTATTTTAAAATATTCAAACCTAGCAACGTTAATAATTTTCTCGGCTTTTCGCAGCATCGTGGATTTCCTTTCAACCATTGATTCTTCAACTCGCGAGACTGTGAGGACTGATTTTGGCTCAATTAAATATAATCGTGATTTAAGGCATGATTAATTTCATAATCGTTTTACTCGTCGTATCGCGACTCGAAACTTCAAAGATAAAATTTTGGGAGACTAGCATGCCGAGTCACGAAACTGCGAGATAGCGATAATTAAGACTTAATTAGGATTAATAAAAACTTGGATTAGGTGATTAATTGATCATACTATAATTACATCGCAGCTTCGTGAGTCGGAGTTTTAGACACCATGATTTTTGAAAAGATAGCACCGAGTGGCGAAACGCCGAGAACCATTTTTTAACCATGGTTAACCTTTTTCCTTTAATCTTTGACCAGGGTTAACCCAAAAGTACCTCACGTTCTCGGCCCTCGGGACTGTAAGGAATAACATTTGGATTTGACGAATGCCGAGGTGCGAAACCCTGACGACGTCTAATCGCTGAGTTAAAAAACTTTACCCAGGTTTCTGTCTTGAGTGAAGATTCAAAATGAGTTCTTCGTTTCGTGACTCGGGACGTGTGAATTCAAAGATAAGGTATCCGAATTGCGAGATCCTAAAACAAAACCAAAAGATCGAACGTTCTTACAAAGTGGACTTATTTTGAGGGGAGAAAAAGCATCGCTGCTTATTCGACAAGGTTGCAGAGTTTTTTCAAAATTTCGGAGGAAGGGAAAATCAAAAGGACCTCTTTAGATTTCAAGAAACGAAGATCGAAAATTGTGAAGGGTAAAAATAAAACAAGGGTGGCTCCAACACCTTCTATAATAGGCTATGGACCTTTAAAAGTTTTGTTCATCGTTTTACAACAAAACACCAACAATGGTGTGTTCTGAAGAAAAAGGAAACAAGATAAAATCTTTTGCAAAATTTGGGTTGGCTAACACTGGAGCTTTGGTCAGTGTCACTTTAATGTATTCAAAATACTTCCTAGCTTCAGGAGTCCATTTTATTTCATTTCTTTTCATGAGAATATTTTTGATATACTTTATGATTTCAGCCAAGTTAGGGATAAACCTTCTCAAAAAAATTACTTTTCCTAGGAAATACTGTGCCTCCTTCTTGCTCCTGGGTGTGCCAATATTCAGAATTACTTCCACCCTCTTGGGGTCTATCTTTATCCCTTCCTTTGAAATGATGTTTCCAAGTAATTTTCCTTCTTTCATTCCAAAATTTGACTTTTTGGGATTCAATGAGATGCCAAACTTCTTGCATTTTTGAAAAACCCTTCTTAGATGTTTAAGATGTTCATCATCAAAGTACGAAAATACAGTGATATCATCTAAGTAAATAACAATAAAATTATCTTTCTCATCAGAAAAGGCTATGTCCATGGCCCTTTGGAATTTTTCCCTTGCATTCATAATCCCAAAAGGCATTTTGGCATACATGAAGGTGCTCAAAGGTGTTGTAAAAGATGTCTTCTCTTGGTCATCAGGATGCACCATGATTTGGTTGTATCCAGAGAAACCATCAAGAATTTATATCTTATAATATCCAACCGCCTTCTGTAGAATGTGATCTATCTTAGGAAGTGGGTAGTTATCTTTGAAAGACACACTGTTTAGATTTCAAAAATTTACACACAACCTAATCTCACCACTTTTCTTCCTAACAGGCACTAGGTTAGCCACCCTCTTGGAAAATATTAATGACACTATAATTTTTGCATCAAACAACTTTCTTACCTCCTTTTCAATCAATGTAAGCAACAAAGGGTTTATTCTTCTCAACTTTTGCTTGAAAGGTTTATGATCATCCTTTATTGGAATTACATGTTGAATTTCCTTAGTATCATATACCTTTAAATCTTCAAAACTCCATGCAAAGACATCAGACAAATCCTTCATTAAGATGATATACCTCTGTTTAATTTCTAGACTTAGTGTCTTGGACAGTTTGATGATATTGGGATCCTTCTGAGTCCCAATGTTGCAATATTCTATGTCCTCGTCATTTGCAGTGATTTTAGGATTTTTGGCTACATCGTTGTTGTCAAAAAGATTTTCAAATAGGACCAAGCCTTTGGGAATAATGTTATTTTTGAGCTGCAATATATCTCTTCCAACAATCTGATTTTGAAAACAATCATCATTGGTGAACATAGTTGCATATTCATTCCCTTCACAACAACACTCATCATTAATATTTGAATTAGCAAATTCATCACTCATCTGAAGGAATATTTCTACCTTTTTATCATCTTCAAATATTTGACAATATTTAGTGTTGTCAAGTAATTCTAGTCTATTCTTGAATTCAATTTCATACTTTTTGTTAGGAAAAAATGGATTTTTGAAAACAGAGGCTGAAGTAGCTAGAACATTTGCAATTAGATTTTTCCCTCTAGGAATCACTGATAAATTGTATTCTAAAAAATCTTCAAGAAGATCAAGTACTACATTCTTATATTCCCTTAATATAGGATGCTTGGACTGATATATATACCCTTTACCTGATTTATGACAAGCTCATAATATCCATGTACATCTATCCTCCTAGAACCCAATTCTTTTAAAGTCTTCAATCCCAAAATTAGTGCCTCATATTCAGCCATGTTATTGGTGCAATCAAAATCAATTTTGTAAGAACATAGTTTTGTACCTATCTTGGGAGGGTTAATAAACACACCAACTCCTACTCCTTCTTTGCTAGCAGCTCCATCAAAACTCATATTCTACATATCATCCTCTTCATTATTTTTCTGATTTGTAATTTCCTTTGTTTGATAATCAGATTTGTGTTTGATGGTAATAATAGTCATTGGCTCCTCCTATTCAAAACAAAAGTCATTATAGAAAATAGAGGAACCAACCTCAGTATCTACAGAGTAAATAGGATGGTTATTTGGTTGATTTTTTCTACTCACCATGTACTTGAGAAACACTTCTCTGTACAATCTCCTTTCTTGGCCAAAAACAGGGATAGTAGCATATGCCATATCCATTTGCAAAGTCCCTTTCAACTTTGTAGCCCAAGATCTAGATAACAACATGCCAAATTTAGGAGGGATGTCGGCAACCACCACATCCATGATCATATGTTTTGATGGAATTTGAGACAATGATCCAACCAGATCTTTGATTAAACCCAATAATTTCACCTTCTTCGATTCAAAAGAGAAAAGGTCCTTGTAGTATCTAGGCCCAACTCATCCAAGACTACCTTGGGAATCAAATTATGTGATGCTCCTGAATGTAACATGGCATTATGTAAGGTCATGTCATGAATTTTAAGACTAAAATAGAAAGGAGGGACATCATCAACATCACCACTCTCCTCCACACGTGGGCCAAACAAGATAGTAGGGTGATCATCTTGCACATTCAAGATGTTAGGGGCTTCTTCCATTTTGAGCATCTTAATGATCTGATTTCTATATTCACCATTTTTAATCAGCTCATTGAATGGAACAAAAAATATGATTTTAGCCATTTCACTTTCAAAATTAAAAGGATATGGGGTTTTTTCTACCTCTTTGATGACTGCTTCCTTTCTTGCATCAAGTATATTCTTTTTATTTTCCCTTCTCCACTGCATCCTTTGATGAACTGTCTTTATTAGGTTGACTTAAAGAAGGTCTATTAATCCAAAGATCCCTTGTAGGATTTGCCTTTGGGGGATTTGCAGGCACCTTTTTTCTTTTGAGGTTGTACTATTTCTGAATCTCCATAATAGAATTTTGAACTCCCTTCTTATACTCTTCTGTTTTCATTGACAATATACCATCATTATTATACATAAACTTATCATTTACATCCATAAATTGATCATGTTATTCTTTATTTAAGAACACATTTGTTTCTATATCATCACAACAATGCATATTTCCTTCAATTGTTTAATCAAAATCTTCATTTGCATAGTTTTTTTGGAAAGGAGGTTTTATTTGTTGATCACCTTGATTTCTCTGGTCTCTTTGTCTGATCTATGGAAATGGAGCTCTTCTAAAATTTTGATTATTGGGCTGAAAATCAATTTTATCTCTAGTGGTAGGCTTATTATCCAAGGACATTTTTTCCATGAATATTTCCATAGTTTTCGTCATCAAATAAAATTTCTCATCTGATGATTCAGAAGCTGAGGGTTGTGCTTCTCCTTGGACCTTTTTCACATCTTTGTCAGGATTATGTTTGACCTTACCTGAGGCCATCATATTTACCTCAACTTCAATTGCATCACTCATCATGTCATCTAGTGTATTGGATCTTCTTTCTCTCAATAGGAAGGAAAAAACACTGTCAAAGGAATCAACATATCAAGTTGGGCAGCTCTAGGAGGGGGTTTTACTTCAATAGCAATTGAATTGTAAACTTTCATAAATCTGGTTTAAAACTCTTGTACTGTTTCATTATGTGATATTTTTGTGTTATTGTACTGAGTTAGAAACTGAAGAGGATTCTTCTTGTCACCCCATCTTGCAAGAAAAATTGTTTCAAAGGATACAAAATCAGGGATGCTTGCTGCAGGAAGATTTTTGAACCATTTTATGATTTCTCATGAAAGACTTTGTGTGAATGGACTAAATTTTACATCCTCATGGTCTACCTCCTCTAGGTTAACCAAATCATTAAACCAATCTAAATGTCTTTGGGATGATACATTCTCTTCAACATCAAATGATATGATTCTCTTATTATAATTTTGAGGTAAATCATGCAAATGGGTAGGCAAGGCAAGAGGAGAAAATTTGGCTGCCATGGCTCTAGGAGGATTTTGAGCTATCTGAATAGTCATAGTGGGGACAGTCTGAATATGAATAGTATGAATGGGAAAAGTAGGAATCAAAGACTAAAATTTCTTCTCATCAAAGATGATTTCATTCAAATTAGAATCTGATCTAGATCTGAACAAGGTTTGTTCAAATTTTAAATCAAAGTCAAGGTCATCAATGCTTTTTATCCTATCTTTGGGAAAAGATAGATTTTTTTCCAGGAAAGAAAATGATTTGATTGCATTTTCTTTTCTTTTATATAATATTTTCTCAGGATCAGAGACAGATGCTATAGGTTCTAGATCATGGTTCCTTCTCGTGTAAATTCTATTAGGATCCCTGATTTCTTATTTTCTTAAAAAAAAAATTTATGCTACTGATTTATTAAATGAAGTCACCAGGGTAAGAATAGTTCAAACAATAAAGGTGTTTGATTCACTTTTACGATCAGGAATCAAATCTAAATATTTTAGTTGTTCTTTCCAGGGAAAATTTTCAATTTCGTCCCCGGCAGCGACGCCAAAATGTTAACGCTTAGTAAATTGTTGGGCTGAAGAAACAATCCACAAAGGTAACCTACAAACCTAATTTAAGACTGGAAACTAGCCTTTCCAATCTAGAGAGGGCTCTCTCTGAGACTTGATCTCCGATAGAGATGTTTCTTTGAACTGATGGCTAGATTTAGAAGTTTGAGATAGTTTTTTCAAGGTTTGTTGGCAAATAGATACAATATTTCTAGGGATATGGAGTCAACACCTGAAAACAAAAGAAAACAATGCTTGGTAGGTAGAACTCCTCAGAGGAACAAAGACTAAACAAGGTGATGAAATTTAGCGTTGAGTTTGATTATGTAGGGTGAAAGAATAACACAAACACATAACAAAATCGACACATCATAAAGGATGAATCCTGACCTTAGTTAAGAAGATAACCATAATTTAAATTAGTTAAGTCTAGAGAAACATTAGATGAATTATGGACTTTTAATTTACCAATTTAAAGAGAAGTAAAGTTCAGATGAAAATAAGTACACAAGGAATACATACAAAGAAGAGTACAATCTTCATATCACCACCATTAAATATTTTTTCATAAGGAGTTTAGGACTTCTACATTTGTATTTCTATTAGATTAAAAAAATTACACTGAAGATCAAAATGCTTATACTTCTTCCTGCCCTCTTTACATCAAAATGGTCAACATATATAGAAAACTAAGGCCACACTTAGATGCTAGGAGTCGAACTACTACATCCTAGAGTTATGGATCTAGTTTCTTTCGAAGAGAACAACAACCTCTACAATATTTACCAAAAATAGAAAACTCGGTTGTGAAGATTTATCATATGCACTGCTGGACAACCTTGTCACCCTCGTGCAAGAAATTCTGGTTACTTTTGCGCAAGTGTTGGCTACTATATTTGCGTAGTGATTTCGTGTAGCGAATTTTCATGCTGAGGTTTCTCGTGCGAATCTAGTTGGAAGCAAAGGCTGAGATCATTCAACGTTTCCTTAGCTTCTTTATACAATTTAACTTGTGGATGTAAGGTCCTATTTTCCTTTCTCAATGACAAGTTCTGTCTCTTCAAATTTCCCACCTGCCTCAATAAAGATGCATTCCTCTTCAAATTTGATTGCGTATAAAAAATGACTGCATATGCATTGTTTATGGCTGGTATACATTTCTTGTAATGATTCATAATCCCTTCCTATGATATTCTCTTTTCTTCCCTAAGCTTGATAATCTCATCTTGAGCTTCTCTTAGCTGCTTATTCAACCATTTTATATTCTTTTTCTCCTCATGTGGATGAAGTAGGAGATTTTTGACTTGCTTTACTCTGTGGTGGTTGCGCTTTAGGAATCCTTTCTGTTAGATTCATTTTCAATTCTTTGTTCTCCTGATAGAGTTGGGCTATAATATGTTGATCTTTATTGAGTTTTTGTTGCACCTCTTTGACATATGCATCTTTCTCCCCTATTTTCACTTTCTCCTTATTAATCTCCAGGGCTACAAATACAACAAAATCTATTTTAATTGTGGGTATGGGAAACCTCATAGCAGAGGACTTGGTCCATAGTTTACTGGGATCCTATGTGACGCAGACCCCTAATCCTCAGAATCGAGGTCCACACAGGATCTTTGAATTTCTCCCTTAGAGTCTGACTAGCTCTTTTATTTCCTCTAGGAAATTCTTTACACACACAACAACAGTGTTTTTCCACAGGTCCTTATGAGTATGCCTATATGAACCAACACAAAGCAACACTCAACTCCCCTGACCACAATATAATGATCTCTCCCTTTTTCCTTATCGATACTTTCCTTTTCGGGATTTCGGGTTTCGCGATCTCGCGAATCCTATTGTCGAGGTTCTCGACCTTTCCACCTTTCGAAACTAGAAATGTCGATTTTCCCAAAATGATTGGCCGTGTCCTCCTACACAGCTATATCATGTTTCACAACTTTGGGAGTTCTGGAACAAGGAATCCTGACCTCTTTCCTTTGCAACTGTTGAAATTCCGAAACCCAAAACATTCAACAAAAGACTGGCTTCTATCGGAACTTTACACATTTTCGGGGTTTCGGACTTCGCGATTTCGTGAGTCCTGATGTAAGTGTTCCAGCTCACTAACCTCCACAAACCCCGAACTCCGAAATAATATCTCCAATGGGATAAATGGCTACAAGCCTCCATTCGATACGACGACCCACATGATTTCAGACTTTCGGGTACCGGGAGTCCAAGACTCTCGATCCCAGAACACTGTCCTCTCGAATTTTTGAACCCCGAAACACTGAATTGCCAAAGTGCCACTTCACACTATTTCACATTTCACAACTTCGGGGGTTCTCATGTGAAGTGCCTGAATTCTTGTCAATGGGAATGCCAAAATCTCGATTCCCAAAATTCCGAAATACCTCTTCACAATATCCCAGATTTTGCAACTTCAAAATCCTAAATGCAAGCGCCCAAGCTCCTTGTACTCAAGACTTCCGGTATTACGAATCCCAAATTACTGATATCCCGAAACTCACATTAAGTTTTGTTGTGACTTGCAACTTTGGGTCTTCCACACCACTGTCTCCCAATTTCTTGTCCTCATGACCTCTGAAATCCAAAATTCCAAAGTTCCAAATTCTGACCTGGTCACTCTTCCTTTATACACGAAACTCCTTTCGCGTTTCGGGGATTTAATTAACCAAAGGTTTTGGCTTGCACTCTGGACTTACGAACTCTGAATTTTCGAAATGATCTGATAGCTCCAACAGATCAAGATCAACGACCCACGTTGATTCTGGGTACCAAAGTGATGGGTTCGTTTTCCCTTATCCACCTTGTATCTTCTGTAGATCCTACGGTCCTTGCTATTTTGGAAATTCTCCTCAGAGAATTCCGACCATCCAATTTCTCCCCTTGAATACTTCGAAGGGATCAACCTTCCTAAACTTTATTCAAATGTTTCAAAAACACTACTCCTCTTGAGCTTCCTTGTGACTTCAAGTCTTCAGAAGACTTCTGCATGCACTCCTTGCTGAAATCCATCAAATACTTCTGAGTATTTGAATTTCTGACTCTATGCACTTTCTCTGCAACAATAGTCCTTCGATTTCTCAACCTTATTTAATAAGTTATAAGATCTCAACTAGCCTACGCACACCTTGCATGGCTTCTGTGCTTTTCCTGCACTTCTGCAGAATTGAGAACAACGGTATCCCTCCCGAGCTTTCAGAGATAAACTCTGAACCTTCATCAATGCACACCTTGCGGACGTTTCACTCCACTCCTTGCAGGAAATTCTCTCTCAGGATGAGAAACAATTGAAACTCATTTCCTCTCTCTCTCATAATTCAAACACTTAACATGAAATCATACATGCATAGCATAACAACAATTGCATGACAGAGAGAATAAAACAACTATAAGCAGACCATTTAACATGTACAAACAGAAAACATCATAACACCATGAATCTGAATTAAAGCTTCATATATTAATTCAAAGCTCCTGTACATGAGTTCTTCTTCTCAACTCTCTCCTACTCCTCTATGCTAATGTACTTAATCATACAATCTTTGATTGATACAATGATACAAAGATGAGGGTGTCTATATTCGTTTTCCCTCCTGTTCCTAAAACTATCAATTCTGGAATTTAAATCTCCCTACTTTCATTAACTGGGCATAAATGCCTCTACCTCCTACAGATGAGAGTACATCGCTCATGATCTATTTAAAATATGCAAGTAAACTTCCTTTTAACCATTACATTGATGCTTCAGAAACATTTCCAAAATGTGCAAAATGTATGTTGCACTTTCCAGCTGTCTTCTGCCTTCATGCTCGCTTGGTTGGCTTCTTGTGATGCTCCTGCATCATACTCACTCGCTTGAAAATTTTCATGGACTCCTGTTCGTGAGTTCTTGCATGAATTTCTACTTCATCCTCCCAACTGGCATCTTCAACTGGATTCCCCTTCCATTTGACCAAGTATTCAAAATACTCTTTCCTCTTGGTCTTCCTGCTGACCCTCTTATCAATTATACCTTCCATCTGTGGTTTTGCAGCTACAGACATTTTTTTGGTCAAATGAACTCCTGTATGTTCATTCTCTACCCTTGCTTCTTCATCTTTGTAAGGGTACAAATTTGATATGTTGAATATCGGTGAAATTCTGATCCCATCGGGTAATTTGATCTCATATGCATTTGCCCCAAATTTCTTTACATTCTTGCATGGTCCAATCTTCTTCATTTTCATTTTGTTATATGTTCCCCTTGGGAACCTTTCTTTCCTTAGATGTGCAAGAATCAGATCGCCAACTTCAAAATGAATTTCTTGCATGTGTTGATTTGCTCTGTGCTTGTACTCTTGATTCGAATTCTGCAATCGCTCCTTCACTTGGCTGTGAAGTTATTTCATTGCCTCTGCAAAATATTCTACACTAGCACTTCTGAATTCAGTTTGTTCTGAATCCTTCAATTCAAAAACTCCCCTTGGCTTCATTCCATACACAATTTGGAATGGACTATTCCCTGTGCTTCTGTTGAGTGAATCATTATAAGAAAATTTCGCCTATGGCATAACGTGATCCCACTGACTGTGGTGTTTAGTCACTAGGCTCCTTAGTAAATCTCCCAAGCTTCTATTTACAACTTCCATTTTCCCATCCATCTGAGGATGATAAGCTGAGCTAAAAGACAAACTTGTCCACAACTTCTTCCATAAATTCCTCCAGAAATGTCCCACGAACTTGGTGTCTCGATTTGAAACTATACTTCTTGGTAAGTTGTGAAGTCTGATGACTTCTTTGAAAAACAGGTTCGCAATATGAGTTGAATCGCTGGTTTTCTGGCATGGTATAAAATGTGCCATCTTTGCAAATCTGTGTACCACCACAAAGATTGAATCAAATCCTCTTTGCATTCTTGGTATCCCCAATATAAAATCCATGCTCACTACATCCCATGGCCTCTCTAGTATGGGTAATGGCTGGTATAACCCTATGTTTTGCCTTTTTCCCTTTGTGTGCTGACAAATTCTACATCTGTCCACAAATATTTTGACATTTGTCCTCATCTCTGGCCAAAAATATGAGCCATTTAATTTCAAGAACATTTTTTTATGACCGAAATGTCCGACCAATCCTCCACTATGTTTTTCTTTCAGTAGATTTTCCCTCATGGAGAATTTTGGAATACATAACTGATTTCCCCTGAATAATAATCCATTTTGGATCATATATTCGGTCCATTGGATTTTGTCCCTGAGAATTGGATTCTCAGACGCCTCATACACTTCTCTAAAATCTAGGTCATCCTTGTACATTTCCTCGAGGTTATCAAAACCCAAAGTTTTGACTCTAAATTCCTGCATCAACAAACATTTCCTGCTCAAAGCATCAACAACTTTGTTAGCAGTTCCAGAAATATGTTTAATTACAAAAGTAAAATTCTGCATGTATTCAACCTATTTAACATGTCTTTGGTTCAGCTTCTCCTGTTGAGTTACGAATTCTAAGGCATGATTATCACTGTACAAAACAAACTCTTTAGGAAACAAATAGTGCCTCCACTTCTTCAGTGCCTTATGAACGCATAATATTCCTTGTCATATGTGGAGTACTTCACTTTCACTTCATTCAGTTTCTCACTGAAGGATGCGATCGGTTTGTCATCTTGGCTCAAAAATGCTCCTATTGCAAATCCGCTAGCGTCACACTTGACCTGAAATGTCTTACTGAAATCCGGCAGCACCAGAATTGGTTGTTCAATAATCTTTTTCTTTAGCAAGTTGAAACTCTTCTCTACTTCCTCTATCCCGTGAAAAGATTTGTGTCTTTTCTTCACCGTGTCCATCATCGATGCGCTAATTCCACTAAAATTTCTGATAAATTTCCTGTAGAAACTAGCCAATCCATGAAAGCTTCTAACTTCAAATATACTCTTCGGCGATGGCCAATTCTTAAACGCCTCTACCTTATCTAGATCCATTTTCAACTCATCTACGGAGATAAAAAAACCCAAATAAATGAGTTTTGTCCTCATAAATGTTGATTTCTTCATATTAATCAGTAACTTCTCTTACTGTGATCTCCTCATCACTGTAGCCAAATGATTCAAGTGCTCTGTTTCTGTTCTACTGAAAATCAGTATATCATCAAGATATGCAATGATCCTTCAGGACTTCATTCATCAATCTCATGAAAGTACTAGGCGCATTTGTTAAGCCAAATAGCATAACAAGCCATTCATGCAGCCCTTCATTTGTCTTGAATGCTGTCTTCCATTCATCACCTTCTCTCATACGAATTTGATGATATCTGCTTTTCAAATCAATCTTTGAAAAAAAAATTGCTCCACCCAAGCAATCCATCAAATCATCCATCCTTGGCAAAGGAAATCTATATCTGATGGTAATATTGTTGATTTCCCTCGAGTCTGTACACATCCTCTAGCCTCCATCTTTCTTTGGGTTGAGCACTGTTGGAACAATGCATGGACTCAAGCTCTCTCTAACCAATCCCTTGTCCATTAAATCGTGGACCTGTCTCTTGACTTCTTCATTCTCCTGTGGCATCAACCTGTATGTGGATTTGTTTGGTAAACTACCTCCAAGTATGAGATCAATGTGATGACTTGTACTTCTGATTGACTGCAACAAACAAGGTAGTTTGTCCACTACTGATCAGGGGATCAAATTTTTCTCAAAAATTTAAAGTGCTTGGAATCACTTAAAATTGAACGAGAGCATAGGCCTTGTCGTTGCGAACCCAACACAACTCATTTGGGTTCAAACGAACGTCGGGAGCGAGAGATACCGCGATCTGTTCGAATCGTCAAACAGGTAAAAAAAAGGATGCTGACTGTGTAGTCTATATAGTCTGTACAGGCTGATGTGGCAGAAACGGTACATCCGTATGCTGACATGGCAGAGGTGACATGGTAGTTTCGAATTGGATGAAAGTTGGACAAATCCTGTTTCGACACGTGGCAGTTTTTTGTTTGTGGTTGGGTGCCGCGTGGCACTATTGTATTGGTTATTGGTTCAAAACTTTATGTACTCCGTGGGGTTCAAACCGTGGACCTCTCCCATAGTTCAAAGTCTTGGCAAGAGCCGCCCTTCCTATGCACCCACACATTGTTACTTACCATATAACAATTTGCATTTAATTTAAGTTCAAACTATTGTATATGTGGGCGGGGGTCGGGCTAGGGCTTAGCCCCAGCCCATGGTCTTTTGTGTTATACCATGTGACCACATACCACACGAAGGGTGCGCGCGGGAGTTGTTTTTTAAATGGAGCCCCGGTCGCACACCGTATATGCCACATGACCCAATGTAATAGCTGGCACGTGTTTGTTTTATCAAATGGTTAGCACGGTTTCAAAGGGTAGTACATGCGCCTGACAGTTGGCGCTTAATTGTTGGTTAGCCCTTTTTGTATATGCGGTCGGTTCTATGACCCACATGTGCCTGAGAGTTTGGCGGTCAGGGGTTGGCGCACCCATAACCATCCTACAATTCACACCGTTGGCGCGGTTGCGTTTGGTGCCAGGTTTTTATGCTTTAAATAGCGTGTGTGCTAGGTTGAATGAACAAGGGTGCAATTTGTAGATGCAGAGACAACAAGCTTGAAGGGGGGACTTCCAGGAAGCCTAGCTTCTTCATTTTGTGGCCAAACGAGGTGCCGAAAAAGTCCAGCTAGGGGTTTTTGGATGCTCTGAAGCCATTGGAGCAGTCTGTTGGTCAATTTGAGCATTGTAAAGCACTTTTTTGAGCACTTTGAGCAATTAATAATAATGATCCATTGGAAGCTGGACCAGGAGATGTAGCCCAAGAGAGGGGTGAACTCCTCTATCATTTGTTGTGTTATGTGCTTATGTTCATTGATTATGCTGTTGTTTATTTGTGTCTTAAATGAGTAAATCCTATTAATGATGTGTTGCAAAGTTGATCCATTTTCTTTTAACACATAAACTTTACTTGCAAATATTTCCAAGTTTACAAGTCTT